>SZWC01000799.1:218518-236498 GCA_023375785.1 Penium margaritaceum | reverse complement strand
TGCCGCTTCAGGTTCACCAACTCCTCCATGTCCGACGACACGAGGATGAGATCATCCACGTAGAGTGCCACGATCTGGTGCAACCCCGGCTGCTTCCGCACGTACACGTTGTGATCCGCCTCGCAGCGCTTGAAGCCAAGCTCGGCCATGAAGCCGTCCATTTTCAGGTACCACATGAGTGGTGCTTGCTTCAGCCCGTAGAGCGCCTTGCGAAGCCGGCACACCTTCCCCGGCGGCGCGTCCACCCCCTCCGGCACCTCCATGTAGACCTCCTTGTCCAGGTCGCCATTAAGGAACACAGTTTTCACGTCCATTTGGTGGACTTCGTAGTCGCGCACCGTCGCCACCGAGAGGATGGAGCGAATGGAGGCGAACTTCGCCACCGGCGCGAAGGTTTCATCGTAGTGTTCACCCTTTCGCTGGGCATACCCCTTCGCGACCAGACGTGCCTTGTACCGCTCCACCTTCCCCTCCTTGGTGAGCTTCTTCTTGAAGATCCACTTGGAGCCGATGATTTTTGCGCCCTCCGGCCTGTCAATCAGCTGCCAAGTGCCATTCTCTTCATGGGAGGCGAGCTCAGATTTTATGGCTCCCTCCCACTCAGCCCCATCCTTCCACTGCAACGCCTCCTTGACGGTCTCGGGCTCCTCTTGCGCAAAGAACGCTCGAGCGAGCCCAGTCCAGATGCCCTCTGTGGCATCGTACCTCTTTGTCGTCCTCCTTGCGCGTCCGCTTCTCCGGGGTTACTGCTGTTGAGGCTGTTGCTGCTGCTGCCGTTGCTGCTGCTGCTACTGCCCCCTCACGGTGCCACTCGCACCACTGGCCTGCTCCCCCTCTCTTGGGGACCGTGGAGATGCGGGCTCACTCCCCGCCTCCTCGTTCAGCTCCACTGCTGCCGGCGCTTCAGACTCGTTGTCCGACACAGCTGAATGCAAATCAGCCGCTCCCACATCGCCCGGATGGTTCTCGCCGGCTGGAGCCGATGGGACGTCACCCTCTTTTGCGTCATCCGGCGTCTCCCCCTCAAGAAGTGGCAGCCACTCCCCACGCTTGGAGAGACCCACGTCCTTGTCCGTCCAACGGCTGGCCTCGTCGAACGTGACGTCGTGACTCTTCACGATCTGCTGCCTCCGCGGGTCGAGGAGCCGGTATGCCTTGCTCCCGCTCTCGTACCCGACGAAGATGCACCGGCGAGTCCGCGGGTCCAGCTTGCCCCGCCCCTCCTGTGCCTGCACAACAGCATGTGCAACACAACCAAACGTGCGGAGGTGTGCCACAATTGGCTTCCTCCCGGTCCACACTTCTTGTGGCGTCTTCCACACCTTGGACTCCACGTCTTTTAGCGGCTTTGTCGGCGTCAGATTCATGATGTACGCCGTTGTCCGTGCCGCCTCGCCCCAGTACCGCTGCGCAAGGCCGGCATCACTCAACATGGACCGGACCATGTTGAGGATGGTGCGGTTCGCCCTCTCGGCGACGCCGTTCTGCTGCGGAGAGTGTGGCGTAGTTTTCTGCCACACGATCCCCTTGCTCTTCATCCATACCGAGCAGCCCTCGTACTCGCCACCGTTGTCACTCCGGAACGCCTTCACCTTCAACTCCGTTTGCCGCTCCACAGCCGCCACGAATTCCTGCATGTACGACAAGACATCGCTCTTCCTCTTGATGATGTAGAGGTAGAGCTTGCGGCTGTGGTCGTCGATGAAGGTGACGAAGTAGCGTGCCCCACCAATGGAGGGCTCAAACGGTCCGCACACATCCGTGTGCACCACCTCCAACTTCGCCGATGTACGCGTTCCTTTACCATCAAATGGCTGCCGTGTCACCTTGCCGACCACGCACGGCTCACACACGGCATTCTTGGCTGCGTCGAGGCTCTTGACCTCAAGACCCCGCACCACTTCCTTCTTTGCCATGTCCCTCATAGTTGAGGGAGCGATGTGGCATAGGCGACGATGCCATAGGTCCAGGTCCCCTTCATCCTTCGTCGCGAGGTTGGCGGCATCGGTCCTCACCGCATCGGCAAGAACCTTGGTACGGAGAAGGTACAAGTCCTCCTCCCTCTTGCCACGTGCAATTACCTCGCCGTCCCCCTCCTTTCGGATGATGGCCTCTTTCTTGTTGAAGAGCACCTCGAGCCCCTTGTCGGTAAGGCGGCTCACTGACAGCAGGTTTGTCCCAAAGCTGGGCATGTGGAGCACGTCGTAGATGGTGCACGGAATGAATTTCCCGTTCACCACCGACTCGATGCGAACATTGCCTTCGCCCGTGACCAACTCTGTTTTGCCGTTGGCCACTGTCATGCGCCGCTCGGTGGCGCCGTAGGTGACGAATGCCGCCCGGTTGCATTGTGTGTGGCGGCCTGATCCGGAGTCGATCACCGTGACTTCTGGATCTGTCAAGTCGGTAGATTCCATGGCCATCATAGCTTGGACGTCCTTCTTCCCGCCCTTCCCGGGCTGGTCCGACTTCTTGTTGGGGCAATCGCGTGCGTAGTGGCCCTGTTTGCCACAATTGTAGCACTCCCCCTTGTTGTCACCTTTCTTGGTGCCCTGCTTGGCACCCTTCCCCTTCTTGCCTCCCCCTCCACCTTGAGGACGGACGGCATAGGCGGAAGTTGATGTCGCCCCACTCTCTCTCCCACCACGCCGCATCCATTCGTTGCGGACGTACTCAGCCACCTTCGGGTACTTCAGCTCATCGGCGGACCAGCCGTCTATGACGGTGATCATGGGACTCCAACTGTCCGGCAAGGCCAGAAGGAGGATCATGGCTTGCAGCTGAGGGTCGACCTTCCATCCGGTGGCTACGCACTCGGCAGTGAGGGACTCGATCTGCTGCAGGATCTCCATGATGTCATCGCCTTCGTTGGCTCGGAGGGTGACGAGCCTCTTGAAGACGAAGAGCTGGTTAGCAAGGTTGGTGGACTGATAGATGGTGCAGAGCTTCTTCCAGGCCTCCGCGGCCTCCGTGCATCCTTGAATCAGTGCGCGCTGCGGAGGAGCTAGCGCTAACACCAACAAAGCAAGCGCCTTCTTGTTGCGCTTCTTGTACTTGTCCACTTCCTCCGGCGTCGCGGTGTCCGGAGGCGCGGTCTCTTCACCGTTGACCAGCTCAAGCAGGCCCTTGTCATCGAGGTAGACCTCAAACTGCCACCTCCACAAGGGGAAGCCATTTCCATCAAACTTGGAGACGGTGCCGATGCTCTCTTGATCGGTTGTTGCCATGGCGCGCGGCGGTGGCGTGAAAGTTGAGGAGCTAGGGTCCTTCTAGGCACGTGGGCCCATAACCCTTTGTTGGCTCTAGTGGGTGTGGAGGCACCCTCAAGGATGCCTAGCTCTCACTGGTTCATGCTACCAAGGTTTGGGGCAGCCAAGGGACACCAATGGTGAAGAGTTTGGAGCACAAGGATCACGGATGTGAGTGGGCAGAACACGTCGCATTCAGTAGATCTGAATCGAAACACAATTTTGTTACTTAGCATAGTGAGATTACATCAGATCCTTATAGCCTGTGATCTAAGATTTCCAACGCATCTAAGTACGCCCAAAACGGAGCAATAGAGCCCCTGCTACGGCCGTCGAAGTAACCCTTGGTGGAGCCGCCCACCTTGCCTTGCACGCTAGGCAACGGGAGGCGCTTCGACGATGACCCGTCGAAGCGCCTTTCCTCGCCCAGAAGTCAAGGAGAAGTTCACCCTGGTCAAGGAGAATTCTCTGGTTGCTTCCTTTATGGCCCTGGTGCATTTGGAGCTCGTTGGGGACGAACTCGGATCACTGGTGGTGGATTATACCGCCACCCATGGCGGGTACCAGATTCCATCCCCCAAACACCCGATTTTCGGGCTAGGCTAACTTTCTGAATACTCACTCAAATCGAGCGATTCAAAGCTCGATCCTGCATGGAAAATTCCAAGGAATCCAAATCTAAAGTCAGATCAGGTGTTTGACCACTCCTCAGTGGTCAAACCAGGGAGTACACTCAACGGCACTCATGGCAAGGGGCACACCATGTCAACAAGACCACCAAACGAAAGCATACGATCTATGCGTGGATTGGTTCTATGGACAAGTGCGTCAAGAGCGATATTTTAAGAACGAGAAATATGTCGCTTATCATTTGTAATGCATCTTGGGGATTGTCATACTGCCGAATTGTTCAAATGGAGAACCGATGGGCATGGCTAGAAACAATCACAGACGGATGTGGTTATCAGATGTATGCCCAAAAGGTGTAGCAAAAACACAGTGATCTCAGTTGTCACCGATAGTGACGACCATTTGAAGCTAAAAACTTTGTCCTGCCGATAGCAGTATGGAAAGATACTTCTGAAAGAAGTACGAATCAAAATCCAAACCGATAAATCGCATGGGTGACGAGGACGATTTCCTAAAAGTTTGGACCATGCTAAAGGTGGAAAAACTCCTCCGTATCCATAGATGGAATGTACTACAAAAGCCTCGTCGGTGGAGCACCAATTCCACAACATGTACGGCTTGCATGACCACAGGGGGTCAGAGCGCATGACCAAGTGCTGGAGAAAAACCTCTTTTCAATGGGTCATGGCATGCGATTCATACCATGGAACTTCAGCCACGTGAAATTGGGTACATGGTATGCGTGGAAAACGTGCACGACATGCACAAAAACCCCTTTCCAGTAACTCTTGGTGCGTCGATCACGACATCAAGTTATGGATAAGTTGGATGGACAAACGATCACAACAGTTTTGTGACATTTGATCAAGCTGATGATATCAGCTAATGTTTTGGATAAAAGAAATGGCGACACCATTTCACCAAACAAGTGGTTTGGTGGGCGCATAACGTGCTTCACAACAGTCGCACCTCCCATTGCACTACAATATCCAAAGGCAAATACGATCGTTTCATGACTTAGCCCATTTCATGACTATGTCATGAGATATTAAACTGACCTGGTGTGTTAGCACGCCAACTTCAGTCCTCGCAGATTGACAACACGTTGTCTGTACACAGTGTGTGTAAGATGCATCAGTACCTTTTGGAGGTTCTGTGCATCATTAGTCATGGCCGATACAGACATCGGTCCATGATTCAACGTGTCAAGGATGACATCCCTGAATCAATAATCAATGGCAAAACCATTGACATCATATCACTCGGTGAGTGATGGATACAAATTGTGTTATCCGACTGGTACGAACGATACAAATGTACATGATTGTACTCACAACCATGTTCAGAAGACAAGGATTATTGTCAACGGGGGTTGTAAATGCACCAGAGAGGGACAGAGGCCCTTCGATGGGTTCTCAACGATTTGAGACGCTGTAGTGCGATGGTCGAAGATCGCAGTGTCAATTCTGGCGTATGACAATATTGACCGAATGTCAAAAGTGAACAATTTTGAAGGCGAAACCTTCAGTGTATCATCACTCGACGAATGAACATGCCATGGATATTGATAGACAAAAGTACGTGAACCGATGTCGATGACATAAAGTCATCCACAGTTCGGTAAAAATCCATTTCAGAGAAAATGAGCGACACTCATTTTCTATTTATGGTGCTCCAGAGAACTATGACAGTCTCATAGGTTCCTACAAACCAACTACGACATAGTTGGGATTACGTCATGGTCTAGGTTTTGCGCTCAAAGCTTACGACCGTGGGGACAATTTACACGCCGATAGCTTGAAGCTAACAGTGTGTTAGCACCTACATCTTTGTGGGCCGACCGACCATATAATGAGTCATAATCAACATTGAGGCAAAATAATAACCAGTGTGTCATAACTAAATGTTGATATGAGGACTCTTCAATATGGACCTTGAGAAACGATATTTCTCATCTGATTTTTTTATGTTTGGAGAAACGTCTCAAAGTTAAGAGCATCTTGACACGGTACACTAGTCGTGTACGTAACACTCTTCAAACATCATGTGGATGGATTCCGATCATACCAAAGGCATGGTATAACACCAGCTATCCAATTTGTTGGAACAAAACTAATCTCCGAGAGAGATCATAATGACTACAGTGTAGTCGAACCATGCTTCATTGACCTGAAAGGTCATGGTGAAGTGACTCAAGCCCCTTGGTTTTGGGGATGGTTTAATTGATGTACATTGCCAAATGCAAGTACAATATGTTTTTGGATTTTACTGCGATAATATCCAGGATTGTGGTAGTTTGTCACGTCTTCAATGAGGGTGATACCCTCTACAAGTACCTTGGATACAGCATATGAAAAATACTCTAATGAGTAGAAGTGTACCGAATGTACACAATAGAAGACATTGAAGCAACACGGATTATTGCAACTTGACAAACACAATCCATTCACGGGTTCTTAAATGGAACCCCTGGATGCGAGTACATAATGGTAAATGGATTTAGGAACTAGTTGTTCCAGGATCATTGGATGTGATTCAGAAGTGTTTGATCACAATCACATGGAATTGATACCTGAAAGGTGTTTGTCCAACTTGTACCGCAATGATTGTGATCATGTTATACCCGTTTGGTGAATACCATATGATGAACACTTTGTTCGTAGATAGAATCCATGGTCGTTTAGATTGGTTATCTCAGCGAACCTCGTTCAAAAGAGTGTGCTTTTGACAGGGACGTGAGTGGCAGCCTATGGTACCCATTTCATTCAGAAATGAGGGGATGATGGTTAAAACAAAGATCATCTAGGTTGGAGCATTGTCGTGTCTAATGACAGACGTTGATGACAATTACGTGTGCCAGATGACGAATGCCGCCTCCTTCAAAGATGAGTGAAATCTTTGAAAGGAAAAATAAGTGTGCTCAACAACCATGTCTTAGGACCTTGGTGCCTCCCAACCCTAACATAAAGCTGGCATGAAAGTTGCATGGGCTTAGTGGAGCTTGGTTGAGTTTAGCCAACGAATCCACAGGTGTTGAAAGAGGTCTATGCGTGGTCATGAACGCGTGGTTGCAACCCGAGAGAACTGATGTCCAGATACTAGGTTGTACGTACTAACAATGTTGCGGGGAGGTACCACCTTGGCAACATCTCCTTGGAAGAGATCATGTCCGAACGACATGGAAAGTGTTGTATGGACTTGGACAATTTTTCCGGGGATGCCCGGTTAATTTGTCGCAGGAACGCTCCTTGCAAAGGGGGAGGAGACATCGCCACAACAGTTTGCTGAACACGTACCACACGGAATGTTGGAAAATTCATCCTATGTACTCTCTTCCAAACTGGAAAGACATTGTTGACAATGTACGTCCCAAAAGGTATCGACTATGCCATTGATCCTCACGTATGATGAGTCTTCGGTAAAGACCCACTAACACTTGTGAAAAACGTACAATGACTGTACGCGTCTCGTCTTGGCAAGGACCAAGGCATCACGCGATCAACCGTGGATGTACGCAAATGACCATTATCACAAAAATTACAAGTGTGTGGTTAATTGTGCGTGAACGGGACGCAACCGTGTTGCGGATGACAAGGGTTCACACTTGTGATCTTGTTTGCGATTCTTGTTGTATGGTTTGCATCATGAAGTACACGATGATCAAACCTCCGTGAGCAAAGACGAACCGGGACGGTTCAAAGCAAAGGGGGAGGAATGTAGCGTGCGGGCCATTTTTACGGTTAAAAATGGTCGTTTAATAATTATCGGATACTTGGGGTACTTGAGGCTCAGGTTTCGAGGAGGCAAAGCCCGGAAAAATATATGTATTGGAGTCGAGTTCGACTCTAGCCCGGAAAATAGCCCGTGGCCGGATTTGAGGAGAAAGGAGTGTCGCGATGGAAAATCCATCATGTCACTCCTCCTCCACTCTAGTTGGTCGCTAGGGTCCTGTTCCACATGGTCGTGCCACGTGCGACGATAGGGTTTTTAGGTTGCATGTTGCAAATATTCCATATGACGACCATGTCCGTTTCGCCGTGACGCGTCTCAGCCAAAATGGCTGAGGCGACCAGTCACTCGGCCTTCTTGGACTGACTATTCTGAGGGCCTACATTTTGGTTCCACAGTTAGTCGCAAAACAGCCCACGGCTGTTACAACATCCTATTCACCAGTAATTTTTCTTCAGCCTTTTTAGTGTCTTGTCTTCTCCGAAATGTCCACTTGGACCAGTGTCGTGGCGGTCTTCGAGCAGCATGTGGCGGAGTTCTTCGCTCGAGGGAACGACCACCTGGCGAGTGAATCGTTGCCTCCAATAGGGTATGTTGTACCAGAATTTTGCCTTTCTGGATCCGTCATGCTGGTCATAGCCTCGTGTGACCAGCCGCGCAAGATACAGACCTCGTTGTTACTGTAGCGTTGCTGCCTCAGCCATCAGATCTGGTCGGCGGCTGAGTGCGTCTGCCGGGTTACTTTTTCCTGGCCGGTACTCGATATCGTAGTCAAACTTGGATTCAAGGAACTCCATCCATTGGGTTTGACGTCGACTGAGGTTTGGCTGTATATTCAAATATTTCAGCGCATGGTAGTCAATGCGTACGATGCATCGGCAGCACTCTAGTACTGCCATGTCTTAAATGCATGTACGACCATCGTGGTGGATCGTCACCGACCAAAGTCACATTTTGAGAGTTTTCTAAAAAACTTCTCTCTTTGTAAAACTTTGAGAACTTTTCCAAGATGTCCATCATGCTCCTTCACGGTACGACTGTACACCAGGATGTCATCGAGGTACACCACGACAAAAATGTCGAGGTATGGACGGAAAATGTTGTTGATCACTGCCATGACCGTTTTCAAGGAATTCGTGAGTCCGAACTCAAAATTCCCATAGCTAGTTTGCAATGTTGTCTTCTCAATGTCGGTTTCTACCACTCAAATCTGGTGATAACTGCTGCGTAGGTCGATTTTTGTGAAAATTTGGGCCCCTCGGAATTGGTTGAAAAGTTTATCGGCTTGGGGGAGAGGATAGTGGTTCTTGATGGTAGCGTCATTCAAAGCCTGGTAGTCCATGCACATCCGCATTTTGCCAGTCTTATTTTTTACAGAAAGTACTGGTGCGGCATATGGTGACGTGGATGGGCGGATGAACCCCTAACCGATCATCTCATAAAGTTTATTTTTCAAGCCAGTCAGTTTGTAATCGCTCATTTGATAGACCCCTCAAACTGTGGGTCGGCTGCCGGTTTCAGCTTCATGCGTTCGTCGACATCCTGTTGGGATGGTAGGGTTTTGGAGAGTTCGTCGGGAAAAACGTTCGCAAACTATTGGATCAAAGTTGCGAACTCTTCGGGCACCATCGCAAACTTTGTCGATGCCGATGAGGCTGATGGGGCCGATGAGGGTGATGAGCCAACTGCTGCCATTTCCGCTTCCTCCATTGGCTCGAATTGTATGAGCCACGTAGGGGCTCCTCGCCATGTGGAGTACTTGGCCACGTTGAGCAGTATCAGGTACATAGGTTATCACTTTTAGGCCACCGCGGCTTCCTCTACTACTTCCACCTCTGTTGCTTTAGCTGTTTTCTTTCGTCCCATCTGCGAAAGTTGTTCCTTGGCACCGACGATCCCCACGTAGACGTCGTCGCTATGCCATTCAACCTACTGATTGTGTCTGTATATGAAATCTTGTCCATGAATTGTTTTTTGGTCACTCATTGGACATGATCTCCAGAGTGTTTCATCTCGTAGATCTCCCACTTGTAGTCGTAGTGGTTCTCGGAGTCTGCATATTTACAATCTCCTGTCGATGAATTTTTCTTCGAACACCCCTGATTTGGTATACAAACTCTGTTTGCAAACCATATCATTGCTCACGAAACTGTGAGAAGCTCCTCCATCCAACAATGCTCGTACTGTTCTGCGAATTTTTCATCCTCGAGGTTGAACCTTTAGCAGTATCGTCATTTGGTCGTCTTTGTACTCCTCGTCAAACGTTACAATCTCAGAAACCCTCTGCAGCATCGTATGCCGTTCAGATGGGTGACCGTTTGGTACAGATCACTTCTCACGGACAAGAGTCGCGCCTTTCACTCCTGCCCTTTGTTGTTTCCTGATTCATCTTTTTTTGTGATTTCCTCCCCTTTTTTGGCCTGCTGCTTGTTTCAGCAGTTGTGACCGATGTGCCCAACTTTTCTGCAGTTGTAGTAGGTGCGTGTTTCTCTATGGTCAACAGCTTCTACTTCCATCAGAGTCGAGGAGTCCCCCGACTGGCCTTTTCCATTCATTCGATAATTGTGGTTGGGAGGTTGGCGGCAGTAGGATTCCTGGATCTAAGCATTGTACTCAGCGTTGTCGATCCTTTATGATGTTGCGATCATCTGAGGTAAACCGTTTTAGATGCCAAAAATGGCTCGTCAGATGTCTCATTTAATGCCATTATTGTAGTGAAAAAAAGGCTCGTCGGGAGGGATGTTAGCACCAATGATGTTCTTGCGGAATCTTCGCGCATACTGTACCACGTTGGACTGCTGACGGAGACGCTCGAGTTTATACCGTGCATCGGACTTCTCATTCAACCGCCCAAATCATACAAGCATCACGCGCGAGAACTTGTACCAATCGGTTGGTGACATCAGTGTGTCTTGCCATTGCAAGTTGATCTGCTCCAAGGGTAGAACGCCTGCGGTGGGTGATATGACACGGGCGTCATTGGCCGTTTATAATGTCCTGCCAGTCTCCTGCTACCGTTGGATGGTCTTTAGATCAGATCACCAAGTGCCGTGCCACGCAAAAGCGCGGCTGCAAGGTCGATCTTCTTTTGATCGTCGTTGACCGCAGCAATGGTGAAGCACACCTCCAGACTCATCAGCCACATTCAAACCATTGATCCCTTTGAATTTGCAGTATCGAACGATTTGGGCGAGGGGGGAGTGGGAGAATCTTGGGTTTGTTCCAGGATTGGGTATTTCTCTTGACGAGCACCGCTTCCCATGCGCTTGCGTTGCGAATAGCCTCCATCACAATGTTGAGTTGTTGGAACAAATGGCTCTTAATACCCTCTAGCGTGAAGTACAATTTGCCCGTTCCTCGTTGATCCATGCCTGTCGACCGGTACCACGTGGCGTTCCTGTTGTTGTCGTCAAGGCTGTCAGTATGGACAGCTAGTTTACCGCCATTGGATCCGCGACTCGGTTGGTCGTCGGAGCCGTAGGGATTGTTCCAGCTACCGCATAGCATGCAACGCCAGAATTCACTATTGCTTCAGGGTTGGCATGCATAGGCACGTTCTGCTCCTCCATCGCTGAAGTCCTCTCAAATACCCGCTCCTAGTCACCGGATTCGCTCGCTTGTTTCACGTCATAGTCGCGAGGTCTGCAAGTCTGGACGTGCGAGATGTGCTCACGGCTTGTGTGAGGTAGTCCTCTGGATGGGAAAAGTAGTCCGATGCCTCTCAAGCACCGCTACACTCTGATACCAAGTGTTATACCGAACAGAGCGTAGATGGTGAACAGGTAGAAGCTGTGAGGCAGAAGACAATTGGGAATTTAGGACACTTGAGCAATTTATACGTAGCAGTGAGTGTACTTCAATGACAAGTGTCAAAATGATCAAACATATGTATACAATTGTTGAGTTACGAATGAGGTATAGTCTGTTACATACCAGACGTGCACGAGTCCCTAATCTTTCTGATTGGGCATTTCTGTTATTACACAAACATCCCATCATGTCGCCAGAACCGCGATATTCACTCCGACGGTCGAGGGGAAACTGGCAAACTGCCTTGTCCTCAGTGGATATTCCCGAATCTTCTGACAGCTTCGACTACTCTCGCGAACCTACGAACAGAAATATCACGACCTTTTGGTTGACTTCTCGATGCATCAAGACAAATCTGGATTTATAAAGATGCATCTCGCATCTTCACCGTCGAAACTCGAAGACCCCCGGCTTCTTGATGGACCTTCTCAAATCTGACTACTCACGACGCAGCTCCGCACACGTCACTCAAAAATCGACCCAACGACCCCGACCATGCCTCATTCGTAACTCAACACTTGTATATATATGTTCGATCATTTCGACACTTGTCATTGAAGTACACTTACCACTAGTTATAAATTGCTCTTGTGTCCCAAATTCTAAATTGTTTTCTGCCTCACAACTTCTACCTGCTCACCAGAGCGTAGCGGTGTTGGAGAGCCATTTGACTACTTTATCCATCCGGAGGACTACCTCACACAAGCCATCAGCGCATCTCACACGTCAAGACTTTGAAGGCTTCACGACTACAACGTGAGGCGAGCGAGCGCAACCGACGACAGGCAGCGGGTCTTTGGCGACGACTTCAGTGATGGAGGAGCAGAACGTACCAATGCAAGCAAATCCCGAAGCGACAGCAAATGCTGGTGTGGCAGGCTATGCGGTAGCTGGAACAACCCCTATAGCTTTGGCGACCAATCCAGTCACGAACTCAACGGCGGCAAACCAGCCGCCCCAACTGGCGGCCTCGATGACGACAGCGGGGATGCAAGGTGGCACTGGACAACAAGCGCGGATCAACAAAGAACTGGTGAACCGGATCTCCATGCTTGAGGGGCCAACGGCGCCTGTCTCATATCGCGGAACGCAGGCGTTCTATCCTTGGAGCAGATCGACCCACAGTGGCAAGACGTGCTAACGCCACCAACCAACTGGAATGAATTTTCGCGCGTGATGCTCGCATGCTTTGGACGACTGAACAATAAGTCTGACGCACGGTACAAGCTCCAGTGTCTTCGTCAGCAGTCCAGCGTGGCGGAGTACACACGTAGATTCCGCGAGATCATCACCGGAGCAGACATCGTCCCCGAAAAAATCTGATTTCATTACAACAACGATCACAAGCGAGATATCCACTGAGCAATGGATATTTTCGGCGTCCAGAATGACTTACCACAGATGATCGCAACAGCAGAAAGGAACGACAACACCGACTACAACGCTCGAATCGAGGAATCCTACAGCTGGCATCCTCCTAACCACAATTACCGTGGAAACGGAAAATACCAGCCAGGGGACTCCTCCACTCCGATGGAAGTGGACGTCGTCAATTAGAGAGATACACAAACTTACTACAACTACGGAAAGTGAGGCACATCGCTCGCAACTGTTAGAACAAGTAGTAGGTCCCAAAGGGGGGGGGATTCATAGAAAAATGAGTCAGAAAACGGGAAAGAACAGGAGTAAAAGGTGCAACTCTTGTCAGTGAGGAGCGATGTGCGCCGAACGATCGCCCATCTAAACAACCTACACCGCCGTAAAGGGTTCTTGAGATTGCAAAGTTCACCCAGGGGTACGAGGACGACCAACCGGCAATACTACTCAAATTTCAGCCTCGAGGATGCAAAATTCGTAGAACGGTACTGGCACTACTGGATGAAGGAGCTTCACACAGCTTCGTGAGCAATGACATGGTTCACAAACTGGGTTTGCAGACCAAACAGGGGTGTTCTGAAAGAACAACCGTCAACGGAAGACTACAGATACGGAGACTCTGATAACCACTACGACTGCAAATAGGAGATCTAAGGGATGTAACGCTCTAGAGGTCTTGTCCAATGAGCGATCACAAAATATCCTCAGACGGGATTTTCTGTAATGGCACGATATGCAGGTCGACTGGAACAGTGGGGATGTCTACGTGGAGATTGACGGTGCCAAGTGACAACTTCCGCGTGCAGGATGGAAGCCGAGAGCGGAACCAGTAGAGGAAACCGCATAAGCTGAAAAGTAACAACCTTTGCAGCCGATACCACTAAACATGGCCAAGCACTGTATACAATGAGGAGCTCGTGCTTGGCTCATACATCTCGAGCCAATGGGAGAAGCAGAAATGGCAGCAGCTGACTCATCATCAGCCTCATCAGCCTCTTCGGCATCAATGAAGTTCGCGATGGTACCCAAAGATTTTGCATCACTCATTCAAAGATTTGCAAATGTCTTCCCCAACAAACTCCCAAAAACTTTACCTCCTCAACGAGACATCGACCATCACATCGAGCTGAAGCCGAAGAGCAGACCTGACAGTCAAGGGACCTATCGGATGAGGGATCACGAGCTAACTCAGCTGAAAAAATAGCTTGACGAGATGCTCGGTCAGGGGTTCATCCGCTCATCCACATCACCACACACCGCACCAGTACTATTCGTAAACAAGAAAACTGGTGAAATGCGGATGTGTGTGGATTATTGGGCGTTAGACGACACTACCATCAAGAACCGTTAACTTCTTCCCTGAGCTAACGAACTTTTTGACCAATTTCGAGGAGCCCAAGCTTTCAGCAAAGTCCACTTATGCAACAAATATCACCAAATACACAGGGTAGATGCCGACGTCAAGAAAACGGCATCCCGAACCCACTACGTTGCCATGGCCATGCCGTTCCGACTCAAAAATTCCGCGGCGATGTTTATGTTGGCAATGAACAACATTTTCTGTCCTTACCTCATCGATTTTGTCGTGGTATACCTCGATGACATTCTCGTGTACAACCACATCCTGGAGATACACGATAGACATCTTTGAAAAGTCCTTGAAGTTTTGCAAAGAGAGATTTTTGAAAAACTCTTGAAATACGACTTCGGTCGTCATTCAATCGAGTTTCTGGGTCACATCATCAACGGCGGGCGGATAACCATGGATCCAAAAAAAGGTGGCAGCAGTCGCTGATTGGCCAACGCTAACCAACGTCTGAGAAATTCAGGTTTTCCTTTGATTCTGCAATCACTACCGGTGATTTGTGCGGGACTATGCGCGAGTGTCAGTGCCTCTTTCTGACCACACTCAAAAAGAAAGAGAGTGGTGGTGGGGAGACAGCAAACAAGAAGCGTTCACCGATTTGCGGAACGCTCTAACCTTGGCGCCAACCCTACGATTAGCCGATCCAACGGTGGAATACGTCATGGCCACGGATGAATCAGACCGAGCCATTGGCACGGTCCATCTCCAAGACCATGGCAACGGCGAACAACCAATCACATACATATCGCAAAAACTGTGAGGGCTGGAACTCAACTACATAATACACAAGAAGGAGATGCCGGCGGTCGTGCACGCGTTCAAGACGTGGCAATGCTACTTGGAGTGTCGTCGGTGCATCGTCCGCACCGACCACCACGCGTTAAAATATTTTAAGACACAGCCAAATCTCAATCGATGTCAAACCCGATGGAGGGAGTTCCTTGAATCCAAGTGCGACTACGATATCAAGTACCGGCCAGGCAAAATCAATCTGGCGGACGCTCTCAGGCGCCGACCAGATTTTATGACTAACGTGGCCACGCTATGGTTATAGCGAGACCCGTACCTCAAGCGACTGTTCGCACGAGGCTACGACAAGTACGACGGATATGATAAAGCGAAATTTTGGTTCGTCGTACGCTGCTGGCAACGACGCTTCACTCGCCAAGTGGTCGTCTCCCCGAACGACGAACTTCGCCGTATGCTGCTCGAGGAGTGTCACGACACCAGACCAGGTGGACACTTCAGAGAGGACAAGACGCTGAAGAACCTGGCAAAAAACGTTTGGTGGGACAAGATGCAATTTGAAGTGGCCAATTTCGACAAAACCTGCGACACATGTCAGCGACAAAAATCTCGTCGCACGAGGCCACCCGATTTTGTGCAACCGCTCCTTGTTCCGACGGAACCATGGGCGGACATCTCCACGGACTTCATCACAGAATTACCGGTCACACCCGAGGGATACGACACAATCCT
This sequence comes from Penium margaritaceum, assembly GCA_023375785.1. NCBI lineage: Eukaryota > Viridiplantae > Streptophyta > Zygnematophyceae > Desmidiales > Peniaceae > Penium > Penium margaritaceum. The sequence goes on along the minus strand of SZWC01000799.1, from coordinate 220,859 downwards.
CGGGGTTGTCGATAGATTTTCCAAAATGTCCCACGTCATCCCGACAACGACCATCGTCGCCACCAAGGGAACAACAGGGTTGTTTCTCAACAACATGGTGCGGCAACACTGCATACAGAGAACCATCACAAGCGATAGAGATGGTCAATTCACCAGCCATTTTTGGCGCGAACCGATGACTCGCCACGACAGCAGAATTCAACTTTCCATAGCGTTTCATTCTCAAACCAACGGTCAAACCGAGCGGACAAATCAGACGCTCGAACAACTTCTCCGAACACTATGCAAACCTCACGGGACTGAGTATGCACAAAAACTCCCGATCGTCGAAATCGCATATGATTCGGCAGTTTCCACCGCAACGGGTAAAACTCCGTTTGAAGTGGTGTATGGCAAACTTCCCTCCACACCAGTTGGACTACAAAGTCGCGGCAATATCCCTACAGTCGACGTTCAACGCCGAGACTTCACCACCATCTGGGAGGCAACACCACAAACACTCATGAAAACATAAGCAGTGAAGCGAGTAGCTGACTGACATCACAGCGACAACGTATTCGCAGCTGGCGATAAAGTCCTCCTCAACGCGGATCCAACTATTCAAAGGTCCAATCCTGATGGTTGGGCCCGTTTGCGATCGAGCGCATGCAAACCCCTATGGTTGCACGTCTCAAACTCTCCGACAGTATGTAAGTTCATCCGGTGTTCCATGTCAGTAGACTCATGCACAACCGAGACCCTGGAGAGAACTTCCCTGGTAGGAATGTCCCTCCTCCGCCTTCCGTTCAAGTGGACGAAGACACAGAGTACGTCATCGAGGACATCCTCGGCCACCGACGACGAGGCAAGACTACAGAATGTCTCATCAAGTGGCACGGCTACGACGTCGCGCATAATAGCTGGGAACCCTACGACAACCTCCGAGACGTCGATCATCTCATCGACGGCTACTAACGCCGTCACTGGGCCACATCTGTACGCGCACCAAGACGCCACAGCTAAAAGGGTGGAAGTGGTTCATACGAGACGTACACGAACCCCTAATCTTTCTGAGTGGGTATTTCTGTCATTACACAAACAACCCATCGCATCCCGAACCTTCCGACAGCTTTGACCACTCTCGCGAACCTACGAACTGAAGTATCACCGCCTTCTGGTCGACTTCTGGACGCACCAAGACAAATGTGGATTTATAAAGATGCATCTCGCATCTTCACTGTCAATTCTTGAAAAACCCCAACTTCTCGTTGGGATTTTTCAAGACCTTCTCGAATTCGACCTCTCGCGACACGACTCAGTACGCGTTGTTGGAAAATCGACCCAACCACACTGACTATGCCTCATTGCTAACTCGACACTTGTATACATATATGTTCCATCATTTCGACACTTTTCATCGAAGTACACTTACTGCTAATTATAAATTGCTCAAGTGTACCAAATTCTTAATCGTTTTCTGACTTGCAACTTCTACCTGTTCACCATCTACCTTCCGTTCGGCATAACATAGTCGGGGTTGTTGGGTCGATTGTCTAGCGACGCGTGTGTTGTCGCGTCGTGAGCGGTCGGATTCGAGAAGGTCCGCCAAGGAATCGGGGGGCTTCAAGGATCAACAGTGAAGATGTGAGATGCATCTTTCTAAATCGAAATATTTCTCGATGCGTTGAGAAGTCTACCAAAAGGTCATGACACTTCTGTGGTGGATTCTCGGAAGTGGTCGAAGTTGTTAGAAAGTGCGAGAAGGTTCGCTGGCGGGTGAGGGCAAGTAGCCGAATTTAGAATGAAACTAGACAGCAGGTTGGGGCAGCTGCGTTGTTGATGCAGCATGCGGGCTTCCACGCTCGTTGCTTAAGTCAGTTGCCCCCTCAGTCTGCTGCTCTAGAGTCTAAGTCTGGAAGCTCTGGGTTTGTTACTCAGAAGTGCGCGCGCTAGTGTTAGCGCGAGAAAGCGGCTGGAAACTGATAGTAACTGCTTAGCAATCAAGAATGAACAGCAATGGGGGACCCCTCCAAGTTCTAGCCCCCACCCAGCTCTGTAGAGCTTGTTACTCAGTTCATCAGCCAATCAGAAAAGAGCTAATTTCAGGCTGGCAGGTTTTCTCGGTGAGGCCTGCCAGATGGCCGACTGCCCAAAACCCGGGCGTCGTCCGTTTTGCCTGAAAACTGGACCATACCATAATACTGACGCTGCGAACGCAGCCGTGCGGTCAGAATCTGCTAGAAAAATAGTAGCAAGGAGTTATGGCAGCCTGAACCCAGGCAGTGCCCACGATGGTTTATGCTGCCAAACAGGGCCATGCAACATGCAACTGGGACCCTAGGCAGCGCATGACAACGCAGGT
>SZWC01000799.1:206967-218478 GCA_023375785.1 Penium margaritaceum | reverse complement strand
AGGAGTTATGGCAGCCTGAACCCAGGCAGTGCCCACGATGGTTTATGCTGCCAAACAGGGCCATGCAACATGCAACTGGGACCCTAGGCAGCGCATGACGACGCAGGCACGACAGTACGCGCTGGACGCATGCAGACAGCGACTGCGGTGGCAGTAACTGCCGGCAGCGCGACCACCGAGGAGGCCTTGAAATGGAGCTGAGCACATCGCCGGAGAGAGGGGGTTCCAGCGAACTGCGAGACGACCTCAGCGTGCGTCGGCTCCACCGGACGACACTCCATCAGCGTCGTGTCTCGCCGTCAGTCATCTGCACGCCGATGTACACAAGCCAGGAGGACACAACAGAGCACAATGAGCGCAAAAACCAACACTCCCCCATGACTCACAGGCGTAGCGCACATGGGCGGGCAGAGACACGGTCAACACACAGACTCCCCCAGGACACACAGAAGTGCAGGCAGAGACAAAGAAAGCAAGTCACGGACGCACGCCGACTGAACTCACAGCCTTCTTAAACAAGTCCCGCTTCAGTGCCTTGGTCAGAAAGTCAGCCAGCTGCCGTGCTGTCTCAACCCACACGATGCTGATGCTGCCGTCGTGCAACAACGAACGCACATAGTGATACTCAACATTGATGTGCTTTGTGCAAGTGTTATGCAGACCGTCATTGTCTGCAAAGGCCATGGCACTCTCATTGTCACAATGCAAGGTGATGGATGCGAAAGACTGACGCAACTCGGACAACAGACGACGTAACCACACACTCTCACATGCGCCTGAGCCAAGGGCCACGTACTCAGCCTCAGCAGTGTTGCGTGCAATGCACCCCTGCTTGCCACTGCGCAAGGACACAGCTGTGCCACCGATCAGGAAGATCCAGCCTGTGCGACTCTTATCGTCTGGACTGCCCGCCCAGTCGCTGTCGGTGTAGCCCACTGCGATGACGGACGGCTGGCGGCGGAACATGAGACCTCGCCGAGGGGTCGAGACGACATAGCGTAGCACTCGGATCGCGGCCTCGTGGTGGAGGTGACGCGGATCCTGAGAGAACTGGGCCGGGAGGTTGACGGCGAACGCGATGTCTGGACGCGTCGTCGTCGCCAGGAACATCAGTGACCCGATGATCCGCAGATACGTGGTCACATCAACTGGCTCCCCCACAACAGCTGGGTCAGGACTCTTCAGCTTTACCTGGCCGTCGGGAGCCATGGGTGAGGATGCGCTGGACACGAGGGGCAGGTCCTCGGCGAAGTGAGCTGACAGGGTCTGCACATAGGCAGCCTGGTGGACGTGTAGGATGCCCTAAGAGGGATCACGCTCGAGCTCAATGCCCAGGAAGACTTGGGCAGACCCGAGATCCTTCATCTGGTAGGCGGCGTGCAGCAAGTCCTTGACACGCTGGATGGCGGCCGTTTCTGGCGACGCAATGAGGAGATCGTCAACGTATACCAGAACTGCGGCAAAGGTCTGACCTCGTGGGCTGAGAAAGAGTGCGCGGTCAGCGGTGCTGCGCTGGAGGCCGCCACGGAGAAGTGTGCTGCTGATCTCCTGGTTCCAGCACCGAGGCGATTGCTTCAGACCATAGAGGGCCTTCCGCAGCCGCCAGACTCTCCCAGTACCGTCGTCGAAGCCTAGGGGCTGCACCATGTAGAGCTCCTCACCCTCCAGTGAGCCATGGAGGAACGCGTTGCTCACGTCCATTTGATGCAGCTCCCACCCATGCTGGGCAACCAGGCTGAAGAGCGCTCGGCTAGTGGAGAACCGACCGACAGGGGCGAAGATCTGGTCGTAATCGACTCCAGGGACCTGAGCAAACCCCTTTGCTGTGAGGCGGGCCTTGTACTTGTCCAAGGACCCGTCAGGCTTCCACTTGCGCCGAAGGACCCACTTGGCGCCAATGGCCTTCCGACCTGGAGGGAGGTCAACGAGGTCGTACACGTGGTGCTGCCGGATAGCAGCAAGCTCCTCGGCGCAGGCGGCANGCCATGGAGGAACGCGTTGCTCACGTCCATCTGATGCAGCTCCCACCCATGCTGGGCAACCAGGCTGAAGAGCGCTCGGCTAGTGGAGAACCGACCGACAGGGGCGAAGATCTGGTCGTAATCGACTCCAGGGACCAGAGCAAACCCCTTTGCTGTGAGGCGGGCCTTGTACTTGTCCAAGGACCCGTCAGGCTTCCACTTGTGCCGAAGGACCCACTTGGCGCCAATGGCCTTCCGACCTGGAGGGAGGTCAACGAGGCCGTACACGTGGTGCTGCCGGATAGCACCAAGCTCCTTGGCGCAGGCGGCATCCCAATGTGCGGCCTTAGAAGAGGCTCGAGCCTCGCGTAGGGTGGCTGGGTCCTCCGGGCGTGCTGTGGACCAGACGGAGAGGGCATGTGCATCACGAGCTCCAGGTGGGATGCGGGCGAGTGCAGCCATGACAGCATGCCGATGCTCGTGATGAAGCATGGCATAGCCCAGTGTAGAGCCCGGGTGAAGGTCGAAGATGATGGCCGAGGTGGTCAGGCCGAGAGCCTTCGTGCCAGGGTCCCCACTCACGACCGAGGGAGTGGAGGAGACACGTGGAGCCACAGAGGGTCGAGGTGCCACAGGACGCGGTGCGACGGTCTGCACTGTCGGCCGAGGTCGGAGGCTGCCGCCTGGGCCACGTGTGTAGCGCGATCGGGCAGGAGATGTCACTGGGTCTGACGGGCCAACAGAGGCGGACAGGACACCTTGTGCGGAGGAGCCAGCGGACGCGACTGGGGCTGCTGGCCCGGAGGGGCCAGCGGACGCGACCGGCGCTGCTTGCTCGGAGGAGCCATTGGACGTGACTGGGGCTCCTGGTCCGGAGGGGCCAGGGGACGTGACTAGGGCTGCTGGCCCGGAGGGGCCAACAGACGCGACCGGTGCTGCTGGCCCGGAGGGGCCAGCAGACGCGACCGACGCTGCTGGCCCGGAGGGGCCAGCGGACGCGGTCGGCGCTCCTGGCCCGGAGGGGCCAGCGGACGTGACTGGGGCTGCTGGCCCGGAGGGGCCAGCGGACGTGACTAGTGCTGCTGGCCCGGAGGGGCCAGCGGATGCGGTCGGCGCTGCTGGCCCGGAGGGGCCAGCGGACGTGACCGGGGCTGCTGGCCCGGAGGGGCCAGCGGACGTGACTGGCGCTGCTGGCCCGGAGGGGCAAGCGGACGCGGTCGGCGCTGCTGGCCCGGAGGGGCCAGCGGACGTGACTGGGGCTGCTGGCCCAGAGGGGCCAGCGGACGTGACTGGCGCTGCTGGCCCGGAGGGGCAAGCGGACGCGGTCGGCGCTACTGGCCCGGAGGGGCCAGCGGACGCGACTGGGGCTGCGGGCTCAGAGGATGCGACAGGAGCTACCGGCTCAGAGGGACGGAGTGCTGTGTCACCCAGAAGCGACAGGACGGAGGACGGACTCACCACTCCCCTACGCAACGGGAGGGACACGGACGAGCCAGAGCGGATGAGGTCATGGGGAAATAGGTCCTCGAAGAAGAGGGCATCGCGGGACTCGACGGTGCAGTGCCGGGACGAGTCCCAGAACCGCCAGGCCTTAGACTGACGAGACACACCGAGGAAGGTGCAGGGGCGGCCGCGCGGGGCGAGCTTGCCGCCTTGTTGTGAGGTGGGCAGCCATACAATGGCGACGCAGCCCCAGACGCGAGCGGGGCGGAGGTCCGCACGCCGACCGCACCAGTGCTGGTAGGGTGTGGACTGGCGGGGAAGAGGACCGTGGGGAATCCGGTTCCATACCCAGGTCATGTAGGCCATGGCCTCAAAATAGAAGCCATCGGACAGACCGGACTCAACGCGCATGGTGCGGACGGCGTCGGCCATGGTGCGGTTCCAGCGCTCGGAGACGCCGTTCTGGGCGGGTGTGTAGGGCGCAGACGTCTCATGGTGGATGCCGCGGGAGGCGAGAAAGGCCGTGGCCTCGCCCATGTACTCGCCGCCGCGATCAGAGCGAAAGNGGGCGGAGGTCCGCGCGCCGACCGCACCAGTGCTGGTAGGGTGTGGACTGGCGGGGAAGAGGACCGTGGGGAATCCGGTTCCATACCCAGGTCATGTAGGCCATGGCCTCAAAATAGAAGCCATCGGACAGACCGGACTCAACGCGCATGGTGCGGACGGCGTCGGCCATGGTGCGGTTCCAGCGCTCGGAGACGCCGTTCTGGGCAGGTGTGTAGGGCGCGGACGTCTCATGGTGGATGCCGCGGGAGGCGAGAAAGGCCGTGGCCTCGCCCATGTACTCGCCACCGCGATCAGAGCAAAAGCGACGAAGAGGGCGGCCACACTCGCGTTCGGCAAGGACAAGCCAGTCTTGAATGGCCCGAGCGACATCGCTCTTCTGTCGGAGGCATAAGACCCAGCGGTAGCGGGAATAGTCGTCTCTGAGGGTGAGGACATAGCGGCAGTGTTCCCCGACGGACACGGTGGGGAGAGGGCCCATGACGTCCGAGTGGACCAGGTCGAGTGGGGCGGACGCACGGGAGGAAGACAAGGGGTAAGAGGATCGATGCATCTTCCCCTGAGCGCAATCAATGCACTCGGTGGGGCACGGGAGAGGGAAGGTCTCTGGGTGAAGGCCCTTGGCTGGCTGGGTGCGGGGCATGCTGTCTATGGCGACGGAATGGACGTAACAAAGACAGCGGTGCAAGAGGCGGGTGTACTGAGGAGAAAGCGTACTGGTCACGAAAACATGGCCTGTGGCGGCCGACGAGGCAGAGACGGGAGAGGAAGAGAGATGGCGAGGGACATGCCACAGGTTGCCACGGACGGTGGCATGCAAGACGACAAGACCATACGGACGCAACGACACAGTGCCAACACCATGCGAGTGCACAACGTCCATGCTCATGCGATCAAGGGCCGTCACGGAAAGGAGGCTGAGCTCGAGACCAGGGACGAAGAGAACATCAGTCAGAAAGACGTCACCGGCATGACCACGGAAACGAACCACACCAACACCACGGACCGGTAACACCTGTCCGGAGCCCGTGCGGACACTGGAGACATCGCCGACGGGGCCAAGCATACTGAAGGCCTCGCGAGAGGCCGCCATGTGATGCGTGGCCCCAGAGTCGATGATCCAAGTCTCAGCAGGGTCCTGGACAGGGGTCGCCAGATCGCTGACGGTCACATGACAGCAAGCAAGGGACGCAGACGCGGTGGAAGGGGGCGCGAAACAAGACTGCCAATCGTCAAGCCACGCAATGTCGTCAAGGAGTGGGGTGGAAGAGACCACAAGAGACGACGAGACAGATGAAGAGACGGGACAGGATCGCAGCTCAGACTCGGTCATGCAGGGCTGTGCAGGAGGGCAAGAAGTGACGCAACTCGCACTTCCCTGGGGAGGAGGGCGAGGCAGGCCAAGCTGGAGCGCGATATACTACTCCAGCTGACGCTCACAGGAGGATGGCCCGGGAGTGTAGGCCGAGTACGGAGTCACAGCGCCGGAGCCCGGGTAGTAAGAGGACTGGGCCTGCGAAGGAAACGGAAGCGCCGATGGCTAGGAGTATGACTGCTGCTGCGGGGGCGTCTGCAGGACAGGCGAAACTGTCGGAGCGGCCGAGCTGCTGGACGAGGTCGGAGTGTCAGCAGTAGCGACAGCGGCAGAGGCGAGACGGTGCTCCCGCTGGTGTCGCAGGGTGGCGATGACGCGGACCTCGTCCGTCGGCAGAGGGCATGTGTACCACCCGTGTCCAGGCCGACCGCAGTTGTGGCAGACCGCGCCACCACCGCAGGATCCGGTCGACGATTGTTGTTGCTGCTGTGGCGACGGACCCTTGCCCTTTTTGTTCTTGCGCTTCTTCTTCGTTTTTTACGTCGATGAGGTAGCTGCGGCGGGGGAGGCGACGGCCACGGAGGCAATGGCAGGTGAAGCGACGGGGAGGGAGGCACCGGCAGGGGAGGCGACGGCAGGGGATGCAAGCGCCTCCATACGATGGAGCTGGGACTCCTGTCGAGCTTCCTCAACACGGAGGAAGAGCTCGTACGCCCAGGGCATGAGGGTGCCCTGGGCCGCCATGGTGGAGAGGACGTCCTGGGGATAGTGCACGAAGACGTCCGCGTATGCGCTGGCGGCGCCGCGCTTGATGGTGAGAAGCGCGGACAGAGGGGGCGGAGCGGATGTGCTGAGACGTCGAAGGATGTCCTCTGCCCGCTGCCAGTAGGCAGTGACCGTCTCGGTCTCCCCCATGTGTAGGGAGTTGAACTCCCGGAGCAGGCGACTGATCTAAGCGTCGCTGGACAGGCGATGGGGCCTGGTGAGGACATGCCAGGCGGCGGCAGGGTCTGGAGGGACGTCAGTGGTGAAGTCGCCGAGGAAAGGCTCGAGGGCCAGGCGGGACGCCGGAGGAGCGACGGGGACTAAGGCACGAACGGCGCGACCAACGTCATACAACTGGTCGGCCTGGGTGGAGTCATAAGGGAGGGTGTAGTACATCCAGAGACCCTCACCTTGGGCCCAGATCCGGAAGCTGAGTTCCCAGCTCCGGAACTGCTCGCCGGCCTGATGCGGCGGCGGCGGCGTCTCAAAGTCCTTCTGCCTGCGGCCGGCACCCAGAGTGGGGCCAAGGACGGAGGTCACTGTCTGCCGCTAGCGCTGAGTCTGCTGCTGTGCCAGGTAATAGGTGGCAGCTGACACAGCCGGTCTGGCGTGTCTTGGAGGGACAAATGACGGCAGCACACTGGTGGCAGGCTGGGAGGCTGGTGGCTGTAGCGCGGCAAGCTGTTGCGTCAAGGCGGCGAGCTGGTGCTGAAAAGCCACGATGGGATCAGGGTCGTCGCCAACGACACCAATGGATTGTTGGGGCTCCAGCGGCTGCTATTGCTACTACTGCTGCTGCTGCCAATGCTGTTGTTGTTGCTGCTGCAATGGCAGCCGCTACTATTGCTGCTGCTGTTGTTGCTGCTGCTATTGCTACAGCGGTTGCTGCTGTTGCCGCTGCTGTTGCTGCTGTTGCTGCTGGTGTAGCGGCTGCTGCTGCTGCTGCGGCAACTGGTGCGGCTGCTGTAGCTGTTGCCGCTGCTGCGGCTGCCGCTGCTGCTGCGGCGACTGGTGTGGCTGCTGTAGCTGCTGTGGCTGCTACGGCTGCCGCTGCTGCTGCTGCTACTCCTGGTGTTGCTGTTGCTGCTACTGCTGCTGCTGCTGCTGCTGTTGCCGCTGGTGCAGCTCTTGCTGCTGTAGGCGCCGCAAGAAAGGGGAGTTAGGGGTCCCCCCCATAGAGGAGGACCCCTCCGCCTCGTAAGAGTCAGCCATGGTGTGTCCAAAGCCTTTTTTTGTTGTTGTTTGTGTCCTTTGGTGTTGGGTGTGTGCTGCTGATGTCAAGAGTGACGTCTGCCAAGGATGGCAGACCTCAGCAGAGTCCCCTAGTGTCCTCTTGGTTTCACCTTTTTTTTCCTTTTTTTTGTGTATGTGGTTGATGACGTCAGTAGACAGCTGCTAACGTCAGCAGTGGTTGCTGCAGCCGCAGCTATTGATGCTGCTGCTGCAGCTGCCGCTGCTGTTGCTGCCGTTGTTGCTGCCACTGCTGCAGCAGCTGCTGCTACTGCTGCTGCTGTTGCTGCTGTTGCTACTGTTGCTGCTGCTGCTACTGCTGTGCTGCTGCTGCTGCTGCTGCTATGGCTGCTGCAGCTGCTGCTGCTGTTGTAGCTGCTGCAGCGGCTATTGCTGCTGCTGCTGCAGCGGCTGCTGCTATTGCTGCTGTTGCTGCAGCGGCTGCTGCTGCTGCTGCTCCTTAACAGAAGAACAGATCAGGAGGGGGTCCCCGTTTATCTGTTTTTGTTTTTTTGTTTTTCGGTTTTGCTTGCTTGCTGCGAGCTCCTCGCACCGAGCAGCTCGCTACTTGCTGCTCGTTACGAGCAGCTGGCTGCTCGCAGCGAGCAGCTGGCTGCTCGCAACGAGCAGATGGCTACTCGCTGCTCGCTACGAGCAGCTCGCTGCTCGCTACGAGCAGCTCGCTGCTCGCAGCGAGCAGCTGGCTACTCGCTGCTGGTTGCGAGCAGCTGGTTGCTCGCAGCTGCAGCAGCTGCTGCTGCGGGCTGCTGCAACTGCAGCTGCTGCGAGCAGCTGGCTACTCGCAGCTACAGCAGCTGCTGCTGCGGGCTGCTGCAGCTGCAGCTGCTACGAGCTGCTACAGCCGGCTGCTGCTGCTGCTGCTGCTGCTGCTGCTGCTGTAGGCTGCTGCTTGCTGCAGCTGCTGGTGCTGGCGGCTGCTGCTGCTGCGGGCTGCTGCTGCAGCGAGCTGCTGCTGCTGCCAGCCGCTGCTATCTGCTGCTGGTCGTTGCTGCCACTACTCGTTGCCACGGCAAGCTGCTGCTGCTGCTGCTGGCTGCTGCTTTCAGTCACACCTGAGGACGTCGCTGCCTTGCTCCGTCGTCAGCAGGGGCCTAACGTGGTCGGCCGCTCACTTCCTTGCGTCCAGCATGGGGGTCAGTGCTGCCGGAAAAAATCCGGCAGCATTTCCCCTGGCCCAGAGGCCGTGGGAAAAATTTTGACGCCGCCACCAGGCGGGTCAATGCTGCCGGAAAAAAATCCGGCAGCATTTCCCCTTCACTGGCGCGTATGGAAGTCCGCCGGCGTTGTCTGGCACCTATACGTCAGTCTGCTGCTGCTGCTGCTACGCTCTGGCTCTGATACCATGAATGAAAGTAGGCAGCAGGTTGGGGCAGCTGCGTTGTTGATGCAGCGTGCGGGCTTCCACGCTCGTTGCTTAAGTCAGCTGCCCCTTCAGTCTGCTGCTCTAGAGTCTAAGTCTGGAAGCTCTGGGTTTGTTACTCAGAAGTGCGCGCGCCAGTGTTAGCGTGAGAAAGCAGCTGGAAACTGATAGTAACTGATTAGCAATCAAGAATGAACAGTAATGGGGCACCCCTCCAAGTTCTAGCCCCCCCCCCCCCCAGCTCTGTAGAGCTCGTTACTCAGTTCATCAGCTAATCAGAAAAGAGCTAATTTCAGGCTGGCAGGTTTTCTCGGTGAGGCCTGCCAGATGGCCAACTGCCCAAAACCCGGGCGTCGTCCGTTTTGCCTGAAAACCGGACCATACCATAATACCAACACTGCGAACGCAGCCGTGCGGTCAGAATTTTCAAGAAAAATAGTAGCGAGGAGTTATGGCAGCCTGAACCCAGGCAGTGCCCACGATGGTTTATGCTGCCAAACAGGGCCATGCAACATGCAACTGGGACCCTAGGCAGCGCATGACGACACAGGCACGACAGTACGCGCTGGACGCATGCAGACAGCGACTGTGGTGGCAGTGACTGCCGGCAGCGCGACCGCCGAGGAGGCCTGCCGATGGAGCTGAACACGTCGCCGGAGAGAGTGGGTTCCAACGAACTGCGAGACGACCTCAACGTGCGTCGGCTCCACCGGAAGACACTCCATCAGCGTCGAGTCTCGCCGTCAGTCATCTGCACGCCGATGTACACAAGCCGGGAGGACACAACAGAGCACAACGAGCGCAAAAACGAACAAATTTTCCTCGTCCTTCGGGGAAAAATATTGAGATATCGACAGAAGTTGGGATATTTGTCAAATGAAAGAAATGCCCACTCTGAAGATTAGGGACTCGTGTACATCTTGTACGTAACAACACGCTTAGCTTGGCCTAAAAGCTGATGACCCGACATATGCCTCATTCTCATTCTCCATATTGCATTTATGTGATGTAATCACTTGATACGTGTCTTTGAAGTACACTTACTGCTCAATACGTAGTATCCATTTGTCCCTAACACCTTAATCGTCTTTTTTCCTCTACCCCATCCCTGGAAACCACCTACGTTCCGCTCTTCGTAGCACCACCTACATTCTGCTTGGCGTAAACCGTTCGGCTAAGCACTCTGCTTGGTGTAACAGTGACAGTTAGGATACAAAAGATTGCATGTGTGGCATCTTAGAATATTAGTTCATTGAAGGGGGCCTCACTGCCTCCGTATGTTTGAACAGGTTGTATCCAAGGGTTTTCCCCAAAGGTGTACTTCCAAGTGGTTTCGTCCTGCGATTCCCAGAGCGTTACGTCGGCCATTGGCGCTTCGCCGGCGCCGGCGGGCCCTTCCAGCGGCGTGAATCCCTAGGCTGGGCAACTGCCGGCCGTCTCCGAGAGCGCCATGGGGCGCAAGCTGCTGGGTTTTCTCCCTCGTACGCTCCCTTGGCCTGTGCGCCTGGGAAGTTGGAGGAGGTTGTAGGACTATCTGAGCACTCCATTCCTAGTGTTCTCAGCTGTGATAGCATTGGCTGCCCTCGGCGAGGGGTCGAGGGACGAGGGGCATCGCATTATCTCCGTTCCTCATTGTGGGGCCTGGCGCTGCGTGGGGTAGTGGCGAAGGCCATGCGCCGCCACTGAATGGATGTCACCCTGCTGCGTCGCTCGCGCGAAGCTTGCCAGTCTCTCTGTCCGCCTCTCTCTCTCTCTGTGCCTACCCCCTCTCTGGATCGCTAGTGCAAGCGTTGTCGTCGCCGGCGACTTCTGCAGCCGGCTTGGCGAAACAAGATCAAGCCGAGAGACGAAGTTGTGAACAGCGGTGGCTGATTCGGGGTGTGGCCGTTGCCGAGGGCAGGTGACTGCAGTCGCTGAGGGTGGAGAGTCGGAGACTTCGGTGGCGGACTCGTCTGGCCCTGCCGCGTTGCGCAAGGAGCGAGGGTCCAAGCGCGGAGACGGCGGGAGGTGGAGGGGCAAGGAAGGGCGACGTCACGGACCCAGCAACCGCAGGAGGAGGTGGGGGTCTCAGAAGGCAAGTGTTGGCAGACTCAAGGGACCGTGGGGGAGTCGGAGAGGGGCAGGAGGACGGGGCATTGGCTTGGCTGGCATGGCTGGCATGACCACTGCGGTGAAGAGGCGGAAGAGGAGTAAGAATGCGCTTCTGGGAGTGGACCCGGATGGGGCTGCTGTTGCTGATGCTACTGCTGCTTCCGCCGGTGCTGCTGTCCCGCCTGCGTTGCCGGGGAGTGCATCCATGGGGGGTGGGGTCGGTGGTGGTGGCGTCGCTTCCACCAGCCGTGGCATCGGAAGGCGAGGCGGAGGAGAAGTAAGGGTCACTGTTCCTGCGGAGCTCCCTGGTGAGGAGCTTTTGGGGAAGCGGAGGGCGCAGGCTGGCAGTGGGGTGAGAGAGGGCCGGCGAGGGCTCGGGCGGCGGCTCAAGGCCAAGGCGGCAGGCTCGCGGCAGTGGCTGAGGATCGACTCGACAGGACAGACTGAGGTGCGCAGGTGGGTGGAGAGAGGCGGCGGCGTACACTGTGGGTGATGTGTGTGCCTTGTGTCCGTGTTTTTCTTGCCTGTCATGGGCGCACTGTGTTGTCTGGCGACGTCCAACTCGTGGTATAGCCAACGTGGGTGTGCGCCCTAGCTTTTTCTTCATGTGCTGCCCCTGTGTTCAACTGTCCGCTACTTCCTCTTACTCCTCATTGTCGTCATTCTCGTCGGAGTCGTCGTCGTCGTCGTCGTCCTCGTCGTCGTCCTCCTCCTCCTCCCCCCCCTCCTCCTCCTCCTCCTCCTCCTCCTCCTCCTTGTCC
>SZWC01000799.1:157916-193647 GCA_023375785.1 Penium margaritaceum | reverse complement strand
TGTCTCTCTTTCTCTGTATTGTGCTGAACTCGCGTTTAACATCGAGGGCCTTACCATGTCACCCCCTTGTTGTTCCTCTTTTTTTGTTCCCCTTTTTTTATTCATCTTCTTATTCTTCTTCCTCATGTTCCACTTCATCTCATCCTCCTATTCCTCTTCCTCCTACTAATGGGAAGATGTTGGGAAGCTTTCAAGCATTGCTTTTTTGGTCGAGTCAACGCTTGTCAGCCAACGCTTCAGCATGCGAAGCAGGTGCAAGACATAACAATGCATGGGATAAGGAGATGCGTTGAGTGTGATAACCTTCAATAGCTTCAACATGCAAAGGGACATGGCAGTTGACACATGCGTAGCACTAATACCTTCTGCGGCACATGATGAGTGGCGCACATGGCACTTTTCAGTTTGCCCTAGAACCCAACATAAAAGCATTGTTCTGGTCGGAGGTTTGTGGATAGGCATTCAAAAGCAAACTTGTCCAAACCAGTGGATGCAGTGTATCCAATCGGATGTAGCGATTGCACACATGCATGGGTTCAGCAACAATGCAAAAAATGCAAATCGGGCTAAAGCACCAGTCCATGGAGAAAATCCTGGAGAGCACACAAAAACTATAGAAGGCCCCAGCAAGCATCAAGGACACCATGCCAAATATCTCGCTCCTGCTGGTGGATGGGCCACCAAGCAATAACTTTCCGACGCCAGTTGGGTCCGCATTAGGTATCTGCACGAACATGGACACTGCTGAGTGGTCGAAGCAAGCTATGCAAACAACAGCCCATACACATACACACCCCACACCCGTCACCCTTAGGCAAGGGACAAAGGCCGACTGAACAAATGACAAATGGAATAGCCTAGGCAGCAGGTTGGGGCAGCAGCGTTGTTGATGCAGCGTGCGGGCTTCCACGCTCGTTGCTTAAGTCAGCTGCCCCCTCAGTCTGCTGCTCTAGAGTCTAAGTCTGGAAGCTCTGGGTTTGTTACTCAGAAATGCGCGCGCCAGTGTTAGCGCCAGAAAGCAGCTGAAAACTGGACCATACCATAATACCGCCGCTGCGAACGCAGCCGTGCGGTCAGAATCTGCTAGAAAAATATTAGCGAGGAGTTATGGCAGCCTAAACCCAGATAGTGCCCACAACGGTTTGTGCAGCCAAACAGGGTCATGCAACATGCAACTGGGACCCTAGGCAGTGCATGACGACGCAGACGCAATAGGACGCGCTGGACGCATGCAAGCAGCAAATGCGGTGTCAATGACCGCCGGCAGCACGACCGCCGAGGAGGCCTGCCGATGGAGCTGAGCGCGTCGCCTGAGAGAGGAGGCTCCAGCGAACTGCGAGAAGACCTCAGCGTGCGTTGGCTCCACCGGACGACACTCCATCAGCGTCGCGTCTCGCCGTCAGTCATCTGCACGCCGATGTACACAAGCCGGGAGGACACAACAGAGCACAATGAGAGATGTGCAAAAACCAACAATGACCACCATAAACTTCCTTTACACTAGTGGCCTGGTCAAGAAGTTTGCCCGCTGCATGCCCGTGCCGAGCTGAGGGAATGCAGAAATCCTCAAAGTTCGATGTGAGAGGGTACACTTTAAAGAACGCAACAAAACTAACAATGCTTCAAACGGTGGAAAGACGGTGAAGAGACACTTGAAAACGTAGAAGTTAGAGTGAAGAGTAAAGGAGAACAGACTGTTGTTGTTGTTGTCCTTACTGTGACCTCTCAGCTCACGTCCGTTGCCTTGCAGATCCATGAGGAGGCAGAGAGCACGGAAGACTGGGGGAGCAGATGCGAGTCTGGCAGCTGTCGAGGAGCCTCTGGATACACTCCATTGTCACTACTCCCTTCTTGGAGAGCTCACATATGGCCCCAAGACAATTGACTATTGCGCCTGTTAGTCTGTGAATTGCCATACCTTGGTGGCCTAGTTTAGTCTTGCTTGTAAGTTTGTGTTAGTTTAGACAGGCACAAGATATGTTGAAACCCGGGTTGTGGGCAGGTCGATACTCATCAGACACAGACAGGACTGGTGACATGCCAGATGATGCCGGTCCGTCGACTGGGCAGACGGAAGACGGGGACGGCACAGGTGACCTGACTGGTGACGCAGACTGCGTAGGGGGTGCAGACGACACCGGTGACTCTGCTGGTGACAAAGGTGACTCTACTGGTGACAAAGGTGCTGGGGACACGGGCATCATTGGTGGTACAACCGGGGACGCATGCTCTTCTATCGAAGGGGATGCGAGAGGAGCGGTGGATGAAGGCAAGACGGGCGGCGTGGTCAATGTGGGTGACGAAGATGTCGTTGGCGTGCACGCCGGTGGGTGGGAAGGACCGGTAGCGCCCAGGGTGTCCGGGGTAGTGTCACCGGTCACCACACCCCCCCCTATGCACGGAGGCGTACCACACCTAGGGGAATGTGCCTCCTGTCTCTGCCACCTCGTCACCATAGCCATACCGACGAGGTGCGGGCGGACGTCTCCGCCCACGTCCTACTCGTAGCGTGCACAGTGGGGACCCTGGCACTAAGGCCTTGGGCCTCAACGCACAAGGGCTCACTGAAGTGCACCCTGGCTGCGACACAGGCCTCGCTCTTCTTGCTCACGAGCGTCGACTTACGGCCGACTCCGCGGAGTCCACCGTCACCGTTGGCCCCCCGTCTCGGGCCTACGCCTTGGCCACGCACAGTGGAGGTACTGCGGCCCCTGACCCCAGTGTAGTGGGAGTGACGCCAGACCCCAGCACACTGCGTCAAGCTTTGGCTGGGCCAGATACGGCACTCTGGCACGCAGCATGCGAGGCTGAGCTAGCCGCTCTCGATGAGCATGGGGTCTACGACCTTTTCGATCTGCCGCCCGGATGGAAGGCCGTCCAGGCCAAGTGGGTCTTGCGAAAGAAACTCAAGCCAGAAAACACAGTTGATCGTTACAAAGCAAGACTGACTGCGAAAGGATTTTCTCAAGTGGAAGGGATCGATTTCACTGAGACCTTCGCACCAGTTGGACGCACGACCACAGCTCTGGGTCTGCTGTCCCAGGTGGCCCAGCACGACTAGGAACTCCACCAAATGGACGTGAACAACGTGTTCCTACATGGAAAGCTGGAAGAAGAGATCTACATGGTCCATTCCCCAGGCTTTGAGGATGGCACCGGCCGTGTGTACCGGCTACCGAAAGCGTTGTACGGCCTGAAGCAGTCGCCTCGATGCTGGAACAAGGAAATCACCGGCACGCTCCTACGAGCAAGCTATGTCCAGAGCGCGGCGGACCCATCACTCTTCCTCTCCCAGACCACTGCCCCCTTGTCAGCCATCCTAGTCTACGTTGACGATCTGTTGATCGCCTCGCCTGATCTGAAAGCTGTCAAAGGAGCCAAGGACGTGCTACAATCAACATACAAAATGAAAGACCTAGGAGAGGCCGGAGTGTTCTTGGGCATGCTGATTGTCCGTGATCGTGTTCGACAGACGCTCCTAGTCCATCAGGAGCGATACGCCCTCTCTCTGGGGGAGCGCTTTGCCGAGATGCTCAGCGACGTGTGTACGACATCCACCCCGATCACCCCGGACGGACAAGACGCCCTGAAGGTCGATGATCCAGCAAAGCTGGGGGAGCTAGTCGATGTAACCTTGTACTTGCGGGTCATTGGATCGCTCATGTACCTGGCCACGACGACCCGCCCAAACATCGCCTTCACGGTGAATTTGCTTGCACAGTTCTCGCAAGCACCGCGCAGATGAGTGCTTGAAGCGGCAGTCCGGTGCGTGCGGTACGTCGTTTCCACCGCCCGCTTGGGACTTCACTATCGAGGACAGGCCTCCGTGGTCCTCGACGGATACACGGACAGTGACTGGGCGTGGAGTCCTGATGACAAGAGTCGCACCGGCTACATCTTCCTCATTGGAGGAACCGCCGTCTCTTGGCGCAGTGGCAAGAAGGACTGCATCGCTCGCAGCACTGCTGAAGCAGAGTACGTGGCGCTAGGAGCTGGCCCAACCGAGCGTGTGTGGTTGGTGCGTCTGTTGCGAGAGCTACGTCAGTCAATGCCTCCCATTGTGCTTCGGTGTGACAATGAGAGTGCAAAGGTCATCACAGAGAACTCTGGCATGTTCCATGCACGCACAAAGCACATAAACGTCGAGTATCACTACATCCGAGATCTGGTGGATCGAGGTGAGATTCAGGTCATGTGGGTCGGCACCGACTCGCAGCGTGCTGATTTTCTAACAAAGGCCATTAGCCGTACGAAGTTTCTAGCGGCCGCACGTTCTGTGGGGTTGCATCCTGCCTATGCTGTGGACTAAACTCTGCCCTCGAGTTGCATTCGTTGATGTTTGTTGTCATGGTTCTTGTGTTGTTGCTCTCATCAGTGTTGCTACGTGCGTGGTCCTGTTCGCCGTGTGGTCATGGGGGAGGAGCTGTACGCATCTAGTTTCACCCTCCTATGCACAACAAAGCGGGAAAGTCTAACCAACCTGTAAAGCGGAAGTGTGTGACTTAACGTCGAAATGCTCGCCGGGCTCGGAAAAAGTCATCGTTGTAAACTTAAATGACCATTTTTCGTCGCCGGAGCGGTCTTTTCTAGCCAGACTCGTCACGGCTCGCCACAACTTTCGAAGCTACTTCATTATTTCTTTATAAACATATGATTCGTAATCATTTATGTATTCTATTAGAAAGAGTGGTGGAAACTTCATGTACGCGGTTCCCGTCGAGATGGTCGTTTGGATTTGATTTTGACTGTTTGCTTCACACGCTTGCGTCAAGCTTGACGGGACCTCATGGTGTCGATCGAGGAACAGTGTCCACGGACTGTTGCAATCAAGTGATTATTGTGACAGTCTGTCTTGACTGTAAATTTTAGGTTGGTTCAAAATACTCCGCTGTCCATGGTTTCGGTCAATAGATCAGCGTTGTCCATAGTCGAAAACGACATGACAGCAGTGCTCATGTTTTCGAATGTCCGACCGAAAACGGAATTCGACTTCGCTCTCGAGGTCGGACGTCGCCGACTTCGAGAGCGAAATCGGCGACTTCTGAAACCGGCCTCACCGATGTCAGAAGTCACCATGTTGCAAGTTTTGGAGTTCGCAACTGCGAACTCCAAAATTCGCGACAGGGTACGCCGCATCTCGCAACCCCCCCCCCCAATATCGGACAAACCCCCTAGTGACACTGGGGGTTTTGGGTTTTACGTTTTTACTTGTCCGGGCATCTGCCGGGTCCCGCAGTAGCGGAGCCCGGCAGATTCCCTTTCTTCTATCACACGTGCGCTGCATCTTGCAAACCCGCCTCCCCCAATAACAGACAAACCCCCTAGTTACACTCAGGGGTTTGGGTATTATTTTTTTCCTTACCCAGGCATCTGCCGGGCCCCGCGGCAGCGGGGTCCGGCAGATGCCCAGCATGCGCCGCATCCTGCAAACCCCCCCAAACCTACCACAAACCCCCTAGTTTAAATGGGGGATTTGGCAGGGTCATCGCGAGCTCGTAGGGAGGTTTCACCGCGAAACCCCTCCTGTGAGCTCGCGACGACGGGCGAAGTTCGACTTAGCCCTCGAAGTCTAAATCCATGTCGAATATGTTAAATACATGAAATATATGTCAGTCGTGCCCGATTTCGCTCGAAAAGCGAAAAACATGGGTATCGTCGTCATGTCGGTTTCGACTATGGAAAACGCTCATAAATCGACCAAAATGATAGACATATAACAACTCCGTCCTTTTAGGTTTTGTTCTAAAATTTTGTTTTGTTACATTCCTCCCCCTTTGGTTACGAATGCTCCTTGGTTCGGTTACATCTTTCGTGAAGAGGTGGTTTACACACGGCCATCTATCATCGATGATAAAAGCGCCAGTCCATGGAGAGGATAACATCATGATTCGGCACACTTCATGATTTAGTGACTGTTCAGCTTCCAAAGAAGAACACAGTGGCCACGCTTCCTCCCCCTTTACATGAAGCGTCCACGTGACAGGTGCCCAGGCGTCCCTGTGGCAAGCTGCCGGGATTAAGCCAAAGATAAGCCCAAGGGCCACTGCCGTTATCCTCTCAAGGGGACCCATGCCGGGGTCGAGATGGTACCCCCGAGGACACGCTTGTTCCGACAAGCAGCCAGTTCCTCCCAGTCTTCCGCAATCGTTGTAGTTGGCACTCGCAACTATGGCTCCCATGTGTTGTGGTCAGGTCCACAACCAGCCCAGTGGATGAGGTACTCCTTAACCCCTCGTGTGTGCAGACTGTGCTCACGACGTTGGAGGATGCGGAGCACCTCACATTGGCCTTCCACGGTGAGGAAAACAAGAGGGGGTGGCTGAACAGACCCCTCTGCAGTGTAGGGTGCAAGGAGACTCACGTAAAAAGTATCATGGATGTGCATGACTGATTGGAGGGCCAACCGGTAGGCCACAGTTCCCAACGTGTGTGTTATCGTGGAGGGTCCCAACCACTTCAACAACATCTTCCGTGCACCCAACGTTTTCAGCCGCAAATTTTGCGTGCTTAAAACTACACGATCTTCGATGGAGAACGTCAACTCACGACATCTCTGGTCAGCATAGGCCTTCTGGCGCTGTCGAGCCACATACAAATGAGGGCGTCCATGTGCTCGACAAAGGCCTAGGTAGAGTGCACATCATCACCGCTGTCCCCGCACTTCACAACCGAATTGGGTACCACCGGATGCCAGCCGTGGTTGAGGAAGAATGGGGTGAAGCCAGTCAATTTGTTGGCCGCATTGTTCATGGAAAATTGAGCTAAGGCCAAATAGTCGTCCCAATCCTCCATTGTTGGATCGATGGACATGCGAAACATTTGTTTGAGTGTGCGATTCATACGCTCTGTTTGCCCATCCGTCTTGGGGTGAAATACCGAGGACATGCTTTGATGCGTTCCAACCCGTTCCTGCAATGCAAGCCAAAATTGGCTGACAAAATGTGGATCACGGTCGGAAAGATGCGGATGGGTAAACCGTGGTACTTCATGACACCTTCATAGAAAATCCTGGCAGTCTCTTCTGCTGTGATGCTGGTTGTTGTGGGCATGAAATCCTATGAAACTTATGACAATTGTCATAAGTTGTTGACATCCGGGACCACCACTTGCTCGCCATGCCAATATAACCTGGCAACCACCACAAGGTCATGACGTTCAATGTTCATCGGCTCAGCAAATCAGGGGTCTAAAGTGGAGCCCACCCGAATGTGATTCTTGAACATGTTCACACTGACCACTGGTTGGGGCGGTGGGCTGAGTGGGTTTGGGTGCAAGGTTGTCTCCGCCGCGACGGTGGCAAAGTGCCGGTGTGTGATTGTATTATTGCTCAGCATGAGGCTCACGTGTGAAGGGTTTTGACTCAATGGTTCTGCCACGTTAGCCCTTCCTGGTTTGTACTGTCAGGTGAATGTGAAGCGACTCAAAGATTCGCTCCACCGTGTATGTCGTCGTGAAAGGTTCGGTTGCGTCTGGAAGTATGTGAGATGGTTGTGGTCTCTGACCACAATTGTTTATCCCTCTACATCCTCGAGGTAATATCGCCATACTTTCAAAGCATGCACAACTACCAGCAGCTCTTGAACCCCAATGGTATACCTGGTCTCTGCATCTAAGAGCTTGCCGCTCTCGTAGGCAACAGGTTGGCCGTCTTGCATGAGCACAGCTCCCAACCCTATAACTAATGCATCACAGCTTACCTCCCACGGCTTCTTTGGATCCAAGAGTGTAAGTACCGGTGCCGAGATCAGCATCGCTTTCACAACCTCATATGCCTCAGTGTATTTTACTGACCAAACCCATGTGCTCGCCTTCCAGGTCAGGGCGGTGAGAGCGCTCACTAACATGGAGCAGCCTCTCATAAACGGTCAGAAGTAATTTGCCAGTCCCAGGAAAGAGCGGAGTTGGCCCATGTTCTTGGGTTGAGGCCAATCTTTCACGACTCGCATCTTGCGAGGGTCTACCCGGATCCCCTAGCCACTGGTGACGTGGCCAAGGTACTCCAACTCTCGATGTGCAAACTTGCACTTATTTCTCTTGGTGAAGAAACGGTTCTTGCAGAGAATCTCAAGCACCATTCTGAGGTGTCGCTCGTGTTCTTTGTGGTTCTTAGAGAAGATGAGGATGTCGTCAAGATACACCAGGACCGACTTGCCGAAGTGTTCACGAAAGATGTTGTTTATCACTGCTTGGAATGTCGCACGTGTGTTCATCAGTCCAAAGCAGAGGACTTGGAGCTGGTAGTATCCGAGATGAGTTTTGAATATTATGTGGGTACATCCTCCTCCAAAGCAGAGGATCCGGAATTCATGGTAGCCTTAAGGTAGATCGAGAGACGTGAAGATTTTTGAAGCTGGTCAATTAGGTCCTCGATACGCGGGAGCGGGTACTGGTTTTTGACAGTGAGTTTGTTCAGTTCCCGATAGTCCATGCCCATCATGAGGGCACCATCTTTCTTATTCACAAACTGGAAAGGTGTACTAAAGGACAAAGAGCTTGGCTCAGTCCAACCCTTCCACAGGTACTCCTTGATTTTGGCTTTTGCTTCTTGTCATTCTCCTGGGGTCAAGGGATACACAGATCGGAAGAGAGGCATAGACCCTGGCTCCAACGGAATGATGTGTCAAACCATTCGTCAAGGTGGTAGTCCATCCCGCGATGCCTAAAAAGTATCTAAGGATTCCAAAAGTATGTTTGTGACCCCTTGGGGCACCTCACGCTCTGTCTCGTTATCCATTTTCTTCATAGTTGTAAGAAAACTTGGGTATCCTTGTCAAAGTCTTCTTTTCACTTGGAGCACCGAGAGGTTTGATTGAGCTTTTGCTTCTGGTCGTTGAATTTTTGGGATGGGAGACGGAGTGACCATCCTCCTTCCACTGCTCATCTATGGTGACTTCAAGTTGGAGCACATAAGTGCCTTCTGGCTCACAAGCCATGCGTCCCCGATAACAACGTTGAATCAATCCATGAGATCAAGCATGGTGGGGGGACACTGGTCGTGAAGCCAGGCAGTATGAGCTCTCTCACACAGTTACCAATGATTGACACCTCCCTCTTGTCACCGACTACCACAATACCAGTGCAAATGGTGTAGTTCAATTGCCACATGCGTACAAACACACCACTCACAAATGATTTATCCCCCCTAGTATCCACCAAGATGCTTGCAGGAACGCCTGCCAGTTTGCCATCAAATTGCATAATCATGGATGCTTTTGAATTCTGTATGAAAAGGCTCACAGGGGGCTTGCCCTCCAGGTGGTAGATTCGATAGGCATGAGTGCTTCTTCGCAGCTCAACCAAACCATTGTAGTGTTCCCACATGCAATGTTATTTGGTGAACATGGTTGGCAACTTCCATCCATTGAATGCGAATTTTTCATTTCTGAACCCACAGGTATAGCCACCGTCGTTGATGTCAAATAGTTCTTCTTATGAGCCTTGTGTGTAGCTTCCATCACATCTGACCAACTTTCTTTAGTGGCTACGACAAGGTTCGTACAATTTTCAAGGTTTTCTTTAGAAATGGTACATGAACGATCATGGTAGAGGAACTCATGTTTAAGAAATGGTACATGAACGGTTGAGAATTGCTGTGCCGACAAAAATTCAGTGTTTTATGTCATCATCGTAAAACATGAACATCATGTACTCATCATTCCCATGGTTCACAACAACCCCAGATGGGATCCCACTGATAGCTACTGGAGATCATGAAAATTGTGCTCACGACCACGAAGGAGACGGTGGACGCGTCCCTGAGCACCTCCCTCCAAGTCCTGGTCGTTGTCACAAGGGCGTCCGTGTCAATGCTGACCACCTTGTACCCCTTGATGCTGGATGGCTGAAAATTCCTGGCCTTGGCACTGCCCCCCATGAGGACTTCCCTGGCCAGCAGGCGAATTCGTGTAGCCATCGCCCTCTAAAACCTGGTCTTGACTGCCCCCATGGAAGCGGTTCTGGCCACAGCCGTTGAAGCGGTTGGCCCTCCGCCTTGGCGCACGCCATAACCGTGTTGTTGGCCTTCCTGTTCTCCTTGCTGTTAGTGGTGGTCACGCTAGGAATAATAGCACCCAATGTGCCTAGCATGGTGGCAGCGTCTGTAGATGATAAAGGAGCGGGAGTTGTTCTCTCCACCATGTTGGCAGACGACCTTGGAGGGCTCAGACATTGTATCTGTTGTGTGCTTTGGTGCATAACCTGTTGACACTTATGGCGCCTCACGTGCCGACCTGATTTCACACGCGTAGCGATTCTACATGCTGGATTTCTGCTCATATACCTCGCACACGTGTGCTGTCAATGCGTGCAGAGACTTCCGCTCCTTGCCATTATCGTGAAGGCAGAAGAACCGTAGCTTAGGACAGGCCAAAACACTCTGGAAGAGGTCAATCTTGTCCAACTCTATGAGGTGGCGAGGACCTTCTTTACAGTCTTTAAAAATACCTCAGCATAGCACTCCACCGACATGCTCCCCAGCACGTAGCTTTCGAGCTCCTTCTTTGTCTTCTACGAGTTAGCTAACTTGCAGTACAACTCACACATCAGTTCGCAATACTCCTCCCAAGTGGGGTCCGAGTGTTATTTCTGCTTGCAGAGCTCTGTCAACTTCTCAAATGGCTTTGAATTCAGGGAAGTCATGTCCCATACGCCCCGCTCCTATTCCTCGATACAAGCAACGCAGAGGTGCCTCTCAAGAATCATCACGAACGTGTTGATATCACACGTCCCATCGTAGTGGTTGGCTGGCTCAAGAACCACACGACTGCCGATCCCGCCTTTGTTTTGGGCCCGAGATGGAGCTGTACGAGCCCATGGTTCAGGCGCGTTCGTTTCCAGGTGAGGAGCAAGATGGACTACTGGAGCTTGACGTGCATTGCGAACATTCGCGCACTCGCTTTTTCCGCTTTCGCACTCGTGGCGCTCCAAAATCTGTCCTAACTCTACCTCGGCAGTATGACATGTGAGACCAACTGCTACATTGATTACAACACGGTGGTTTTTGGCTTCCTTGGTACGGAGATCTTTGAAAGCCTGCTCTACAACCTTTGCATGGTGGTCAGCGGCCACGACCTCGTGCATCAGCTTCCCGTCCTCTTCGTACAGCTTCTCGTTCATCCGTTGCACCATGAATGACCATTCACAAAGCCTGACGTGCACCATGCCAGCGTCGTATGCGAGTGCACCCATGACAGTCACGACCACCATGAAGCCCTCTGGGAGAAAGCAAGTGTGGAGGTGGTTGAGTTATTCGTTGATATTTAGGCAATGCAGGGTGCTATTGAGCACACACTATGCTATCGCTTAACTCTGCAGGCTCGTAGGCCAGGCTCGCTCACCTCCCGCCGAAGCAAGGACACAACCCTCATTGTCCACACTGTCGAAAGCGCATTCCACTATGTTGACTCCTGCTTTAGATTCCTTTAGATTGGAATTGTCTGCCTCACTACCCTTGCCAGCAGGGTCATGTGTGTCTAGTTCGTCATCAGCTTCACGATCCGCTTCAATGACAATGTGATCTGCTGGCTCATCGTGTGACTCATCTGCATGATTGTCACCTTCGGCAACCCTGTCGGGGTTGTCACCATCAGCGATGTTCTCCTTGGTTGCCTTCAATCCCTCGTCGTTTGAACGAGTAATCGGGGTGGGCGTAAGCTCATTGCTAAAACCGAGCTCGACGGCAAGCGACCGAGATTTCCCATCGCCTTGCCGAGCAGTCGCGGCAGGAGTCCTGGACTGTTGTCCATGCTTATGAGACGTTGGCGCTCCCCCTCTTGGTGACGCCGGCCACGGACTTCCTCCTCTAGTCATTGCCTCTCAGTGCGACTTTGCAGATGGGCGCCAGTCGCTAATGTCCCACGACGCTCCTTGGATCCTAAGGGCGTGCATTCAACGGAGCGACGGGGCCTGGTGCTCGGAGGACGTCCCAAGACCGCAGAGAGATCGGTCCTAAGGCCGGCCATCCTCGTGGCAAGGAGTTGATTCGGCTCTTTCACTCTCCAACCTCCTCCTCCAAACCCCCTCTCTCCTCTTCCCTTTATTTAAATGGGTGGAGGACACACTATTGGACTATGTGTACTTCGCTTCAAACTCATGGTGGACCAAGGTGGCTCCAAGCCAAACCTCCTTTACCTTGTCTCCTTTTTTTGGAAAAAGGGAAAGGACAGACAATTTTAATCAGTAAAAACTGCCTGATTCAAGTCATAGATTGGCAGGTTGGAGAAAGAACTATGGACTAGAGTGAAAATTACAAGGTAAAAATTACTTTTCTCAAAAGAGATGCATACTACAATGGTGAAATCAAGTAGCATGACGTAAAAGTAGACAAGTTTACAAATGTAGCAAAACAAGACGGCATTGAAGACGGAGGACTCAAGACCAAGTTATGGCTCTCCCTACTCTTTTCTGCTTGGAGAACCTAAGATGGACGTGTCCTTTGTTCCCCCCGGCTTTGGCATCTGCCAAAAAATGGATGGAAGCTCCTGGCTTGCTCCATCTGTCTCCCTTCTTGCTGGAGCAAGAGGTTGATCTGGCAGCTTGCTAGTCAAGTAATATCCTGCGAGGGTAGTAGAGTGTGCAAGTAGGTAGGGTTGGTGGAGGTGGGATGTCTGCACATGGAGGTGGTGGAGTTTGGGTACCTGTGGGCGGCGTTGCATCAACACAACCACCAGGTCACATGCTACTTGTCGTTCAAGTTCCTACTTTGCATGCTATGAGAGAAGTGTCATGGAGGATACGGGATGAACAAAGATGTCAATGGTTGACATGGCGATGGTACCAATGTAAAGTGGAAGTGTGGTACTTAGCGTCGAAAGGCTTGGCGGGCTCAAAAAAGTCATCGTTGTAAAGCTGAATGACTGACCTTTGTTGTCGAGGCGGTCTTTCCTTGTCCGAGTCATCATGGCTCGCCTCGCCTTTCGAAGCTACGTTGTTGTTGTTCTTCTACATAGTTGTGATTTGTTTATCATTTGTATTCCGTTAGAAAGAACAGTGGAAACTCAACGAACACGATTTCTGTCAAGATGGTCGTTTGGATTTGATTTCGACTATTTTTTTCACACACTTGCGTCAAGCTTGATACAACCTCATGGTGTCGGTCACGGAACAGTTTCCACGGAATGTTGCAATCAGGTCATGATTACGACAGTCTGTCTTCACTGAAAATTTTAGGTTTTGTTCTGAAATTTCATTGTGTTACACAACCGGTCACAAAATATTGTAACCCACCCGCAAGCTAAAAAAAAACAGCATAAAGGAACTCGGCAGGCCTACATGTTCCTCGGTTGTCTGAATGACAAGCAGAAAGAAGTGCCTAGTGCAGAAGCAGAAACGCTACGCAACTATATCATGAACAGGTAAGAATAGCGCCACTCAGAAAAGGGACCCGGGGAGGTGGTCACCAAGAAAACTCTAGAGAGCACGTGGAGGCGCGCCGTCTGGGGCTGATGCTTTCAAGCAGTCGTCGAGTGTCTTAGAATATGAGTGGGGCATGGTGACAAGTACAAAGGTCGCCATGACAGACACACTAACACAAGCCATATAAAGAAGATCAGTATTTGGTCCAACAAATCATGCAAAGAGTGATGCTCAACAGCAATGCACTTTGTGCGTGTATGAAATAAGCCAATGTTTCCTTCAGTGGCAAGGGCACTCTAACTCTGGTTATCATAGCACATAACGATAGAAGACATATAGTGGTGCACCTTACAAAATGAGTGCTTCAACCACATTGCCTAAGGAGCTCTAGCTCCAAGGGACATGCTCTTCCCCTTACGAGCTATGAGCCATTCAGCCTTGCTTGCCACTACACCATGGCAGAGCACTGCCGTTGCACAAGAACTTGTAGCCTGTCTGATTGCGCCCATTGTGGCTCAATTTATAATCACTGTTTATGTAGCCGTCGACAAACACTGAGCACGGTCAGCGAAAGCAGTGTCCAAGGTACGGTATAGAAATCATGTACCGCACCACTTGGAGATCCGCATGAAGTGCTCTTACTAAAAGAGAAAGTGAGAACTATGCCACGAGAATGACGGCTAATACACTGTCAAACCAAGCAGTCGTGGCTACGTACATGAGTGAGCTCATAAGGCGCGGGTACAGGATCGCGTCCACTATCTCCCCCAGCTTTGTTGGATCATCCATCTTCAAGGTATCCTGTCCGTCTGGTGTGATGGGTGTGGAGGCTGTGGGAATCGTACCAAGGAGGTTTGTATATTACTCTTCTACAACACTGGCATAGAGTTCTTAATGAACTAAGAGTGTATGTCATCGAGGATCATGCACGAACTCCATTTTAAGGAACGCAGTTGCAGGACTTAGATCCTTCATCTAGTAGGTAGCATGAAGGACCGCCTAGGCCTCCTTCACGGCCTCCATGGAGGGAGATTGTCAAAATAAACAAGGTTGGAAATCAAGTACTCAAATTTCCATCAAAATAAGAGGAACAGAACCACGTCACTCTACATATTTCCTAGCATGAGTCAATGTGAAAGAAATCTCCTGGTTTCAACACCGTGGTGACTTCTTGAAGCCACATAATGCCTTGCACAAGGACTCAACCTTGTCTTTAACCTCAAAGCAAAGAGGTTAAACCTTATAGATCTCCTCCTCTCACGTTCCATATAGGAACTTGTTGTTCACATCCATCTACTGTAATTCCCTGTCATGATGAGCAACGACACCATCGCCTGGATCTTTTGCCTAAAACCTGGCTATGAAGGAAGGGACTTTTTTAACGATTTCTAACTACTTTCAAGGTTGCAATCTAATATCCTATCCTGTGCCATGCCAACATTCCTCAACGGGATCCTTTGTCCATGATCACTTTGTATGATCTCTTGTAGGGCATTTACATAAAGTGTAGGATGTATCTGTATTCTTTTGTTGAATTTCCGTACTAGCCATTATGCTTTGCGTGTCATATGGAAACAAAGGGAACCACCTTGACACATGTGTGTTGTGTCACTCTTCGTCACATGCCACTTGCAGGTGTATGTGTCTAAGCATGTTGGAACACATAATTTGCACCCTAGTTCCACCCGTTTTTTGCAGTAGACATGGTAGCACTTTGTCTTGCGCTTGAAAACTCATGCACATGGTCATACCGCGTTAATAATCATTGCATGATGGGAAAACGCATGCAAGAATGCAATTGATAAAGTAAAATTCCATTCATGTTTACACGAACATGGTCCTCTTCGTTAATGAGGTCGACCTCACTCTCAAAGACGACAACGTCAATATGACCCATTTGAATTTAGACTAGTGCCATGGATTCAGGTTGCTTCATACACCATGCATGACGACAAGTTCTCCCTACTTGATTATTTTCCTCTTTGGATGCGTGCCCTATAGGTGCATCCTCGATATCCTAATCATTCAGCTACCTTTCCTCCAAGATTTCCCATTCTTCCTCCTTGTTGTTACCTTCTTATCGACTTCCCCGTCCCTCTCTAGGTTTCCCTCTAACCACTCCAATTCTTCATCCTCTTCTTCCTCAAATCCCTCTCCCTCCTTCTATACGTCTTCCAATTTCCCATCCTCTAGGTACTCTTTGCCATCATCTTCCACATCGATCTCCTCATCACAACCCTCTTCTTCCACCATCTCCTCTTTGTGCTTCACTGGCATCTCATTGTAGACCGTTGATGCTTGTGTGCCGCGTGCTGAAGATGTCACACGACTCCAAAGTTGCCACAAACAATCCATTATGCACACTAACATGAGGAGGAAGGCATGTGTGTCATCATGGACCGTGAGGTGGATGTGAGAGTTGGGCATGCATTAAGATAGGACCAATAGGATGTGATGTAGGTGGAGATAAAGGGAGGTAAGGAGAATGAGAAACAAGAAATAGGTTGGGCGGAAAGGGAAAGAGAGAACAATACGGCAAGCTGAGGGGGAATTGGCTAGGGACAAGAGCAATCACAAATATGAAGGAGTATAAGGAAATGCAAGTGAGGTGGATGGTTCTTTGATTTAAGGGATTCCTAGATGACATGAAGGAGGCTTTAAACGTAAAGAATTGAAAAATGAGAACCAGGGCACACATGGAGGTGCTTATATTGATTTGGGTTGTCATACATAGAGAGGTGGGGGAGGGGGGAGAAAAAACAAAGAGGAAGGGAAATGAGGCCCATTGGTGATATTGTAAGTAGTGTGAAACATCCCTTTTGTTAACCATGATAAGGAAATGAAAAACTTGACGTATGATTCAGGTGGAGTCGGTAGGCTGTGGCTAATCAACCTCTAGGGCCGAGGTCGTACCTTTCTGGACATGTTTTTTTCTCATTTGACGTCGTCCAAGGTAGGTGAAATTTGACCCACCTTCGATTTCCCCTTGAAAGAACGTTGTCAATTGTTGCTGTCGTGTTCTGTCCTTTGGCCACTAGCCTTGCACTACCTCTTGTCATTGTACTAGGTTTTTTATTCAGTGCAAATTGTTTCATAAAAATCAAAACGGGGCTCACTGTTCCTAAGACGTGCATGTCAATTTTGCACCCAAAAAAACCCATTTTAAACAACCTCATCAATGTCGCAGTTATCAAAGGACCCCATTGTCTTCTAGTCATGGTTAGCAAGCCCCATGTATGTCTTTGCTGCATTGTTGGTAGCGCTACCTCTCATTACATGGCTATAGAGGAGAAAATTTGTGCATCATGCTCGCATTTGTGCATATGTGACACGAGGAGTGAGTTACCATAAGAATTTTATGGCTGTTGGTTGGATTAACCACGAGAAACCACACGTCGGTGGTCATTCCTTGTGGACAGGGTACAACCCGAAAAGACCAAGAGATGCCCCAATGCTTATCGACAAGTGCACAAGCAATGATTGAACGCAATATGGTAGCTAAAAGCCTTTCTACACGTGCTATTGCATGTCTTGATCTTATAAATGGATGATTATGGCATTGGTTTTCCTGTCTAATGGTAAGGTTACATGACTAGTAAAAGCAGGCATGGAATATCAGTCATTGATTTAGACTATCTCCATCCCTTATTTTTAAGTGCTTGAAAATTTACAAGTTCCCATCGGTTCGTAAATGCGCCATTCCACTACCAATGCAACCATCGGCATGTTGCACGGGACATTGTTTCGAACATCACTCATGGCCTTTGCAAAGTTGATGATCACTAAAAGGAGAAACAAAAAGGGAAAATAGAGTCTGTTTTTAGTATAAGTATTATTGGAGGATTTAATATGATGGAGAAAGTAACAAGTGGGGTCCACGTTCACATCTATGGACACTAGCTTTGCCTCTCAATGATTATTCGGAATAATAAAGTTGTCCATCGAGACATTGACAGATTGGTTGATTCCGGAAAACATTCTTCAATGTTACGTTTTGATCAGGGACACTCCCATAATAACGGGTCAAGAAGAGTAGCTCATGTGCTCAAGGGAACATGGGGGAGGATGGTAAAGTACACGTTTATTTTCCCAACATTAGCCTTGTAAAACGGTCAAAAACATGCTCTTTGAAAACTCTTCGATGGCACTTGGATGGACTTGAGTTTGCAGTGACAAGAGGCCAGTTATTCAACCTCCTATTTTTACATAATGTGAGATGATGTTGTACACTATGTGGAAGCCATTAAACACAGCCATGGTTATAAATGATAGGCGAGCTATGGTACGGATTCGGGTTGCATGCAAGGGGGGAGTTGTCTTTTGAGTCCTTGTTGTTGCTCTCGGCCCCATCGCACATGTGTCCAATGCATTATATTGTTCTACGAGGGATTTTACTCCATTTTCAACTGCATCAATTCCTCCCATTAGCTTCCCTCGTGCTATTGTTATGACAAGCAGTCACTTTTCCTTCTAGCCTAGTCTCGTACACCACACCTGGTTTCTACCTAGTTCCAATGCTCACACCATATCATACATATATTTGACATGGTGGCAACCTTTTTGGGCTAGCATGTTTTATAATTTGGCTCATTCATCTAACAATCTCACACCAAAAATCAAACATGCATCGACACAATCCTTGGTATGCCGGTGACCATTGGGGCAAAACTGTACTACTCATTGTCATGCTTCGTTTGTCTGTAACTACAAAGTTCACCATGGAAAACAAATGTGATGACCTGGCATGTTCATTCTCCTTCTACAAAATCATCTTCAACAAGCATCCCCTAACTTATGTAGCAACTGCTACGAACCCGTCCAACTCGTTTGGAGTGTTGGGGGTGCCGGAAGATAATTAAGCCCGAATCATGCCTCTTGGCACACAATGTCAAACCCATCAAAGAAATATAAGATGGTTCCACCAGCTTGTATTTCCACGTAGGGACATCCCCTTGCTTCTATTGGGACGGATGCTTTAACATGCCAGGGAAATGCCAATGGAAAACCTAGGCAACAGGTTGGGACAGCAGCGTTTTTTATGCAGCGTGCGGGCTTCCACGCTCATTGCTTAAGTCAGCTGCCCCCTCAGTCTGCTGCTCTAGAGCCTTAGACTGGAAGCTCTGGGTTTGTTACTCAGAAACGCGCGCGCCAGAGTTAGCGCCAGAAAGCAGCTGAAAACTGAAAGTAACTGGTTAGGAATGAAGAAGGAGCAACAATGGGAGACCCCTCCAAGTTCTAGCTCCCCTCCACTAGTGTAGAAGTTGTTACTCAGCTAACCAGCCAATCAGAAAATAGTTGTGGACCTATTTTCTGGCTGGCAGGGTTTTCTCGGTGAGCCCTGCCAGACGCCCGACAGCCCAAAACCCGGGCGTCGTCCGTTTTGCCTGAAAACTGGACCATACCATAAAACCGACGCTGCGAACGCAGTCGTGCGGTTAGAATCAGCTAGAAAAATAGTAGCAAAGAGTTATGGCTGCCCGAACCCAGGCAGTGCCTACGGTGGTCCATGATGCCGAACAGGGCCATACAGCATGCAACAAGGACCCTAGGCAGAGCATGACGATGCAGATGCGACGGGACGCGCTGGACGCATGCAGACAGCAATTGCGGTGGCAGTGACCGCCGGCAGCACGACCGCCGAGGAGGCCTTCCGATGGAGCTGAGTACGTCACCAGACAGAGGAGGCTCCAGCGAACTGCGAGTAGACCTCAGCGTGCGTCGGCTCCACCGGATGACACTCCATCAGCGTCGAGTCTCTCCGTCAGTCATCTGCACGCCGATGTACACAAGCCGGGAGGACACAACAGAGCACAATGAGGGATGCGCAAAAACCAACACTCCCCCATGACTCACAGGCGTAGTGTACATGGGCGGGCAGAGAAACGGTCAACATCCAGACTCCCCCAAGGTACACAGAGACGCAGGCAGAGAAAAAGAGGACGACTCACGGACGCACGCCGACTGAACTCACAGCCTTCTTCAACGAGTCCCTCTTCATTGCCTTGGTCAGGAAGTCAGCCAGCTGTCGTGCTGTCTCAACCCATACGATGCTAATGCTGCCGTCATGCAACAACGAACGTACATAGTGATACTCAACATTGATGTGCTTTGTGCGTGTGTGATGCACACCGTCATTGTCGGCGATGGCCATGGCACTTTCATAGTCACAATGCAAGGTGATGGATGCGACAGACTGACGCAACTCGGACAGCAGACGACGCAACCACACACTCTCACAAGTGCCTGAGCCAAGAGCCACGTACTCAGCCTCAGCGGTACTGCGTGCAATGCACCCCTGCTTGCCACTACGCTAGGACACAGCTGTGCCCCCGACCAAAAAAATCCAGCCCGTACGACTCTTACCGTCCGGACTGCCAGCCCAGTCACTGTCGGTGTAGCCCACTGCGACGACGGACGGCTGACGGCGGAACATGAGACCTCATCGAGGGGTCGAAACGACATAACGCAACACTCGGATCGCGGCCTCAAAGTGGAGGTGACGCGGCTCCTGAGAGAACTGGGCCAGGAGGTTGACGGCGAACGCGATGTCTGGACGCGTCGTCGTCGCCGGGAACATCAGTGACCCGATGACCCGCAGATACGTGGTCACATCAACTGGCTCCCCCACAACAGCTGGGTCATGACTCTTCAGCTTCACCTGGCCTTCGGGTGACATGGGTGAAGATGCGCTAGGTATGAGGGGCAGGTCCTCGGCAAAGCGAGTGGACAGGGTCTGCACATAGGCAGCCTGGTGGACGTGCAGGATGCCCTGGGAGTGATCATGCTCGAGCTCCATGCCGAGGAAGACTCGGGCAGACCCCAGATCCTTCATCTGGTAGGCGGCGTGTAGCAAGTCCTTGACACGCTGGATGACGGCCGCGTCTGGCGACGCAATGAGGAGATCGTCGACGTAGACCAGAACCCCGGCGAAGGTCTGACCTCATGGGCTGACGAACAGTGCGGGGTCAGCGGTGTTGCGCTGGAGGCCGCCACGGAGAAGCGTGCTGCTGATCTCCTGGTTCCCGCACCGAGGTGACTGTTTCAGGCCATAGAGGGCCTACCGCAGCCGCCAAACTCTCCCAGTCATCGAAGCCTGGGGGCTGCGTCATGTAGAGCTCCTCATCCTCTAGTGAGCCATGGAGGAACGCGTTGCTCACGTCCATCTAATGCAGCTCCCACCCGTGCTGGGCAACCAGGCTGAAGAGCTCACGGCTAGTGGAGAACCGACCGATAGGGGCGAAGATCTGGTTTTAATCGACCCCAGGGACCTGAGCAAACCCCTTTGCTGTGAGGCGGGCCTTGTACTTGTTCAAGGATCCATCAAGCTTCCACTTACGCCGAAAGACCCACTTGGCACCAATGGCCTTCTGACCTGGAGGGAGGTCGACTAGGTCATACACGTAGTGCTGTCGGATAGCAGCGAGCTCCTCGGCGCAGGCAGCATCCCAATGTGTGGCCTCAGGGGAGGCTCGAGCCTCGCGTAGGGTGGAAGGGTCCTCTGGGCGCGCTGTGGACCGGACTGAGAGGGCGTGTGCATCACGAGCCCCAGGTGGGATGCGGGCGTGTGTAGCCACAACAGCATGCCGATGCTCGTGATGAAGCATGGCGTAGCCCAATGCAGAACCCGGGTGAAGGTCTGCGATGATGGCGGAAGTGGTCAGGCCGAGAGCCTTTGTGCCAGGGTCCCCACTCACGACCGTGGGAGTGGAGGAGACACGTGGAGCCACAGGGGGTCAAGGCGCCACGGGACGCGGAGCGACGGTCTGCGCGCTCACTGTCGGCCGAGGTCGGAGGCTGCCGCCTGGGCCACGTGTGTAGCGCGNGAGCCCCAGGTGGGATGCGGGCGAGTGCAGCCACAACAGCATGCCGATGCTCGTGATGAAGCATGGCGTAGCCCAATGCAGAACCCGGGTGAAGGTCTGCGATGATGGCGGAAGTGGTCAGGCCGAGAGCCTTTGTGCCAGGGTCCCCACTCACGACCGTGGGAGTGGAGGAGACACGTGGAGCCACAGGGGGTCAAGGCGCCACGGGACGCGGAGCGACGGTCTGCGCGCTCACTGTCGGCCGAGGTCGGAGGGTGCCGCCTGGGCCACGTGTGTAGCGCGGTCGGGCAGAAGATGGCCCTGAGTCCGACGAGCTGACGGAGGCAGACGGCGCTACTGGCCCGGAGGATCCAGCAGACGCGACAGGCGCTGCTGGCCCGGAGGGGCCAGTTGGCCCGGAGCAGCCAGCAGATGCAACAGGCGCTTCTGGCCCGGAGGGGCCAGCGGACGTGACAGGGGCTGCTGGGCCAGAGGGTGCAGCGGACGCGACTGGGGCTGCCGGCCCGGAGGGGCGAGCGGACGCGACTGGGGCTGCTGGCCTGGAGGGGCCAGCGGACGCGACTGGGGCAGCTGGTCCGGAGGGGCCAGCAGACGCGACAGGAGCTGCGGGCCCAAAGGGGCCACGAGGCGCGACTGGGGCTGTCGGCCCGGAGGGACCATCGGAAGCGACTGGGGCTGCCGGCCCGGAGGGGCCAGCGGAGACGACAGGTGCTGCTGGCCCGGAGGGGCCATCGGACGCGACTGGGGAAGCAAGTCCGGAGGGGCCAGAAGATGCGACGGGGGCAGCTGGCTCGGACGGGCCAGCGGACGCGGCTGGGATTGTTGGCCTGGGAGGGGTAGCGGACGCGACAGAGGCTACCGGCTCAGAGGGACGGAGTGATGTGTCACCCGGAAGCGACGGAGGATGGACTCACCACTCCCCCACGCGACGGGAGGGACACGGACGAGCTGGAGCAGATGAGGTCGCGGGGAAACAGGTCCTCAAAGAAGAGGGCATCGTGGGACTCGACGATGCAGTGTCGGGATGGGTCCTAGAAGCACCAGGCCTTGGACTGACGAGAAACACCGAGGAAGGTGCAGGGGCGTCCGCGGGGGACGAGCTTACCGCCCTGCTATGGGGCGGGCAGTCACACAATGGTGACGCAGCCCCAGACGCGAGCCGGGCGGAGGTCAGCGCGCCGACCGCACCAGTGTTGGTAGGGCGTGGACTGGCGGGGAAGGGGACCGTGGGGAACCCGGTTCTAGACCCAGGTCATGTAGGCCATGGCTTCGAAATAGAAGCCATCGGAGAGACCAGACTCGACCCGCATGGTGCGAACCATGTCGGCCATAGTACGGTTCCACCGCTCGGAGACGCCGTTCTAGGCGGGTGTGTAGGGCGCAGACGTCTCATGGTGGATCCCGCGGGAGGCGAGAAAGGTCGTGGCCTCACCCAGGTACTCGCCACCGCGATCGGAGCGAAAGCGGCGAAGGGGGCGGCCACACTCGCGCTCCGCAAGGACAAGCCAGTCCTGAATGGTTCGGGCGACATCGCTCTTCTGCCGAAGGCAGAAGACCCAACGGTAGCGAGAATAGTCGTCCGTAAGNTAGGGCGTGGACTGGCGGGGAAGGGGACCGTGGGGAACCCGGTTCCAGACCCAGGTCATGTAGGCCATGGCTTCAAAATAGAAGCCATCGGAGAGACCGGACTCGACCCGCATGGTGCGAACGGCGTCGGCCATGGTACGGTTCCACCGCTCGGAGACGCCGTTCTGGGCGGGTGTGTAGGGCGCAGACGTCTCATGGTGGATCCCGCGGGAGGCGAGAAAGGTCGTGGCCTCACCCAGGTACTCGCCACCGCGATCGGAGCGAAAGCGGCGAAGGGGGCGGCCACACTCGCGCTCCGCAAGGACAAGCCAGTCCTGAATGGTTCGGGCGACATCGCTCTTCTGCCGAAGGCAGAAGACCCAACGGTAGCGAGAATAGTCGTCCGTAAGAGTGAGGACATAGCGGCCATGCTCACCGATGGACTCGGTGGGGAGAGGGCCCATGACGTCCGAGTGGACAAGGTCAAGGGGGGTGGACGCACGGGAGGAAGATACGGGGTACGTAGACCGGTGCATCTTCCCCTGAGCGCAGTCAATGCACTCAGTGGGGCACGGGAAAGGGAAAGTCTCCAGGTCCAGGACCTTGGCCGGCAGGGTGCGGAGCATGCTTTCTACAGCGGCAGAGTGGACGTGGCAAAGGCGGCGGTGCAAGAGGCGGGTGTGCTGAGGAGAAAGCGTGCTGGTGACAAACACATGACCTGTGGCGGCCGACAGGGAGGAGACGGGAAGGGAAGAGGAGAGGCGAGGAACGTGCCACAAGTTGCCACAGGCGGTGGCGTGCAGTACGACAAGACCAGACGGACGCAACGACACAGTGTCGACACCACGCGAGTGCACAACGTCCATGCTCATGCGGTCAAGGGCAGTCACGAACAGGAGGCTGAGCTCGAGACCAGGGACGAAGAGAAAATCGGTCAGAAAGACATCACCGGCCGGACCACGGAAACGAACGACGCCAACACCACGGACAGGCAACACCTGTCCGGAACCCGTCCGGACACCGGAGACATCGCCGACAGGACTGTGCATACTGAAGGCCTCACGAGAGGCCGTCATGTGATGCGTGGCCCCGGAGTCGATGATCCAGGTCTCAGCAGGGTCCTGGACAGGGGTCAACAGATCACTCACGGTCACATGGCAGCAAGCAAGGGACGCGGACGCGGTGGAAGGGGGCGCGAAACGAGACTGCCAATCGTCAAGCCACGCAATGTCGTCAAGGAGTGGGGTGGAGGAGACCACGGGAGACGACGAGACAGACGAGGAAACGGGACACGACCGCAGCTCAGTCTCAGTCATACAGGGATGGGCCGGTGGGCAGGAGGTGACGCAACTCACACTTCCCTGGGGAGGAGGGCGAGGCAGGCCAAGCTGGAGCGCGATGAACTGCTCCAGCTGACGCTCACAGGAGGACGGCCCAGGAGTGTAGACGGAGTGCGGAGTGACGGTGCCGGAGCCCGGGTAGTAGGAGGGCTGAGCCGGCGAAGGAAGTGGAGGTGCCGACGGCTGAGGGTAGTACTGCTGCGGGTAGTACTGCTGTGGCGCGGGTGTCTGCGGGACAGGCGGAGCTGTCAGAGTGGCAGAGCTACTGGACGAGGTCGGAGTGTCAGGGCCAGCAACAGCGACAGCGGCAGAGGCGAGGCGGGGCTCCCGCTGGCGGCGCATGGTGGCAATGACGCGCGCCTCGTCTGTCGGGAGAGGGCACGTGTACCACCCGTACCCGGGCTGGCCACAGTTGTGGCAGACCGAGCCACCACCGCTGGACCCGGTCGATGACTGCTGCTGCTGCTGTTGCAGTGGACCCTTGCCTTTCTTGTTCCGACTTTTCTTCTTCTTCCCCGAAGACGATGAGGTAGCTGCGACGGGGGAGGCGACGGCCACGGAGGCAACGGCAGGGGAGGCGACGACAAGGGATGCAAGGGCCTCCGTGCGATGGAGCTGGGACTCCTGGCGAGCTTCCTCAATGCGGAGGAAGAGCTCATATGCCCAGGGCATGAGGGTGCCGTGGGCCTCCATGGTGGAGAGGATGTCCTGAGGGTAGTGGACGAAAACGTCCGCGTACACGCTGGTGGCGCCGCGCTTGATGGTGAGGAGCGCGGACAGAGGGGGCAGAGTAGATTTGTCGAGTCGACGGAGGATGTCCTCCGCCTGCTGCCAGTAGGCAGTGACCGTCTGGGTCTCCCCCATGTACAGGGAGTTGAACTCCCGGAGCAGGCGGCTGATCTCAGCATCGCTGGACAGGCGATGGGGCCTGGTGAGGACGTGCCATGCGGCTGCAGGGTCTCGGATGTCGCCAGCGGTGAAGTCGCCGAGGAAGGGCTCCAGGGCAAGGCGGGAAGCTGGGGGGGCGACTAGTACAAGGGCACGGACGGCGCGACTAGCGTCATACAACTGATCGGCCTGGGTGGAGTCGTAAGGGAGGGTGTAGTAGGCCCACAGACCCTCACCCTGCGCCCAGATCCGGAAGCTGAGCTCCGAGCTCCGGAACTGCTCGCCGGCCTGAAGCGGCGGCGGTAGTGTCTCAAAGTCCTTTTGCCTGCGGCCAGCACCCAGAGTGGGACCAAGGACGGAGGTCACTGTCTACCGTTGGCGTTGAGTCTCCTGCTGTGCCAGGTAGTACGTGGCAGCGGACACAGCGGAGCTAGCATGCCCGGGAGGGATGAACGACGGCAGCACACTGGTGGTGGTTTGGGAGGCGACTGGCTGTAGCGCTGCAAGCTGCTGCGTCAAGGCGGCGAGCTATTGCTGAAGAGCAGCGAGAGGGTCAGGGTTGCCGCCAACGTTACGAGTGGACTGCTACTACTGCTACTGCCGCTGCAGGGGCGGCGGCTGCTGCTGCTGCAGCGGCGGTGGCTGCTGCTGAGGCGGCGGCGGCTGCTCCTGCTGCTGCTGTTGCTGCTTCGGCTGCTGCTGGTGCGGCAGCGGCAGCTGCTATTGCCGTGGCGGCGGCGGCTGCGGTGGCGACGGCTGCTGCTGCTGTGACGGCGGCGGCAACTGCTGCTGCAGCGGCGGAGGGTGCTGCTGCTGCTGCTCCTACTGCAATCGCTGCAAGAAAGGAGGGGTAGGGGTCCCCCCAACGAAGGAGGACCCCTCCTCGCCGGGACTACCAGCCATGACTTAGTGTCCCTTGTGTTTTTTTTGTTGTCTTAGTGTTGCTGATGTCAGCAGGAGGTTGGGGAGGTGGGGATTCTACCCACCCCTTTGGCCTTCCCCCTTACCCTTTTCCCCCTATTTTTCTTTGTTGATGACGTCAGCAGTGATGTCAGCAGAGGGGTGCTGACGTCAGCAGCGGCGGTTGTTGGAGCCACCGCTGCTGTTGTTGCTGCTGATGCTACTGCAACCGCTGCTGTTGCTGTTGTTTCTTCTGCTGCTGCTGCTGCTGCTTCTGATTGCTGCTATTGCTACTGCAGCAGCTGCTGCTATTGCTGCTGCTACTGTTGCTGCTGCTGTTTGCTACTGCTGCTACTGCTGCTGCTGCTGCTGCAGCTGCTGCTGCTGTTGCTGTTGCTGTTGCTGCTTCAGTTGCAGCTGCAGCTGCTATTGCTGCGAGCTGCTGCAGTTGCTGTGGCTGCTACAGCTCGCTGCTGCTGCTGCGCACTGCTACAACTGCTGCGTGCTACAGCAGCTGCTCGCTGCTGCGGCGGGCTGCTGCAGCGAGCTGCGGGGGTGGGGGATTTTTCTTGTTGTCCTTTCTTTGTTTTTTTTCCTTGTCACAGCAGGCAGCAGTCCGCTGTCTGCTGCGAGCAGCGGGCTACTGCTCGCTTGGGAGCAGCGAGCTGCTGCTCATTGGCAGTAGCGGGCTACTGCTCGTTACGAGCAGTGAGCAGTAGCTGCCGCGGCTGGCAGGTGCCAGCTGTTGCTCGCTGCTGCTGCTGCTGCAGCTGGCTGCTACTGCATCTCGTTGTAGCAACTGCTGCAGCTCGCTGCTGCTGCTGCACGCTACTGTTGCTGCTGCGTACTGCGGCTGCTGCCTGCTGTCGTTACGGGCTGCTGCTGCGAGCTGCTGCTGCGCGTTGCTGCTGTTGTTGTGCGCTGCTGCTGCTGCTGCGAGCTGCTGCTGTTGCGGGCTGCTGCGAGCTGCTGCTTGTGCCTACTGCTGCTGGTGGTGCCAGTCACTGCACCTGGGTGATGTTGCCGCTTGGGTCGTCGCCCGCAGACGTCAGACACCGCCTGCCGCTCACCTCCTCGCGTCACGCGTGGAATTCAGTGCTGCCAAAAAAAATTTGGCAGCATTTCCCCTGGCCCAGTGGCCGTGGGAAAAAATCTATCGCCGCCACTAGGCGGGTCAATGCTGCCCGAAAAAATCCGGCAGCATTTCCCCTACACTAGCGCGTATGGGGGTCCGCCGGCGTTGTCTGGCACCTGTTTGCCAGTCTTCTGCTGCTGCTGCTACGCTCTGGCTCTGATACCACCATGGAAAACGTAAGCAGCAGGTTGGGGCAACAACATTTTTGATGCAGCGTGCGGGCTTCCACGCTCGTTGCTTAAGTCGGCTGCCCCCTTAGTCTGCTGCTCTAGAGTCTAAGTCTGGAAGCTCTGGGTTTGTTACTCAGAAACGCGCACGCCAGAGTTGGGGCCAGAAAGAAGCTAAAAACTGAAAGTAACTGATTAGGAATGAAGAATGAGCAACAATGGGAGACCCCTCCAAGTTCTAGCTCCCCCCCACTAGTGTAGAAGTTGTTACTCAGCTAACGAGCCAATCAGAAAATAGCTGTGGACCTATTTTCTGGCTGGCAGGGTTTTCTCGGTGAGCCCGACCAGACGCCCGACAGCCCAAAACCCGGGCGTCGTGTGTTTTGCCTGAAAAGTGGACCATACCATAATACCGACGCTGCGAACGCATTCGTGTGGTCAGAATCAGCTAGAAAAAATGGTAGCAAAAAGCTATGGCTGCCCAAACCCAGGCAGTGCCTACGGTGGTCCATGATGCCGAACAGGGCCATACAGCATGCAACAAGGACCCTAGGCAGAGCATGACGATGCAGACGCGAGGGGACGCGCTGGACGCATGCAGACAGCAATTGCGGTGGCAGTGACCGCCGGCAGCATGACCGCCGAGGAGGCCTGCCGATGGAGCTGAGCACGTCGCCGGACAAAGGAGGCTACAACGAACTGCGAGTAGACCTCAGCGTGCGTCGGCTCCACCAGATGACGCTCCATCAGCGTCGAGTCTCGCCGTCAGTCATCCGCACGCCGATGTACACAAGCCGGGAGGACACAACAGAGCACAATGAGGGATGCGCAAAAACCAGCAAATGCACGTTAAGCATCATCACTATTTTTGGGTGCGTCGTTGGATTTATTGGTGAAACACGTGCAACCTATTTCCTGGTTCATGGCATAGCTGGGGTCTCACACCCGCTTCGGAAAACTTGTATAATCTTTGGCCTCGGCTACATTCACAATAAATCAAAGCCTTAAATTCTTCATGCAAGCACTTCTCCACATGCAATACATGGACAATGTGCATAGGAATCCACAGCATATCCATTTGGGCTATGTTGTTCCCAAGCTCGCCTTGAAAATGGAATGAGAACAGTGCAATCGTGCAAAAAATAGTACATTTGGTGCACGAACGACCCATGGAACAATGTTCAGCCCTTTACCGTTGTAATGACACTGGAAAGGAAAATCTTAGGGCTTTCACACACTTGTACAATGGACGCAAGCCATTGATTCTACTCGTAATACATTAAGGATGGGAAAGTGGCTATGCTAGTACGGCACATAGCCAGCGCCACATTTGCGGAGGTGAAAATGTGGCAACAACGTCGGATACATATGTTCAATTTGAACACAGGTATAACTTTGTTCATATTTTAAAGAAAGCATGTATAAAAGCAAAGGCAAGAGGAAGGTGAAAATATTCACGTGCCACTTGAATGTCCGTGCAAAGGTCTCGTGGCTACCCAAGGGGTATTTGATGTTCATAGGACCTGGGTGTTGTGCTTTGTGCCGTTCCTGTACAGTTTACTGTGACCACTCGGCCGTGTCCATACTCGTGCAGATCCCTGAGGCAGGCGGCCCTGGTGACACCGGCGCGACGACAGGCGGCGGACTACCCGTCTGGAGCTGACCGACCACTGTTCCAGAGCCCCAGATGTCACCGGGACTCCTTGCTGTGATTTCTACGTCTTGC
The DNA here is from genome assembly GCA_023375785.1 of Penium margaritaceum. Lineage (NCBI taxonomy): Eukaryota > Viridiplantae > Streptophyta > Zygnematophyceae > Desmidiales > Peniaceae > Penium > Penium margaritaceum. The sequence continues at coordinate 164,749 of SZWC01000799.1, read as the reverse complement.
AGGCGCCTTTCGGCGGACTGGGCATGAGGCCTATTTGCATGTTTTTGCATTACATACTCGCTGTCAGTCGATGGATGCATGCATGTGACCAGTCGTTGCGTGCGTCTTTTGATTCTGCACGTCTAGGTTCAGACGGCGTAGGATTCTGACATGTGTGCGCAGAGTTACGGCCAAAACAGTGGTTTTGGGCCGGTTTTAGGACAGCTCTTGGACTGCCGCGTGCGACACCCGCCGTGCGCCGCGGCAGGTATTTATGCCCTGGACCTGTCAGTTGTCATTTCTCTCTGCATTTACTAAGCTATTGAAGCTTATGAGACTTTGCGCGTCTCCCTAGCCTGATCCTTGCTGTTTCNTGCACCTGCCTGCTTGCTAGTGCGTCAGCTGACTGGACAGTGTCGCCACGTCAGCAGCAGCAAGGCTAGGAAGCTTCCTAGCAGTTTGTCATGGTATCAGAGCGGTGAGACAGATCTCACCGAGCTGCGCAGCAGAGACACAGCAGAGCAGCAGCAGTGAGAGTCACCGCTGCAGCAGATCTTCTGGGACCCGTTGGAGACGGTCGACCGCCGTCAACGTGAGACCGTAGCTGCAGAGACAGCAGCAGCGACGCGTACCACCACGCAGAGAGGCGTGGCGGCGGCGGTGCCAGCTTCCCTTCTCCCACCGCCGTCGCAGCTGAGTAGCAGCAGCAGCGTAGCAGCCACAGCCGCAGCAGCATCCGCGGCAGCAGCAGCGCAGCAGCAGCGGCGACAGCGGCAGCGCAGCAGCCGCAGCGGCGGCGGCGGCAACAGCAGCCGCAGCGGCGGCAGCAGCACCAGCAGCCGCAGCGCAGCTGCAGCAGCAGAAGCAGCAGCGGCAGCGGCGGCAGCAGCAGCGCAGCCGCAGCGGCGGCAGCAGCACCAGCAGCCGCAGCGCAGCTGCAGCAGCAGAAGCAGCAGCGGCAGCGGCGGCAGCAGCAGCGCAGCAGCAGCGGCGGCAGCAGCAGCGCAGCAGCCGCAGCGGAGGCGGCGGCAACAGCAGCCGCAGCGGCGGCAGCAGCACCAGCAGCCGCAGCGCAACTGCAGCAGCAGAAGCAGCAGCAGCAGCGGCGGCAGCAGCGGCAGCAGCAGAAGCGTAGCAGCGCAGCAGCAGCGGCAGCGTGGCAGCGCGGCAGCGCAGCAGCAGCAGCGGGCGGCAGCGGCAGCGAGCTGCTGCTGCAGCGCGCAACAGTAGCAGCGGCAGCGTGCAGCTGCTGCTGCCACCGCCGCGCACGCAGCCACGCAGCTACTGCTGCAGCTGCCTGCGCAGCTGCAGCAGCAGCTAGGCGGAAGCTGCTGCACAGCTTCCGCGCAGCCTCCGCGCAGCCGCCACTGGGCGGCTGCACGCTCGCGCACGACCGCGAGCGGAACAACAAAAAAAAACGTCAGCGTCTATGCTGACGTCAGCATTCTGCTTGCTGACGTCATCAGGTCGTGCTGACGTCAGCAACCACCTGCTGACGTCAGCACCATACTTAGGCAAATTTTTGGCCGGATAGTCAAAAATTGCCAGCGTCTCAACTCGTTGAGAAACGCTGACGGTTTCAAAATCCGACAAACTTGACCTGTTTGTCCATACTGAGAGGCGACATGTAGCCGGACAAGGGGAAGGCGACTGGTGATCCCTCCTCCTCCTCCTCTGGCGTCCTGAGCCCACGCTCGCAGGCCATTGAGGACCTGCGGAGCCAGCAGGTTGAGATGCGCCGCCTCCAGCGGGAGCAGACTGAGGCCCTCCGTACGCTGACTGAGCTTCTGCGTGGCCAGTCCACAGCTCCACGGCAGGGTTCCGAGGGAGCTGCCGGCGTCGCGTTCTCTGCACAGCAGTCGGCTCAGGGACCCAGTACAGGCGCTCGGCCTGACCCACCACCTTCAGACCTCCTGGATGATGAGCCGTTCATGCCAGGCATGACAGACGATTCCCCGGATCACGACATCCGGGCCCTTCAGGAGCGCCTCCGTCAGCTGCAGATGGGCACCAGATCTCCTGTGGTGCCTACGGTGTGACCGTCACCTGACTATCCCCTTCCAGGTTTCTTCCCTGTCTCTCGCCCTCCTCAGCCTGCGGCTGCTCTTCCCACGGAGCGGCAGCCAAAGGACTTTGAGGCGCCACCCCCACGGTACATCAGCGAGGATGGTTTTGACTGCTGGGAGATCCTGTTTCAGGTGTGGGCCACCTCCGAGGGAGTCTGGCCTTACTACCACAGCCCATACCAGACTACAGACCCAGCACAGGTGTCGCCAGCTGCCCGGGCCATGCGAGGACTTCTCTACGCTATGCCACGCGAGACTGTCGTCGACTTCCGCCCCTTCCTTGGCGAGGCTGGCACAGGCACCGGAGCTGATCCTCGCGGAGGCTGGGATCTGGCGCTGTCCCTCCTGGCCGCAGAGACGCACGCCACGCGTGCGTCCCACATCCGCGCTTTCCACTCGCTTTGTCAGGGACCAGCGGAGCCTGCAGCGGATTACTGGCGACGCGCCATGCGTATTTACACGCGCCTGGGCACCTCAGGGGGCACACAGCTGTGGGCACTCCGGGCGATCATGCTCGGAGTTCGCCTGGAGTACACCGACATCTTCGACCGGTACAGCGACGCCGTTCTCGAGCCCTTCTCGGCCTCCCTGCAGCTGCTCCCTTGGGCGCATCAGCTTTTCCTCCAGGTGACGTCGACCCGCGAGGCTGCAGTAGCACATCAGGAGACGTCCCTCGCTGCCGCAGTCCTCGCCTCACCACCGTCTTCCATCCTGCAGGCACCCTCATCCACCTCCACCACGACCTCATCTTCCTCCTCCTCTTCGACCCCGTCTACACCCACGCAGACGCAGGGCGTCGCAGCGGCCGCCCAGGGGAAGAAGAAGAATAGGAAGTGCGGATCGGGCCAGCAGCAGTCGTCATCCAGTGGTAGCAGTGGGCGTTCCGTCCACTGCTACAACTGTGGAGGTGCCCATCGCTACACCGAGTGCCAGCAGCCGCTTGACTTGGGGCGCATCACCCGTGGACTTCAGGTGGCCCACGCTGCTCGTACCGCGTCCGGCACGTCGCCCGCACACTCCTCGGGACGCGCGGCGACTACGACTGCAGCTGTTCCTGCGTCCACGCCGGCGAGCAGCAGTGATCCAGACCCACGTGACCGCACCATCGCCGAGCTACGTCATCTTTTGGCGCTTCGCTTACAGGGAGGTGCGAGTGTGTTGTCACCGTCGAGTGGGTCACAGACTGCTTGTTTGTCCGCCTTCGTGACTCGTGATGATACGTGTGGGGGAGCGCAGTCCGCATGTGATGAGGATGGGCCTGACTGCACAGACTGGATCCGTGAGGCTCACCTTCGTGATGTCCGTCGTTCCGACCCACTGACGGCTCAGCGTCCCTCTGATGCCGAGTGTTCCGTTGCTCGTTGTACAGTGACGTCCACAGGTCGTGACCCAGGTGGCACTTGGATCATCGATTCCGGTGCCACCCACCATATGACGTGTCGTCGCAGTGACTTTGTGGTTCTTGGTCCCGTCACGACTGTTCGTTCTGTTCGCACAGGCTCTGGTCAGTCCTTACCGGTCCACGGCGTCGGGGTTGTGTGCTTCGATGGTCCGTCTGGCCCCTTGTATCTCTCTGACGTGCTATTTGTACCTGATCTTGAGCTCAGCCTGCTGTCTGTGCGTGCTTGCACTTTGATGGGTCTCTCTGTTGAGCACACTGCTGATTCGGCGACTGTGACTGCTTCTGACACCCGTAGCATTGTCCTTCGTGCTTCAATCGTTGATGATCTGTACCGCATTGCTCGGCCGTCCTCCCCTCGCTCCCCTACGTCCTCTGGTCGCGTTTTTGTCACTGGTGTTCTCTCCCCAGACCACCAGAGGTTGCTTCACCGCCGTCTGTGTCAGGTGGGCTCCGACACTGTGTCGAAGCTCATCCGGACACAGCCCGCTCTTGGTCTTGACGTGACTTCTTTCGAGAAGCCACCCAAGACCGACTGCCTTTTTTGCGCTCAGGGTAAGATGCACCGGTGCACTTACCCTGATTCGCGTTCACGAGCACTGCGGCCCCTCGAGTTGGTCCACTCGAACCTGCTTGGTCCTCTCCCGGTTGAGTCCGTGTCCGAGAGGGGCCGATATGTTCTGACACTGACTGATGACTTCACCCGGATGCGGTGGGTCTACAGTCTGCGTCAGAAGAGCGACGCCGCCCTTGCGGTTCGGCTCTGGCTCGTGATGGCTGAGCGTCAGTCTCGCCATACGCTACACACCTTCCGATCTGATCGCGGTGGCGAGTTTCTCGGCGAGATGGACGCCTACTTTGCTGAGCACAGCATTTTTCACGAGGTCTCTGCTCCTGCCACCCCACAGCAAAACGGTGTCTCTGAGCGCTGGAACCGCACCATGGAGGATGCGGTCCACGCCATGCGGTCTGAGTGCGGTCTCCCGGAGTCCTTCGCCTTCGAGGGTTTCTCCTACATGACCTGGGTCTGGAACCGACTCCCGCATGGTCCGCTTCCGGACCATATCACACCGTACGAGCTCTGGTTTGGCCACCGTGCTGATCTTTGCCTCGCTCGCGTCTGGGGTTCCCTGGCCTCCGTGTGGTACATCGAGGACCAGCAGGGGTCCAAGGTCTCCCCTCGGGGTCGCCTGTGTGCCTTCATCGGCATCTCCCCGCGGTCGAAGGCCTGGCGCTTCTGGGACCCCACTCGCCGTCGTGTCATAGAGTCTCGGGACGCGCTGTTTTTTGAGTCACTCACTTACCGTGATCTGACTTCCATCACAGCCCTTTCTGCCGCCCACGTCCCTTCCTGTGAGGGTTCTCGGCGGATGGGGGAGATTTCTCCGCCGTCGACNTCATCGCCTGTCCCTGCTAGCACCCCCGCTCAGGCGTCTGACTCAGTCCAGCCCACGCCTGTCCCTACTAGCACCCCCGCGCAGGTGTCTGCCCTAGTCCAGCCCACGCCTGTCTCTGTTTCGCCTGACACTCTTTCAGAGTCCGAGCCGGCCTTACCCGCTGGCACACCCAGCTCTGGGTCCCCCACACACACGCCTCCTCGCGCGGCATCCCCGGCTGCCTCGTCTCAGTCCACACCTGCTGCGGTTGTCCCTGACCCTGTGGACGTGCCCGTCCCTGCGCCTGCTGCGCGTCCCTCGACCTCCGGTTACTCTCGTGAGCCTGGTGGTCGCCTCCGACCACTGGATTCCGGAGCTCAGCGGGTGTCGGGTCCTGGACCCAGGCGCCCCACTCGCAGCATCGCGAGCGGTGATCCACGCACAAAGGCCCTAGGCATGAGTGCCCGCACTGAGCTTTCAGAGGTACACCCAGCGTGCCCCATCGGGCACGATCTGGTCACTCGCGAGTTTCATATCGCCTGTGACGCAGCAGCCGACCTCATGACTGTCAGGCCTGACACTGTGGCGTCTGCACTTGCCACGCAGAGTTCTCCCTCTCTGGCCCCTGATCCGGGCACATTGAGGGAGGCTCTCTCAGCNTCGGTCCTGCATCGGTGTTTCTCGGTATGGAGATTGTACGTGATCGCAGGCACCGGACACTGTTGCTGCATCAGGCCAGATATGCACGAGTCGTGGGGGAGCGCTTTAGCGATCTCCTTGGTGCAGTGCCCACTGCTTCCACACCCATCACACCTGATGGACAGGATGCCCTGAAGATGGATGACCCTACACAGCTGGGGGAGACAGTGGACGTGACCTTGTACCTCCGTCTTATCGGATCTCTGATGTACCTGGCCACGACCACGCGCCCCGATATCGCGTTCGCCATCAACCTCCTCGCTCAGTTCTCGCAGGCTCCACGTGCGAGAGCCCTTCATGCGGCTGTGCGAGTGGTANCCGCACTGAGCTTTCAGAGGTACACCCAGCGTGCCCCATCGGGCACGATCTGGTCACTCGCGAGTTTCATATCGCCTGTGACGCAGCAGCCGACCTCATGACTGTCAGGCCTGACACTGTGGCGTCTGCACTTGCCACGCAGAGTTCTCCCTCTCTGGCCCTTGATCCGGGCACATTGAGGGAGGCTCTCTCAGCGCAAGATTCTGATGCTTGGCAAGCTGCTTGCGAGGATGAGCTTCGCGCTATCCGAGAGCACGGAGTGTATGAGCTGGTCGATCTTCCCCCTGGGAGGAAGGCGATTCACGTCAAGTGGGTCTTTCGCAAGAAGGTGAAGCCTGATGGCTCACTGGAACGCTACAAGGCCCGCTTGGTCGTCAAGGGGTTCTCTCAGATTGAGGGAGTTGACTACACTGACACCTTTGCCCCTGTCGGCCGCATGACTTCAGCTCGAGCTCTGTTCGGTGTAGTGGCTCAGCATGACTGGGAACTACACCAGATGGATGTGAACAACGCGTTCCTCCATGGCTCTCTGGATGAGGAGATCTACGTGGCTCAGCCACCAGGCTTTGAGGACGGTGACAAGGTCTGGCGCTTGCGCAAGTCCTTGTACGGCCTCAAGCAGTCTCCACGGTGTTGGAACCGGGAGATCACGGGCACCTTGACTCGTGCAGGATACGTACAGAGCGAGGCTGACCCCTCGCTGTTCATCCTGCCGACACCCGAGCGCCTCACCGCCATCCTGGTCTATGTTGATGACCTTCTGATTGCGTCTCCGTCCCTGGAGGCCGTGAAGGAGGCCAAGGCTGTCTTGCAGACCGCCTACAGGATGAAGGACCTCGGTCCTGCATCGGTGTTTCTCGGTATGGAGATTGTACGTGATCGCAGGCACCGGACACTGTTGCTGCATCAGGCCAGATATGCACGAGTCGTGGGGGAGCGCTTTAGCGATCTCCTTGGTGCAGTGCCCACTGCTTCCACACCCATCACACCTGATGG
>SZWC01000799.1:101600-120311 GCA_023375785.1 Penium margaritaceum | reverse complement strand
AGGAGGAGGAGGTGGAGGAGGAGGAGGAGGAGGAGGAGGTCCGCTGCAGCCAGCCGAGGTATGCAGAGTGCAACAGAAGCCACACAGCCTGGCCTGGCTTGGCCTGGATTGGCTTGGCTTGCCTTGGCTTGGCCTGGATTGGCTTGGCCTGGATTGCCTTGGCTTGGCAAACTAATTCGCTGCAGCAACTGTGTTCCTGACCGTGAAGTGGACACTGCTCTGCTTGGTAGTGAGACACCAAGCCGCGGATTGGTACATGCTCAATGATCGCGCCGGTTGCGCTTCGACTCCTTGCATTCTGCTTCTGTGTTTCTGCCTCTGCTTCTGCTCTTGCAATTCTGCTTCTGGTGCTTCTGCTTCTGCGATTGTGCTCGAGTGCGACTGCTTTCTTGATAGCCTCCGTCGTCTTAAGCGATGAACCAGGACGCAGGCCCGCAGGCTGTGGTCGGAAAGGCCCGGTCAATGCCCGCGGCGGTCCTCACCCGTCAATCCCACCACCGATTCAGCGGCCGCTGGTGCGCTTGCTGGCCTGCTGCGCACGCAGTGGGCGAGAGTGCCCACGAACGTTCTTCCTCTGCGCAGGCGAGAACGCTGGTGCGCACGTGAACGCGCGCGCGTGGGCTGAAGCGACCCTCTAGGTTGTCTGGCGAATGAGCAGCAGCCAACGAGGGAGTGGGATCCCGCATTCTGAGAGAGCCGACATTAGCCGACAAAACGGCTGCTCCACGCGGGCCAGGCCCAGGCCTACACATAGCGGGGAGCGGAAGGGTCGAGGGGAAGGAACCTGGACCACAGGTATCAGTATCCGGTCTTTGCAGCATGCGCACAAACGCCATAGGAGCTTGAAGACGGCATTTCCGAATCCGCAGGAGTGCATTGAAAGTCGCACAGTCCGTGGCCAAAGGAAACGGCGACATCTGCGGCGGTGGGTCAGCCGGGTCAAAGCCCTACCCCCACCCCAACCTCCCACTGTGACGAGAGAAGCGTGGCTTCACGGCGCAGACGACGGGTGGGGGTAATTGCCTCGCCTTGAGGCCACCACCCCACGCCCTCTCCCCCACCCCTCATCCCGCTGGCTGCATCTACAGCCAGTGCAGCACTGGCCGCGTGCGGACCAGCTCGCGGACTCCACGCACTGCCTCGCTTTCCACGCGTCACGTATCGCAGGCGGACTAGCTCCTCGTGCGAGTTGAGGGGACAGTGGCACATGCCGCCAAACCGTGACTCCCGACACCCGCATGCACGGTCGAAAGAAATCGCCAGATCTGATTGATTTCATTTTCGATTGAGTGCTGTCGAGTTCTTGCCTGAATTCTATTACGCCACTTAGCGCTCTGTTGAAACAGTAAACTCCACACCGAAATGTAATTTTACACGCATAACAAGGAGTGTATCGAGGAACATTACATCGGTCAACAATTTTCTTTCCACTGACGTCATCCACACCAGATCCTGTTGACCAGCCGAAATCCCTGCGTGACCATCGGCCGTCACGCTCGACTGTGCGTGTTCGGTGGTAGACTTTGGATCCTGTTTTAGGACTCTTTTCAAGCTTGCCGCCTAGCCGATAGGGCTCTTTAGTCGCCTATCGCTGAGCTCCCTTTCATGGATCATCATCCTCCACTGGCATCTTCTGGACATCAGTGAAATGTAAGTTCAACGTTCTCTCTACGAATACTTCCTTGTCTTTTCGCCTTGTTCTAAACTTCACGAGGAGTGTCATCCTCGGGCTACGACGACGTTCATATCGAAGTCGATCCTGCCTCATGTAAGACAATCCTGCAGGGAGTCGTTTTCCAAGAACTCTACGGGTTTGGCGAAAAAGGTAAAAGAGGAAGAGTTGAAAGCACCCCCACTAATGACAATCAGACAAATCCTCCACAGGGTACACTTGTGCCTGCAAGATAATGACGAAACTTCCTGGCGGAGCTGATCCCCGCCTCTCACTTCCTTGTTTCGGGGGCAGTTCGTCCTCAGGGCCACATTTAGTCAAGCGTCTCCACTAGACAACCATGGGGCCCCGATGGTCAATCACACCAACCGCAAAGCTCTGCCCTTTATTCTCAGCAAACGCAGGGCCCTTTGAGTGGATCCTGCTTCTCAGAATTGCGATCTGCTCAAGTCACGAGTTAACACAAGCCCTTGACTTACACGAGCAAAAGCTGAGCCAACGCCGGGTGCAAGACCCTTTCATGCATTTTGTGAGCAACTGCGATTGGAACATGTAAGTTTGATTTTCGAAAGTCATCTTTAAGGCTGTTTTTTCCTGCACAATCTCCTGCACCATTTCTTACACAACGAATACGCAAGTTTGGATTCGGTCGAGTTGCTGATCCACTCTACTGACGGGCTCCCTATAATGGCGAGGACCTCTGAACCGGTAGAATTACCGGCTATTGCAGGTCGCGAGGCCGTCCTTCATGCCTCACGTTGCTTACCATGTGAAGGTGGGCTTCGCTGATGGATCGAACAATGAGGGTGTTGGTTTATGTGGCTTCCACCCGTCACAAGCGACGACGCTGTGATTATCCGTATACCCCGTACTGGTGGTATGCAGTAGCGTTACTCGAGCGCACGACGACATGCAGCATGATGCGGATGCTATTGGTACCAGGACACCGACGAGTGGTGGCTCCGTGCACGAGCAGCTGCCAGACAGCTGCCACGACATCCCGAGAAACTGCCAGGGTCCTTTCCGGAAATTCTGCAGACGCTAGAGTTTTCTCGGTGGACTGGCTCTCGAGCCCGATTTGCATGTTTTGCATTGTCTGTCCACTGATCGATGCCGGACTTGTGCGTGTGACCAGTTGTAGCGTTCGGCTCAAGGTTTTGCATCTCTAGGTTCAGACGGTGATGCGTTTGGATACTTGTGCGCAAGTTTATGGCCAAAACAATGGTTTTGGGCCAGTTTAAGGACAAACTGACACTGCGCGTGCGTCACTTGCCATGAGTCGCGGTAGGTATTTATGTTGTGTTCTTGTCAAATGTCATCTCTCTCTACACGTGTTTTATTTATGGAAGCACATTTGACACTCTGTTTGTGTCGCCTAGCTAAACCCTTGCCGTTTCGCGTCCGACGTGTGTTGACGACGCGAGCTGACTGAGCGCTGACGCCCAGTCAGTGGGAAGCGTACTAGGAAGCTTCTTGGTAATCACATTTTGGTATCAGAGCGAGGATCTGTGAATCCTCTGAAGGAGTAATGGCGAGGATCTATGAACCGGTAGAATTACCGGCTATTGCAGGTCGCGAGGCCGTCCGTCGGGCCCTTACATTGCTTCCCATGTGAAGGTGGGCTTCTACGCTGATGGATCCAGCAATGAGGGTCCTCGCACTTTTCATATGATGAACCTGGACCCCCGGGTCAATGTATTCTTTTTTTGGGCCACAGGTCGCAACAGACTGGGAGGGGGGGGTGCTCAGCAGCCAAACAAGCCTTGGAGTTGACACAACCCTCCATGGTTGTCATTAGGGGGGGAAGTAAAAGATGGTGTGTTAGAAAGAAACGCTAGACAGAAAGTTGGGGCAGTGTTGTTGATGCAGCGTGCGGGCTTCCACGCTCGTTGCTCAAGACTGCTGCCCCCTCAGTCTGCTGCTCTAGAGACTAAGTCTAGAAGCTCTGGGTTTGTTACTCAGAAATGCGCGCGCCAATGTTAGCGCCAGATGGCAGCTGGAAATTGAAAGTAACGGATTAGGAATGCAGAATGAGCAACAATGGGAGACCCCTCCGAGTTATAGCCCCCCCACTAGTGTAGAACTTGTTACTCAGCTAACCAGCCAATCAGAAAATAGTCCTAGACCTATTTTCTGGCAGGCAGGGTTTTCTCGTTGAGCTCGGCCGACATCCCAAAACCCGGGTGTCGTCCGTTTTGCCTGAAAACTGGACCATACCATAATATCGACACAACGAACGCAGTCGTGCGGTCAGAATCAGCTACAAAATTAGCAGCACACAGTTCCGGCTGCCTGAACCCAGGCAGTGCCTACGACAGTCAGTGATGCCAAACAGTGCCACACTGCAAGAGACACGGACCCTAGGCGCATCATGATGCTACACACGCAATGGCACAACCAGGTGCATGTAGACAGCATCTACAGTGGCAGTGACCGCCGGCGGCCCAACCGCCGAGGAGGCCTGCCGATGGAGCTGAGCACGTCGCCGAAGGGAGGAGGCTCCAGCGAACTGTGAGTGGGCCTCAGCGTGCGTCGGCTCCACCGAACGACACTCCAGCAACGCTGAGGCTCGCCGTCAGTCATCTGCACGCTGATGTACACAAGCCGGGAGGAAACAACGGAGTACAATGAGTGATGCATGAAAAACAACACTCCCCCATGACTCACAGGAATAGTGCACATGTCGGGCGGAGACACAGTCAACAACCAGACTCCCCTAGGACACGTAGAGACGCAGGCAGGGACAAAGAGAGTCACTCACGGACACACGCCAACCGAACGCACAGCCTTCTTGAACGAGTCTCGCTTTAGTGCCTTGGTCAAGAAGTCAGCCAGCTGCCGTGCTGTTTCAACCCAAACGATGCTGATGTTGCCGTCATGCAACAAGGAACGCATATAATGATACTGAACGTTGATGTGCTTTGTGCGTGTGTGATGCACGCCATCATTGTCGGCGATGGCCATGGCACTTTCATTGTCACAATGCAACGTGATGGATGCGTCAGACTGACGCAACTCGAACAACAGACAACACAACCAAACTCTCACACGCGCCTGAGAAAACTGGGCCAGGAGGTTGACGGCGAACGCGATGTCTGGACGCGTCGTCGTCGCCAGGAACATAAGTGACCCAATGACTCGCAGGTACGTGGTCACGTCAACTGGCTCCCCCACAACAACTGGGTTAGGACTCTTTAGCTTCACCTGGCCATCAGGTGACATGGGTGAAGATGCGCTCGGCACGAGTGGTAGGTCCTCCGCAAAGCAGGTGGACATAATCTGCACATAAGCAGCCTCGTGGATGTGCAGGACGCCCTGGGAACGATCATGCTCGAGCTCCATGCCCAGGAAGACTCGTGCAGATCCAAGATTCTTCATCTGGTAGGCGGCGTGCAGCAAGTCCTTGACACACTGGATGGCAGCCGTGTCAGGCGACGCGATGAGGAGATCATCGACATAAACCAGAACAGCTGCGAAAGTCTGGCCTCGCAGACTGACAAACAGTGCGGGGTCAGCGGTGCTGCAGTGGAGCCCTCCGCGAAGGAGCGTGCTGCTGATCTCCTGGTTCCAGCACCGAGGCGACTGCTTCAGGCCATAGAGGGTCTTCCGTAGCTGTCAGACTCTCCCAGTGCATGGGGGCTGCACCATGTAGAGCTCCTCACCCTCTAGTGAGCCGTGGAGAAAAGCGTTGCTCACTTCCACCAGATGCAGCTCCCACCCATGCTGGGCAACGAGGCAGAAGAGCGCCCGGCTAGTGGAGAACCGGCCAACTGGGGCAAAGATCTGGTCGTAATCGACCCCAGGGATCTGGGCAAACCCCTTGGCTGTGAGGCGGGCCTTGTACTTGTCCAAGGACCAGTCGGGCTTCCACTTGCGCCGAAAGACCCACTTGGCACCGATGGCCTTTCGACCTGGAGGAAGGTCGATGAGATCGTACACGTGGTGCTGTCGGATGGCAGCGAGCTCATCGGCACAGGCAGCGTTCCAGTGTGCGGCTTCAAGAGAGGCTTGTGCCTCGCGTAGGGTGGCTGGGTCCTCTGAGCGTGCCGAGGAGCGGGCTGAGAGAGCGTGTGCATCTCGAGTTCCAGGTGGGATGCGTGCGAGTGCAGCCATGACAGCGTGCTAATGCTCGTGATGAAGCATGGCGTAGCCCAGTGCGGAGCCCAGGTGAAGGTCTGTAATGATGGCCGAGGTGGTCAGGCCGAGGGCCTTGGTTCCAAGATCCTCACTTATGACCGTGGGAGTGGAGGAGACTTGTGGAGCCACAGGGGGTCGAGGCGCCACGGAGCACGGTGCGACAGTCTGCGTGCTCACCGACGGCCTGGGTCAGAGGCTGCCACCACGTGTGTAGTGTGGCAGGGCAGGAGATGGGACTGAGTTCGACGGGCAAACAGAGACGGACGGGGCTGTTGGCCCGGAGGGGCCAACGTATGCAATCGGAGCTGTTGGCCCGGAGGGGCCGGCGGATGCAACCGGGGCTGCCGGCCCGGAGGGGCCAGTGGACGCGACTGGGGCTTTCGGCCCGATGGGGCCAGTGGACGCTACTGGGGCTGCCGGCCCGGAGGGGCCAGTGGATGCGACTGAGGCTGCCAGCCCGGAGGGGCCAGTGGATGCGACTGGGGCTGCTGGCTCTAAGGGGCCAGTGGACGCAACTGGGACTGCTGGCCCGGAGGGGCCAATGGACGTGACTAGGGGTGCCGTCCGGGAGGGGCTAGTGGACGCGAGTGGGGCTGCTGGCCCGGAAGGGCCAGTGTATGCAACTGGGGCTGCCAGCCCAGAGGGGCCAGTGGACGTGACTGGGACTGCTGGCTCGGAGGGGCCAGTGGACGCGACTTGGGCTGCTGGCCTGGAGGGGCCAGTGGATGCGACTGGGGCTGCCGGCTCAGAGGGACTACGAGATGTGTCACCCGGAAGCGGTAGGACGGAGGACGGACTCACCACTCCCCCACGCGACGCGATAGACACGGATGAGCCGGAGCAAATGAGGTCGAGAGAAAACAGGTCCTCAAAGAAGAGGGCACCACAAGACTCGACGATATAGTGCCGGGATGGACCCCAGAAGCGCAAGGCCTTGGACTGACGAGAGACACCGAGGAAGGTGCAGGGACGCCCGCGGGGGGTGAGCTTGTTGCCCTGCTCCGGGTCGAGGAGCCACACAATGGCCACACAACCCCAGACGCGAGCCGGGCGGAGGTCAGCGCGCTGACCGCACCAATTCTGGTACGGTGTGGACTGGCGGGGAAGGGGACCGTGGGGAATCCGGTTCCAGACCCATGTCATGTAGGCCATGGCTTCAAAATAGAAGCCATCGGGGAGACCAGACTCGACCCGCATGGTGCTGATGGCGTCGGCCATGGTACGGTTCCACCGTTCAGAGACACCGTTCTAGACGGGCGTGTAGGGCGTAGACATCTCATGGTGGATACCGCGGGAGGCGAGAAAGGTCGTGGTCCCACCCATGTACTCACCACCACGATCGGAGCGAAAGCGGCGAAGAGAGCGACCACACTCGCACTTTGCATGGACAAGCCAGTCCTAGATGGCTCGGGCGACATCGCTCTTCTGGCAAAGGCAGAAGACCCGGCAGTAGCGAGAATAGTCGTGGTGAGGGTGAGGACATAGCGGCCATGCTCTTTGACGGACTCGCTGGGGAGAGGGCCCATGACATCAGAATGGACCAAGTCGAGAGGGGCGGATGCACGGGAGGAAGACAGAGGGTATGTGGACCGGTGCATCTTAACCTGAGCACAATCAATGCACTTAGTGGGACACGGGAGAGGGAAAGTGTCCGGGTCAAGGTCCTTGGCCGGCTGGGTGCGGAGCATGCTATCTACAGCAGCAGAGTGGACGTGGCAAAGGTGGCGGTGCAAGAGGCGGGTGTGCTGAGAAAATAACGTGCTGGTGACAAACACATGGCCTGTGGCGGCCGACGGGGAGGAGACGAAAGGAGAGGAGGAAAGACGAGGTACATGCCACCGGTTTTCACGGGCAGTGGCGTGCAGTACGACAAGACCAGACGTACGCAACGACACATTGCCAACACCATGCGAGTGCAAAGTTTCCATGCTCATTTGGTCAAGGGCAACGAAGGACAGGAGGCTGAGCTCGAGACCTCGGACGAAGAGGACATCGGTCAGAAAGACATTACCGACAGGACCACGGAAACGAATGACACCGACACCGCGGACAGGCAACACCTGTCCGGAGCCCGTCCGGAGACCGGAGTCATCGCCAACAGGACCGAGCATACTAAAGTCTTCACGGGAGGCCGTCATGTGATGCGTGGCCCCGGAGTCGATGATCCATGTCTCAGCAGGGTCCTGGACCGGGGTCGCCAGATCGCTAACGGTCATATGGCAGCAAGCAAGAGACGCGGATGTAGTGGAAGGGGACGCGAACCAAGACTGCCAATCATCAAGCCACGCAACATCGTCATGGAAGGGGGTAGAGGAGACCACGGGAGATGACGAGACAAACAAAAACAGGACACGACTACAGCTCAGTCTTAGTCATGCAGGGCTGGGCAAGATAGCAGGAGGTGACGTAACTCGAACTTCCCTGGGGGGGAGGGCGAGACAGGCCGAGCTGGAGCGCGATGAACTGCTCCAGCTGACGCTCACGGGAGGACGGCCCGGGAGTGTAGACCGAGTGCGGAGTGACGGCACCGGAGCCCGGGTAGGAGGACTGTGCCGGTGAAGGAAACGGAGGCGCCAATGGCTGTGGATGGTATTGCTGTGGCGCTGGTGTCTACTAGACTGGTGGAGCTATCGGAGTGGTGGAGCTGCTGGACGAGGCCGAGGCGTCAGGGCCAGCGACGGCTACGGCACCAGAGGCGAGACAGCGCTCCCGCTGGCGACGCATGGTGGCGATGACGCGCGCCTCGTCCGTGGAGAGAGGGTACTTGTACCACCCGTGCTCGGGCTGGCCACAGTTGTGGCAGATCGAGCCACCACCGTTGGACCCGGTCGACGGCTGCTACTGCTGAACCTTGCTTTTCTTTTTACGGCGCTTCCTCTTCCCGGATGACAATGAGGTAGCTGTGGCGGGGGAAGCGACGGCCACGGAGGCATTGGCAGGGGAGGCGAGAGCCTCCATGAGCTGGAGTTGGGACTCCAGACGAGCTCTTCAATCCGGAGGAAGAGCTCGTATGCCCAAGGCATGAGGGGGCCCTGGGTCGCCATGGTGGAGAGGATGTCCTGGGAGTAGTGCACAAAGACGTCCGCGTACGCGTCGGTGGTACCGCGCTTGATGGTGAGGAGCATGGCCAGAGGGGGTGGGGCAGAGGTGCCGAGGCGACGAAGGATGTCCTCTGCCCGCTGCTAGTAGGCGGTGATCGTCTCGGTCTCCCCCATGTGTAAGGAGTTGAACTCCTGTAGAAAACGGCTGGTCTCAGCCTCGCTAGACAGGCGTTGGGGACGAGTGAGGACGTGCCACGCGGCTGTAGGGTCTGAGGTGGCGCCAACGGTGAAGTCGCCAAGGAAAGGCTCTAGGGCCAGGCGGGAAGCCGGAGGGGCGACGGGGACGAGAGCACGTACGACGCGACCAACGTCATACAACTTGTCGGCCTGGGTGGGTTCATACAGGAGGGTGTAGTATACCCACAGGCCCTCACCCTGTGCCGCGATCCGGAAGCTGAGCTCCCAGTTCCGAACTGCTCGTCGGCCTGAAGCGGCGGGGGTGGCGTCTCAAAGTCCTTCTCCCTGCGGTCAGCGCCAAAAGTGGGGCCAAGGACGGAGGTCACCGTCTGTCGCTGGCGTTGATTCTGCTACTACGCTAGGTAATGCGTGACGGCGGACACAGCGAGGCTCGCATGCCCTGGAGGAACGAATGGTGGCAGCGTACTGGTGGCAGTCTGGGAGGCCAATGGCTACAGCGCTGCAAGCTGCTGCGTCAAGGCGGCGAGGTGTTGCTAAAGAGTAGCCAGGGGGTCAGGGTTGCTGCCAATGATGCCAGAGGGCTGCTAGTGCTGCTGCTGCTGCAGCTGCTATAGAAAAGGGGGACAGGGGGTCCTCCCAACGGAGGAGGACCCCTCCTCAGATGGGCTGTTAGCCATAGTGAATTGTGGTGCCTCTCTTTCCCCATTTTTTGTCTCTTTTGTGTGCTGCTGATGTCAGTAGTGACGTAAGCCAAGGAATGCTGATGTCAGCAGATGTTACTACGGTGTGTGCAGGACTACTGCTTTGTTTTTTTGTGTTATTGATGACGTCAGCAGTGACGTCGGCAGTGACGTCTGCGGACGGCCGCTGATGTCAGCAGCGGTTGATGTAGCCACTGCTGCGCGGCTGTAGCCGCTGTTACTGCTACTGTTGCTACTACTGTTGTTGCTGCTACTACTGTTGTTGCTGCTCTTGCTACTACTGCTGCAACTGCTGCTGCTGTTGCTGTTGCTGCTGCTGCTGCTGTTGTGGCTGTTGGCGGGATAGGGATCTTGTTCTTTTTTCTTTTCTCTTTTCGCTCGTTACGGCGAGCTCACTGCTCATTGTAAGCAACGAGCCGCGAGTAGCAAGCTCGCTGCTCGCTGCTCCCTGCTCGCTGCTCGCTACAAGCAGCGAGCTCATTGCTAGCAGCTCGCTGCTTGTAGCAAGCAGTGGGCTGCGGGTAGCTGCGACTGCCGCTGTTGCTGCTGGCTGCCGCTACAGCCGCTATTGCTGCTCCTGCTACTGCCGGTTGCTGCTGCTGCGAGCTGTTGCTGCTGCTGCTGCCGGCTGGTGCTCGCTGCTGCTGCTACTATTGTGGGCTACTGCTGCTGGGAGCTACTGCGAGCTGCTGCTATTGCCGGCTGCTGTTGTGTGCAGCAGCTGCTGGTAGCTGCTGCCACTGCTCGCTGCTGTTGTAAGGTGCTGTTGTTACTGCGGGCTGCTGCTATGAGTCACACCTGGATGACGTCACTGCGTGCGTCGTCGCCAGCAAGCACCTGACGTGGCCTGCTGCTCACCTCCTCGTGTCAAGTGTGAAGGTCAGTACTGCCGGAAAGAAATCCGGCAGTATTTCCCCTGGCCCAGTGGCCGTGGGAAAAATTCTGATGTCGCCACCAGGCAGGTCAATGCTGCTGGAAAAAATCCGACAGCATTTCCAGTGCATTGGCGCGTATCGAGGTCCGCCGCCGTTGTCTAGCACCTGCAGGTCAGTCTTCTGCTGCTGCTGCTGCTACGCTCTGGCTCTGATACCAAGACGGAAACACTAGGCAGCAAGTTGGGGCAGCAGCGTTGTTGATGCAGCGTGCGGGCTTCCACGCTCGTTGCTTAAGTCTGTTGCCCCCTCAGTCTGCTACTCTAGAGACGAAGTCCGGAAGCTCTGGGTTTGTTACTCAGAAATGCGTGCGCCAGTGTTAGTGCCAGAAAGCAGCTGGAATCTGAAAGTAACTGATTAGGAATGAAGAAATAAGCAACAATGGGAGACCCCCCAAGTTCTAGCCCCCCCCACTAGTGTAGAACTTTTTACTCAGCGAACGAGCCAATCAGAAAGTAGTCCTAGACCTATTTTCTGGCGGGCGGAATGACCATATACCCATCGTTTGGGACAATAAGCCTGATCCCCCCCTCGCTCGGAACAATAAGCCCCATCCGCCCCTACGTTGGAACAATAAGCCTGATCCGTCCCTTTGACACGGACGCGAGTTTGCAGGCGTAAAAAATGAACAATATACCCCTCTCGTTTGTCAAAGAGAGCATTTCGACGTCGCATAGATGCGGCGTCGACATGCTGACGTCACATTTTTTTACCCAATCATCACAAACGCATTAATAAAAGGGTTTGTGATTTTTCGTAAGTGGTTTGTAAGAAGTTTGCTTGGGGGGTCCGAGACTCCCCATGAGTTAAAGGGGGACCTGCTGGGCCCCGCTGCTGCGGGGCCCAGAAGGTGCCCGCGCAAAAATAAACCCTAAAACCCCGGGTGTAATTAGGGGGTGGGTTTTTCAATGTTTTGTACATCAAACGCGGGTATAGAATTGAGAAAAATGTAAAATAAAACAAACATGGATTTTCGACTCCCCATTCATGGAGGGGGGATTCCTACGGACGCCCGTCCGCCGGAATCCCCGGCGAAGTCCTAACCCGCCCCCACCCCCCCACCACACTCACCCCCGCCTCCCGGCAGCCCACCGGCCGCCCGTACCATCGCAGCCCACGATTGCGAGGGCCTCAATCGGCGGGCAGGTGGGTTGACAGGGGGGGTTGACGAAATGCCGACCGACGGACGTCGGCTGGCAATCTCCCCCCCCCCCCCCCCCCCCCCCCCCCCCCCCCCCCCCCCCCCCCCCCCCCCACCCCCCACCACTTGAAACTATCGCGGCCCTCCATCGCGACGGCCGCGATGGAGGGACGCATTCTACCAGGCATGCCCGCTTTCGCCATGCTTAACCAGTGACATGCGTCGCTGTTTGAGCATGGTGAAAACTGGGGGACGGATGGGGACTATTTTTTCTGGACAGTGGCGAATGGGGCTTATTGTTCCGACGAAGGGGTATATGGGGCTTATTGTTCCGTCGGAGGGGTATATGAGGGTCATGGGTAACAAAACAGGGGGTAATCGGCATTTTCGCCGTTTTCTGGCAGGCAGGGTTTTCTCTGTGAGCCCTGCCAGACGCCCGACAGCCCAAAACCCGGGCGTCGTCCGTTTTGCTTGAAAACTGAACCATACCATAATACCAACGCTGCAAACGCAGTCATGCGGTCAGAATCAGCTCGAGAAATAGCAGCAAAGAGCTACGGCTGCCCGAACCCAGGCAGTGCCTACAATAGTCAGTGATGCCAAACAATGCCACACAGCAAGAGACACGGATCCTAGATACAGCATGATGTTGCAGACGCTATGGCACAACCAGAAACAGCGCTGGGTGCATGTAGAAAGCATCTGCATTGGCAGTGACCGCCGGCGGCCCGACCACCGAGGAGGCCTGCCGATGGAGCTGAGCGTGTCACCGGAGGGAGGAGGCTCCAGCAAACTGTGAGTGGGCCTCAGCGTGCGTCGGCTCCACCGAACGACATTCCAGCAGCGTCGAGTCTCGCCGTCAGTCATCTGCACGCCGATGTACACAAGCCGGGAGGACACAACAGAGTACAATGAGAGATGCACAAAAACCAACAGTGTTTCCACTATAAGAAAAAGTATGGCGAGAGTTGAGTAGGAAAAGGGCTCCTTAATGAGAAAATCACATATTCCGTAATTTCGGAATGAGTCAGACTCTAAATTTTTTAGTTGAATATTGGGTTTATGTCCATTTTTGGCCACGTACATGGAAAAGTATTAGCTAGATATGTTTTCCGAGGGCAGTCGAGGAAAAAAACGACCAAAATGTTTTACATTGGAGATGACAAAGGATGTGCCCATCTTTCCTACCATATCAGGTAAAACAACATCGCTCTAATTACAAACCATGAGAAGATGTAAAATAGTGGATCGAAGGGGTCCAGGAGGACATCAATGAGATCCGATGGGAGGTCAAAGAAAATACTATGGTAAAGGCATACAAGGCGACCAGTGAGAGCTTGTAGTCATGGACAGAGGAGGAAACGATGCTCAATGGTTCATCCAAGTGGAAAAATGGGCAAAGACCTTGGTGATCATGGTTCATGAAGCGGTTGCCATGGGCGATGGAAATAGAACAGAAAAGGATGCTCATCATGGTGTTCTTCATACGGAGATCAAGATCCAAGTATGCAAATTTCGATCGGGTTCAGGTCTAATGAAAGTTTCTGAGGGGATGTATTTCCATCCAACCAGTCTCGTAGGATGAGGTGTGGGCAAAGGGTGTCAGTAGGCGAATTTAAACCTTAAGGAGTTTCAGAGTGGGGAAGAGATGAGCAATAGGAAGGGGCTGTGGCCGAGCTGGTAGGCCAATAAATGGGTCGTTTTCAATGACTTAGATGGGGGTAAATGTTTTTTGGCGGGTCATGTGAGGCCAGGGAGCCTACGAGTGCCCACAAGTGTGGGTAGAGCAAGAGGAAGGGTAGTCCACAGAGTGCGCGGTGTGAGTCAGTGTCAGCATTCAGGAGATGAAAGATGATAACGATGGGGAGGCCAGAGAGGTCTTGAATTGTGAAGAAGGGGGTAAAGCATGGAGATATCAAAGAATTGGCTTGGAGATACGAGCCCAGGAGAGGGGAATGGAGTCTAGCACATCACACATTATATGTTGGCATTTCCCGGAGAAAGATGACATTGACTGAGAGAATAGTATACAAAGTGTGATTTATTCGGTCAAGAGCCATCACTCTGAAGGGGGGATGCTAAATGGAAGCGAGTTGAGTTTGGAAATCAACCGGTATAAAACAACACATTGGTGGGAGAGCACTTTGGAAAGGAGTCCGGGGGAGTGGGATATGGGGAGGTGAGGCGAAAAATTGTTTGAATATGAAAGGCCATTGAGAGTGAAGGGAGGGGAGTTTGAGTCAGTTGAGGAAAGGATGGGAGAAGAAGAAGTGGCCTATCTTGGAGAAGTTTTGGTTGAGCAGCGTAGTTTGTTGCCATTAAGGTTTCCCCCAAAAGGGGAAAGAATATCCCCATTTTGCCGCCTGAGCATCAACTAAGGTGGGAGGTTAAATGCCCCCATATGTTGGAGTGTCAGTCAAGGTGATGTTTAGACTTGTCCCCATAGCTTGCCGGGGTGCTGAGATGCTCAATGGCTACTCTGCAAGCACCAGCCTCAGCAAGTGTGCACATACATGCTCTTTAGATTTTTCACAATGACCACCTCCCAGGGTCCACTTTCTCAGTTAGGCTATCATAATTCGTTCACGATTTAGTGTGGAGGTTCTGTTTTTGTACTAGGTGCTTCTTGGTTTATCATTCGGACAACCGAGGAGTCGGTATGCTTGTCGGGCTCTCGCTGGTTGTTGTTTCGGAGCTTGTAGTTGGGTTGGTCTAATTTCACCAGTTGGTTGGACTTGTGCGTTGACGCACACATGTGGGTGAGAGTATATCCTCACACTTGTGTTTTTGTGTCCATTACTTCTATTCACTCACGCATATCTTTGTCATCTCTCCACCAATCCAAGCATCTTTTGTTACTTTGTGTTCACTACAGTGTGATCTCTCACACAGAACGTTGCTAGGAAGGTTCTCTCATTTCCTCATGGTATCAGAGCTGTGGAGAGACAACATCTTCATCCCACCACGTAACCTGCAATAGCGGAAACACAAACATATGGGCTGGTCCGGGCTGCGTTGCGTGGGACGTCTAGGTTCTAGCAACATTGAGGTAGTGAGGTAAGGGCTCATGTTACGTAGTCCTCTAGCAGAGTGGAAAGCGAAATGCTGCCAATTTTTTTTCCAAGAGTTTCCCTCATCGCGGGGGCCTTCTTGGCGGCAATGTGGAGCTGGAGTAGTGGCGTCTTAGGCCGCCATAGCAGTGGCAACATCTGTAGCCATTGTAATAGCTGTATCCGGCTGCCCTTGTCACAATGGGAGTAGCGACTCACAATGCAGCAACATCTACATCAGCCGCAGTAAGAGCAGTAGCAGGAACAACTTCTACATCAGTGCACAAGAACAACAACAATAGAGTAGCAGCAGCTGTAAAGGGAGTAAGCTTGCTTTGCATGCTGAAGAAGAGCCAAGAGCAATGAGCTTGTTGCTCGAGTAGTACTGGCAGCTAAGGCAGCAATCGGTCATTTGTACGATTTGTAGTAGGAACCAAAGCAGAAGTTGCTGGCGGGAAGCTGCGAAGTAGCATCTCCTTCTTTTTCAGTCGACGGGATTGTTGGCCGATGAGCTCGTCCATTGACAAGCTTGTCAATCCATAAACCCGTCAACCGGTGAGCTCTCACACCGGATCCTACCTCACCCAACAAAGAAAAACATATGGAGGGGGGAGGAGCTTATCCAACAGTGGTGCCTCAACTAACACCTTGGGTGAACCTAGGTGTACCTCCTTCCAACATTCATTCTTTCATTTTATTTATCTTCTTTCTTATTTATTTTATCTTACTTCCTTTTATTCCTAGTCGAGACCCGGGCATTCTGGGTTTGTTACGATGCCATCGAAGACCACTCCTCAGGAACCAGTCCTCTCCCTTCTTTCGGTCAAGACTGTTGCGCGTGGAAGTCTGACCATGTGCACTAGAAGACCACCATTGTCATGTTGTCAGTTGTTCTTATGCGCGTGTCGACGTCCTTCAAGGTATTTATACCTCATCCATGATGGCAATGGATCGTACCACTGCTCTACCCTACCATCTATGGACAACCCTCTCATTTCTACATCCCTCCAACATGGCTCTAGTTGGCAGCGTTTTCAATCTCTTCTCCCTTTGTATCCTCTAGCCCCTCCGCATCTCCTGCCACGTCGCGACATGGTTCGAACGTGCATACATCAGCTTTTGCTGCCCCTCTTCTTGTCTAGACGAATGTTTCCTCTGTTATGCGTTTGGCTGAAGAGTCTCAGGGTCACTGTTGTTCATCGGATGGAGCCCTTTGGGATGTGGCGTCTGGTGGGACTTCATCGCCTGTGGATTGGATTCAGCATTGGCAACCGTTTATCCTGCTTCGTATCCTTAATGTGACTTCTGGACGTGCTGAGCACTCTCCTGAACTTGTTTGTGATGTTGCACAATGTCAAGTGGCTGCCCCATCTCTTGTGTCATATCATGCTCCGTTGTCACGTTGGATCCTGTTGGTGACACATGTTTCGTATGCACTGTAACTGGCCAGATGTTACCAAACCAGGGTATTGGTGTCATGTGTTTTGTTGGTCCATCAGGTTTTGTTGGTCCATCAGGTGATGTCTTCTTGCCCGATGTTCTGTTTGTGCATGTACTTGAGATCAATTTACTATGTGTCAATGCATTGGATGTCCTGGGCTCGGATGTCATGGTTCCTCTCCATCATGAGTTTTTGGAGGGTATCGGTTGGTATGTCTTGTGTCATACAGATGACTTCTCTCGCTTATGCTGAATCTTTAATCTTTGCCACAAATTTGATGTGAGCCCACAATTGAGTCTTGGCTTCTCCCGGCTAAGCATGCTTGTCAGTGTAAGCTGTTCACATTTTTCTCCAATCATTGTGGGGAGTTCATGAATCCCATATCTTGCTTCCTTCAGTTTCAAGGAATACATATCGAGCTCTCTGCTCCACACACACACACCACAACAGAATGGAGTGTCAGAAAGTTGAAACTTTACTCTCACTGACGGTGTTCGCATCATTCTCTTCACATTTGGCCTCTCTCTGCTGTTTGTATTTAAGGCCATGTCCTACATGACGTGGGTTCAAATCTGCATCCCCTAGGGTCCGTTGCCCCGTCATGTCACTCCATTCAAATGCGGGTATGGTCTGTGTACTGAACTTTACCTCACTCTTGTCTGGGGCAGCATCGCCTACATTGGGCTCCCTGAGGACCAACATAATGGCAAACTTTCTCCTTGAGCTTTTCTATGTCCTTTCTTTGGTGGTTCCTCTTCGTCCAAGGTCTGGCACTTCCGGGAATCTCAACAAAGTCAGGTTACCATATCTCACAAAGCTCTCTTCTTTGAGAACATTTTCTCTCATGATATTGCTTGTTCAATTCCGTTGCTTGTGCCCTTCTCTTGTCCAGGGGCAGGTGGTATTTGTGGAGTGTCCTTCGGTAGTGGCTTCACTCCGCATCTCCCATCTGCTTCATCGCCTAAGTCATCTCTTTTCATATGTATATTGTCACCTAGGTCATCTCATGTTGCATCTACATCATTGCCTGCATCATCTCCTGCCAAATCAGTATCATCACCTGCCTCTCATCCTGTTATACTTGTATCATCACCTACATGATGTGCATCATCTCCTATTACATCGACATCGTCTTCACTCATGTTGTCTCCTGCTACGTTGCTCTCGGTGCAAGCATCATTGCCTGTGTTATCGGTTGTGGTTCCATCTGCAACAGGCCCAATCACACCCTTACAGCTCCCTATCTCGTCATCCTTCATTCACGTTACTGGTGGTTGTCTAAGACCCTTGCTTTCAGTACCTCACTATGCCTCGTTCGCCAATCGGACTGCCCTGGCTGGCCCCTCTGGGCCTATGTGGTCAGCCCGTCCTGTTCACCGTAGTGTCGTTGACCGCACACAATCTAATCCTGTCTCTGGTCTTGATGCTCTTGGCATGGCGATAATGGTGGTGTAGCCTAACATCACGCTTGGATATTCTCTCATCGCTGATGAGTTCCACCAAGCCAGTTTGCCAAAAAAATCTACTCAGCCTCTACATGATCCCTCAATTACCACGTCACTCGTTGCGAGTGCCACATCGACACGTGTGCCCAAACCGACCACTGTGTAACAAGCCCGCTCCACTAGAGATGCAACACTCGGAGAGCAGTCTATGCACAAGGAGCTCACTATAATCGAGGAGCATGGGGTCTATGAGAAGGCGAGGCTCCTGCCTGGTCATACGGCCATATCATCTCATTTAGAGTTTCAAAGGAAAGAGAGATCCAATGACTCAGTGGAATGGTTGAAGGCCCATCTCACGGCCAAGAGATTCCCCCAAGTGCCTGGCGTGGACTTTGATGCCACCTTTGCACCTGTTGGCATGCACACAGAAAAGGCCCTGTTAATTCAAGTGGCTCAGCATGACTCGAAGCTCCACCAGATGGACGCAAACATTGTCTTTTTACACAACAATCTAGAGGAAGAGATCAGCCGCGTCTAGCCTCTAGGATTCGAGGATGGCATAGATGGAGTCTGGCACCTCGAAAAGCCTTGTATGGCCTAAAACAATGTCCACCTTATTGAACCCTTGAGATTTCCGCTACCTTGGAGGATGGAGGGTTTCACCACAGCACAATTGATCCAACTCTAATCGTGAGTTCCTCCTCTGTACCCTTTGTCGCTAACCTGGTCTATGTGGAGGACCTCTCGATTGCGTTCCATGACCCTTAGGCTGTCCACGGTGTGAAGGATCTTGTCCAGTCCGTGTACAAAATATAGGATCTTGGTCCAGCTTGCGTCTTCTTGGGAATCCAGATTGAGCGTGATCGCCAACATTGCACACTACATGTACATCAGGCTGATCAAGATTCGATGATGGGGCAATGTTTTGCCGACCTGTTGGCCATAGTCCCCTC
>SZWC01000799.1:54063-86872 GCA_023375785.1 Penium margaritaceum | reverse complement strand
CTGGGCCCTCACTCCAACGACCCGCAAAATTGACACACAAAAACGTTCCCCCTTAACTTTCAATCCCTCCTTCCAAAAAGCATCCCACCCCTCCCACAACACAAACACACACACAACCACCTCCTCCCCAAGCGACAAGGCTTCCCAAGCAACATGTCGACGCCGTGATTTTGGGTGATTGGCTTACCACACACACACTGTTCACTTGCAACCACACACATGGTGGCTGGGTGAACTCAAAACCTAAACCCCTCACCCTTTTGGGGTTGTGCATCTCAAGCTGGGCCCCAGCCACTCCCTTCCTTTGCCATTTCACCATCAACAGATCCTCACGAAAGAAA
Source organism: Penium margaritaceum (assembly GCA_023375785.1). Taxonomy (NCBI): domain Eukaryota; kingdom Viridiplantae; phylum Streptophyta; class Zygnematophyceae; order Desmidiales; family Peniaceae; genus Penium; species Penium margaritaceum. Next base: position 86,531 of record SZWC01000799.1, on the reverse strand, counting down.
TTAGCGGCAGTCATGACACTGAACAAACCAAGCACACCACACGCACCGCATGCAAAGCACGTCCAGTCACGAAGGGCCACAGGGCCATCACCGCCGCCACGCCTCCCAGCCAGCCATGCCACCTCACGGCGCGCGCCTTGGTGCCTTGAACCGCTGCCCTGCCACAACAACCGCGCACACCTCGCCCTCGCCTCGCCCTCCACCCCACACCGGACCACATGACACCCGACAGCAAAAGTGTCGTGCCGTCTGACCATAACCATGATTGTGCCTCTCCCTCCACTTTGACGATCCATTTTCGAGAGAGCATACACACGTGAGGCAGCAAACACCGAACAGCAAACATCCTACTACAGCTCAAAAAGAAGATTCAGAACATGTAGAACACATCATACATCTCCACCAAACCATAACGCTCTCTGGTGGTCTCACTGTCCGCTGGGCAGTTGCAGAAAAGAGTTGAGTCGGAGACCACCTGCCCTTCCGATGCGCCATCGATCTCTCACAGCCACCCTCCCTCCCGACCTCCCTCCCTCCCTCTCCCTCCCTCCCTCCCTCCGCCTCCATCCCTCCATCCCTTTCTCCTTTCTCCCTCAATCCCCCCATCCCTCCCTTCCCTTTCCGTACACTTTTCCTCCATACCTCCCTCACTCCCACAACTCCCCAATTCCCTCCCTCCAATCTTCCCTCCCTCCCTCCCTCCCTCCCTCCATCCATCCATCCATACTTCCCACTCTCCCTCCCTCCCTTCATCTCTCCCTCCCTCCCTTGCTCACTCCACTCATCCTTTTCTTCCCTGACTCGCTTCCTCTTTCAGCACTGCACCCCACGCTCTCTAATTGCAAACCTTCCTCCCTCTTCGCTCACTTCCCTCTCTCTCTCCCTCCTCTCCCTCCCCCCTCCATCTCCCCCACCTCCCTTCACTCCCTCTCTCCCTCCCTCCCTTGACTCACTCCGCCCTCCCTCCCTCCATCCATTCCTCCATCCCTCCCTCCCTCCCTCACTCCCTACCTCCCTCACTCCTTCCCTCCCTCCCTGCCTCCCTCCTCCTCTCCCTCCCTCCCTCATTTCTCTCCATCCCTCCCTCCTCATCTACATCCTTCCCCTCCCNTCCCCCTCCCTCATTCCCCGCCACCACCACTTTCCCCCTCCCTCACTCCCCCTCCCTCCCTCCCTCCCACTCTCTCACCCAGGGTGCCGATGAGTGCACCAAACGCCGTGACGATGAGCATGTAGAGAGGCACAGCGTCAGCCAGCGACAGCGTGTGCAGCCGCGCCGTGCTCGTCACGTATGTGCGCCACCACTCCGCCGCCGACGCATCATCCTCCTGCGCACGCCTTTTCATGCCCGCGTGCGCCAGCAGCGCCGCACTCATCAGCCCCCGCAGGAGCACATATGTGCCCTGAAAAGAGAGAGATGTGGAATGGTGGTGGAGCCGGCAACGTGCACAGGGTCTGCTCATTGCTCCGGTGGAAAGGACGAAGAGCTAGACCTGGCGGAAAGCAGGTGACGATAGCAATTGCAAAGGGTCTCTCTCTCTCCCCCCCTCCCTCCCTCCCTCCCTCCCTCCCCCCCCCCTCTCTCTCTCTCTCTCTCTCTCCCCTCTCACTCTCTCTCCATCCCCTTCCCTCCCCCCTCCCTCTCTCCTCTCTCTTTGCAGGCGAGTAACGGCTGGAGGGATAAGAAAAGAATCCGCACCTTTCAAATCAGTAGCAAGCAACAGCTTACATCAGCCTATATCGACCTCAACGAAGCAAAGTCATAGAGCAGCAGAGAAGCAGAATGACGACACCCACTACGTTGAGCCTTGAGCAGGCGAACGGTGGAATGATAAAATTCACAGGAAAAGGATTTCTCTTGTGAAAATGACAATCTGAGATTTTCATGAACATGCTCGACAACCTGAAAATGTTGCTTGGAGAAGAGGTTGCACCTGAAGCAACGGCCCCTCAATATGCGACATGGAAGGCCAAAAACGACATGGCCTTGACCAATCTTGTGACATTTGTCCATGACTCGCAGCATGCCCATCTCCAAGGCATCACGCTTGCCTCGCAAGCCTATGCAACACTTGCTCGTATACATCTGTCGACAGGTCTTGCAAATCGACTTTTCATCCTTCAAAACTGATTGGAATGAGGGTGAGCGAGGAAGAGTCAATGCCAAACTTCATACTGCAGCTTAAAGGACTATTGCAACAAGTGTTTGAGATGAGCTGAGAAATCGACACCAACATGCAGGTTATAATCTTCCTTGTGGCACTACCTGAGAGCTGGGGTCATGTGATCATCGTCTTCGGCGATTGGAAGGAGGACTTGACGTATCAGGCAGTGTCCGAGTACATGCGCAACGAGGCCATGCGTCGCAATGGCAATGAGGCAAACATCTATGTCTATGCCAGACGCTTTGATGGTTGCAGTAGCAACAACTCCTCTTCTCATTAGAGTGCCACGGGAAGCGGTGGCAACCTAAGAGAAGGCAGTGGTGGTGGCGGAAAGGGTCCAAAGCGTCCTAGAAGATGCCGCAATTGTGGCAAACCTGGGCACTGCGCACGGGAGCACAAGGCTCCCAAGAAGGAAGACGAAGCCAAGGGTAGCAAGAACGAGGTCAGAGGAAAGGACAAGAAAGAATTGACCAACATGATGGCTGAGAGCACGTCCAAGCAGAAGGGTGTAGCGCTACTCAAGCCAAGAGTGTTTGCGCTCGACTCTGGCATTGATCATCATCATCGAACACACGGACTCACGTTTTCGATGCGCAAATGGTGGTGTCGCCTATGTTGAGGGCGAGGGAGACTAACTGTTGAGCATCACTGCCAACGCCGCAAAGAAGAATCTAAAATTGCAAAGTGTGGTCTACGTGCCCACATTTGCAATGAAACTCTTCTTGGTCCTCAAAATCACGGACCATGACATGACAATTGACTTCGCCGAGAAAGACGTCGTGATCGTCAAGAACAAAGACATCAAGATCTCTTACGCCAGAAAAACTCTCCTCGTTGATGTCCGAGGAGTCGACGGGCTCTACCTCACAGACCAAGGCGGTTGACAGTCAGGACGAGGGACATGCGGGTGCCGACGAGTCGGTGGAACCAACACCTGAGATTGCACTACAGGCAGTCAGTGCGGCTGCCACCTCCACCAAAGACATAGATGTTGAGTTGTGGCGGAGACGCTTTGGGCAGTTGGCCGACAGCACGGTGCAGGCGATGCAGCAGGACCAGTTGGTTTGTGGGATGAAGGCTTGCAAGACAACGGTCCACACTAGGTGTACGAAGCTGTGCGAGCCATGCCTCCAAATCAAGGAAAAGAGGAAGTGCTTTGTTGGGCGCTACACGCTGACCATTGCGCTGCGCCCAACTTGGACTTGATTCGCTCCGACGTGAATATGCTCATTCACTCACTCCCTCACGTGTACGCCTTCAAACGCAGGCAGCAAGTACTTTCTGACCTTCATAAACAACCATTGACGCAAGGTGTGAATCTGCTTTCTCCCGAGAAAGAGAGAAGTTACAAGAGCTTGTCGCCATGATGGAGCGACAAACGGAGAAGAAGGTGAAGACGCTGCGAAGTGACAGCGGCGCTAAATACAAGACATGCAAAGGTTGGTTGAGCCAACCAGTGATGGAAAAAGGCGCGCCTTCTTTACAATGAAGGTGTTCAAAGCGTGAAGGCAAAAAGACGCGTCCGAAGGTGACGCTATGTAGCCCGAACAGGGGGTAACCACCTCAAGAAAAAAAAGACATGGGTGTCTCGAGCGTGATGAGCTCAACTAAGGCTTGGAAAACGAGATGCGATCGAGATCTCGATCTCATCTCGAATTTCGAGACAAATCTCATTTTGTCTCGATCTCGCTCATTTCAAGATGACACACATCTCGATCTCATCTCGTTTCCGGCTCCGCATTCTCGGTCTCATCTCGATCTCGAAAATTTGCACCGAGATTCTCATTTTCTCGAAAATTCTCAAAGTATATCAGAGTGTGTGCATGCAATGTGAGCATGGTGAATCCATGGTCTGGTCATGCACCACGAATTTACGATAAGAATGCATGCCAATGCATCATGGCACGTATGCTGACATTCACATGAGGGGGTTGGGGGAGGAGGAGGTTTCGAGATGAGATTTTCGAGACACTGTCTTGAAATTGACAGATGGTCAAAATCTCGATCTCGATCATCTCGAAAACGAGATGATCTTGATCTCATCTCGTTTTTCGAGATTGTTCGAGATTTTCGAGATTTTGAGATTGCCAAATTTTCGAGATTGTCTCATTCTCGTTTTCCAAGCATTAAGCTCAACAAGGTGGAGGCATTGTCGAAGGGTGGATTCTCCTCATCACTGCAGTTGCTTTGAAAACGGATAATAGATTTGCATTACACACATCAACCACCAGATTCATGTGGTCGTGTGGCATTCTTGCATGTATTTTTGGAGTTTCAGTTTTTTTGCATGTATGTTTTGCATCATATCATGATTTTGAAGTGGCTGAAGACTGTGCCACTCTTTTTTTTACCACAGCCCGCACGCACGCACGCATGCACGATCGCACGCACGCATGCACGCACGCAAAAAAGCACAAATGCACGCATGCAGGCACGCAGGCACGCAGAGACGCAGACACGCAAGCAAGCACTCAGGCATGCCCAAACGCACACATGCACTGTGCCTGCATGTGTGCGTGACGCACACATGCAGGCAGGCAGGCACACAGGCACGTAGGCACGCACACACGCATGCACGCGCGCACACACGCATGCACACACGCACACGACCAGGCACACACGCACGTATGCAGGCACGCACGCACGCACGCGCGCACATAGGCACGCACGCACGCACAAACGCACATTATGAATTCCTTGCCCGAGTGTCACCTGCTGCAATCGTTGAATACTGGGAGGAATTGGCTACTTGCCGAAACCGACGTGGCCTCGGGGGTACCACCCCGGCACGACCCCTTTGAGAGGATAACGGCACATGCCCTGAGGCTCATCATTGGTTTACTCCGGGTAGCTTATCATGGGGATGCCTAGACACCTTTTGCATGGACGCTTCTACTAAAAGGGGGAGGAAGCTTGCCCAACATATCTTTTTTTGGAAAGCTCACTACCTGTTAACGTTATTGTGCCAAGTCATTATGGGTGCGCCTGGTAGTCGTTGGTTTCGGTGGTTGGTCGAATCTTTTCGACCTGCGGCTGTTTGGTTGAGTTCCATGATTGGGATCTCGACTTTTGCACGCTGAAACCCGTTTTCACGTTTTTAAACCACCTGTTTTCAGCAAAGAACATGTGCGGTATGACACATGTGTCATCCAGCACATGTGTCGGCCGGGCTCGCCTGTTTCCGCTGTCGATTCGCCCTCATCTCGTCCTGAGCATGCGCAAGCCTATGCCCATGCAATTTTGATGGCATGAGACAGATCACCGCGCACCATGCCCTATCCACGCGTCCCTAGGAGCCTCGCTCGGCTCGTGCACGACCTTCGACGCATGGTCCAACCACAATTGGGCCGTGGTTGGACCATGGTTGGGTCCTCCCTCCCCCCTCGCTACCCGTTTCGCCGCCCACAGCCCTAACCCAACAGAGAGTTGGGCAAGGTCGCATAGGATTGGAATTCGCACTCCTATGCTGATGGACCGTTTAAAGTCCGATTTGGTTGACCGTGGTCCAACCCGCAAACCTGCAAAAACATTGCAAGAGGAAAAGTATCCGGGAAGTGTGCATAGCTTAAACTGCAAGTGGCTCGACTTCGATGGTCACAATGACGTCCAAACTGCCAAGCTCAACGAGCGGCCGCACACAAACCTGCGATTCGCACTGAGACTGCGAATCACAATCCCATGCGACCTCTCCCAAATAAACCCCTAGCCAATTGTTTCTTAAAAACTCGTCGCTTTAGCTGAAACTCGCAGATCTCAACCACGAGAGACGAAACAGCGACGCCGAAGCCTCCGATTTCGTTGGTTTCGGTGGTTGAGTTCGACCAACCACAGAAACCAACAACGACCAGGCGCACCCTATGTTATCCTCTCCATGTGCTGGCGCTGTCACCACGATGATGAAAGGTTGTATTTAACTCCATCACAAAGCACACAACGAACCGAGGGCGGTTTGTAGTTAAAGGGGGAGGAATATAACACAGTGTATTTTTAGCAAAAAAGCATAAAAACGAAGGTCAAGACAGCCTGTCGCAATCATTACGTGATTGCGCCAGGCTGGATGACTTGTTCTACGACCAAAACAGAGAGGTCGAATCACAATTGACCTAAACGCGTCATTACAAGTCTGACTTTTCTTGTAATAAACGTCCCGACAAATAAACTGTACAAAACGCACTACAGAAGTTTGCATCGTTTTTTCCAAAAATAGGAACGGAATGATTCAAATAGAAACGACAAAACGTAACTATGTAAACAAAGCAACGACGTAGCTTCGCGTGGCGAAGCGAGCCGTGACGACGCTGACGGAAGAGTCCTCCCGACGAGGGGGACGGTCATTCGATTTTCATTCGGATGTTTACACTCACCTTTTTCTAGTTCCCTCTAGGGTGGCAATATCGCCTCGACGATATTGTCATCGAGAGACTATCGCGATGTTGGAAAAAAAAATAAAAAATCGACATCGACATCGACATCGATATCGAGCGGAGCGGCCGCTCGATGTCGGCGTCGATGGTGTCGATAGTCTCGATACCGGTTTTTTTTTTTACTCAAAACATTATTCATTCCAACTGCATAGGTTTCAATACAGAGGGAATCTAAGACACGATGATCTTGCCAACCATGCCAGCACCCTGGTGGGGCTCGCAGTAGTACTCGTACTCGCCGGCCGCAGACAGGGTCACGGTGTACTCCTCGCCGGGGGCGTTAATCAACTCAGGGTGGGAAATGGCATCTGCGTCAACACCGGAGGGTACGGCGTCCTCGTCGAACACAACGTTGTGGGGGAAGCCGGCGTTGTTCTTGAAGACGATGGCCTCACCGGAAGCAACAGTCACGGTCTTGGGCACGAAGGCCAGAGAGCCGTCATCACCGCCCATCTTCACGAGAGCAGCGTTGGCGGGGGAGGCCAGGAGGAGGACAGCGCCTGCGGCGACGAGGGCCTTACCAGCCTCCTTCAGGGAAGCCTGGACGGGGGCCATCTTCACGGCCTTCGGGGCAGCAGCCTTGACAGCCACGGAAGTGGCGGCCTTGGCCTTCAGGCCGGAGAAGGTGGGGAGGGCAGCGACGGCGGCCATTGCTGGATCTGAGTTGACGAAGGGGACAAGGGTGCGAGTGCGGGAGGTCGAGGATTGCCGGTTTTGCTCCTCGATACCGGTATCAAGCGTCGAGGGGGGGAAGGCCGACAGGCTGGCTGACGGCATCCAGCCCCCTCTTTGGCTAGTCGACGTTGGACTGGGCCAACGATGACTTGCCGACCGGGAGGGACATCGGGGTGTGGACCGGACCTCGTCCGGTCGACACCCATGTGTTTTTTTTTGGCCCTTTTTTTCTCATCTGTCTATTTTTACAGTGAGAAATATTCGGGTGCATAAAGAGAAGTCGACAGCCTGTCGACCCGACGTAAGTCAGCCGGTCCATCTTACTTTGTGACACATTTCTCGACTGTCTATATTTTTCGTGAGAGAAAAGTAACAACTGCAAATTGACGACGGGTCGTGTACTGGACGACGTCCAGGACATGATCCGACTCTTTTTTAAAAGGCAATCTTTGCAGGTGAGGAAGTTTTCTCTCTCGCAAAGTGAGAAAACTGAATGGAGTGGTGAAGTGAGTTGAAGTGTCTCGCAACGCGCGCGAGCGACCATCCGTTGACGGATGAGTGCGCAAAAATCTGAAACGACGGTCTTCTTATCGAACGAGACCCTAGCCTTCATGAAGCAGGGTCGCAGTCGATATCCACCGATATTGGACTATTTTTTCCCTCGATTTTCGATGTCGGGCGAACTGCGCACTTTCCAGTGTCGATTGTGGACAATGAGAGAGATGTTTTCGAAGAAATATCGCCGATATCGACCGATATCGACGATATTGACGATATTGGGGATATCGGGCATTCGATGCCCAATATCGAGCGATTTTGGCGAACGGGGGTTATCGGCCCTCCAGACCCCAATATCTCAATATCGATATCGACATCGATATCGACTCGATATCGATATCAATGTCGATATCGATATAGAACCCATCATTGAACGCGATGTATCGTGTTCGATAATATCGCGACGCTACCCTAGTTCCCTCACGCCTCTCGACACTAAGTCCAAAAACGCCCGCATTACAACGATTCTCTCGATTTCGATGTTTTTCGAGATCGAATCTCCCAATTTTTGATTTAAATCAATACTTCTCAATCGACTCGAAAATCAAATTAACGGCCCTAATCTCTAGGGCACATCGCACAAAGAGAAGTCACTCGTGAGGCCGTATGACAACTTCACTTGCCAAGAGCCCAAGCCTCTCGATCTCGCGGAAGTGCTCCACTGCTGATGTAGCAACTGTGGAGCAATGGCCGATGACCAAGCATTGGGACAGCGATGAACAGGCCTCTCTCAAGGTCACGAATCACAGGATCGAGGCACCGGAGTTTTATCATGGAGGATCCGACGGTGGGCAATTGTCGTTGGAACGACGGATGGATAGGAGCCATTGCGTGATTGAGAGTGCGATTGCAAGCTCCCCCCAAACCAACGAGCGAGAGATAGACAAGGAGAAGAGGGCAGGCCGCAGACTTGGACGATCTTGTCTGTGGATCTCAAGGAGGGCCCTAGGAAATCGCAAGCATCGGTCCGCAAGGCGACTAAAGTCGCCGAGCGACTTTAGCCGTCGTCGAGCGGCGCTCGGAAGTCTCGTGACTGAAGACCAGAAGACACAAAGCTACCGGTCTATCAAGACGAAGTCGCTCATTTCTATTGTCTGATATAATGAGACAGGCAGATCAAGTTGTGGATTCCTCCTTGTGTGTACTTCACCATTTCGGCATCTGAAGGTAGCGTAAAAGAGCGGTCGTGAGCTGTAACTTGGGAGTGCAAGCTCTTGAAGTGTACTCAAAAGTGTAATGCAGAAGCCAAGTGCAACGGCTGTGTACGACATGTTTTGAGGGATTTTATAAGGAGATCATTCTGTGCACTTCATCCATTGTTTAACATTTGTGTTAAAGGATAGTTGTGGGCAGGGCTTTAAAAAAATCGCCTGAGCGAATTTTACGGAGAGAATTATATGAGCGAAAAAAAATGCCTGTTGGATTGACTTGAACGCTGTAATTTTGAGCCAGGGTTTGAAAATTCAAGTTCTGTGGTCATCTGTGGGGTCTCCTGCAGCAGATTTCTCTACAAAATGCACATTTCCTTTTCCCACACAGTCATGTTCCCATGAGTCATATGTGCATGCTCAAATGGCCATAGATCTCGTGGAAAACACAGTCTACCGTTTCAATGTGTGACATCTCCTACCCATTGTTCACTCCCTCATGATTTCAAGGACTGAGTGAATCTCCGTCTCCTTTCACTGTTCTAAATTCTAAAATCAGTTCTGGGGGAACATGGGAACAAAATTCAGGAGATTTTAACAATTTTAAAGATTCGCTCGGACAATTCGATACAATTTGCTGAGAGAATTTTCCGGCCATTTGCTTGAATTAAACGGCGACCCCTGCTTGTGGGTGCAATGGAAGATCCTCCAAATGGCAGAGTGGCTGGCAATTGGCATTGGAAAGGCCACCAGAAACGGAAATGTGTACAAGCAGGTATGCAGCAAAGGGCTCGTGGGAGGGACAGGTGGTCGGACGTGAAATGGAGGGAGCAGGAAAGAGGGCAGGGATGTGGTCTTCCAGTGTGCTCCCCACCGCCCCCCTCCGCCCTCTGCACTCCCATGGATCCCAAAAGCACCCCCTCATGCTCCCTACTCCAGGCCATGCAGCAAGACCAAGCAGCACACCAAGCAGAAGGCCAAGCAGCAGCCCACGCAGCAGGCCAAGCAGCAAGGCCAAGCAGCAGCCCAATCAGAAGGCCAAGCAGCAAGGCCAAGCAGGAGGCCAAGCAGGAGGCCATGCAGCAGGCCATGCAGCAGGCCATGCAGCAGGCCAAGCAGAAAGCCAGGCAGCAGAGCAAGCAGCAGGCCCGCAGGAACCGCATGGCCTACCTGGAGTGAGGCAAGCCGTTGCAGTGTCTTGCGTGCATCCGCCGCCTTCTTGTAACCTGGAGCAGAGAATCGAGGCACAGCACAGCACGGCACGTCAAGGCGCGGCATAACACAGTACTTGGAACACCGTGCAGAAGACAACACGAAGCCATCCACCCGACCATCAGTTCTGGCAAAAACCTTGCATGCACTTTTGCTACCACAAAGACACCTGCGCCCACTATTGCCCCTGTAAACCAACCAACGTCGCATGCCACTCAGCACTCACTGCCACGCACAAAATGCTCTGCAGGTGGTCCGGTGCGTCTTTGTCCAGTGACTTGAAAGCAAACTGTCTCTCACATGCAAGCGCGAAAGCATCGTCCACCAACTCCTCACTCCCATGCATCATGGCAACGCAGCTCTACTCAACCCATCCTGACCCAACTTAACTGAACTCACCCCAATCTATCCCAGCCCAGCTAAACTTCACTCAACTTAACTCAAATCAACCCAAGCCAACCCAGCTCAACTTAGCTCCACCCAACCCAATCCAACTCAACCCAATCCAAATCAACCCAATCCAACTCTACCCAACCCAACTCAACCCAACCTAACTCAGTTCAACTCGACTCAACTCAAACCAGCCAGTGTGCGGACCCGACTCAAACACACAGCCCAGCCCAGCCCAGCGACGCACTGCAGCCCACGACTCACGATCGTCCACCAGCATGCGGTACTGGAAATCCGACCCGTCATTGCCGCCGCCCGCGGCTGCAGCCTGCGCCCCCACCCCGCCGCCGCCACCGCCGCTCGCGGCCTTGGACGATGCTCTTGCCATTGGATAAGCTAGTCACAGGTAGTAGGGGCGTGGTGCTCTTGCTCCGGATGCCGCTGGCATTGCCCTGCGCTGCCTTGTCGGATCTCGCACACCACAGAAGTTGCGTCGGAAACGACATGTACTTCCAACATACAGAAGCTGACCATGAGATGGGGCGGACTCACAAGTTGCCCCTATTCTCGCTCGACCATGTCTGAGACGCCCCCATTCTGAGAAAAATAAATACGCCACCCCCATTCTGAGAAAAATAACCACGTCGCCCACAATTTTTGTGCTCCGGGGAATTGTGGCTAGGACGCCCAGTACGGATGAAACATTATCGATGCGTTGCCCCCATTCTAAAAATTGGGGGCATGGTGACGATAATATTTTGTATGGCACATTGATGAAAATCACTTTCAAGGGAAACGTGTCGTACATCCTTCTAGACACGTGGCCCGCTGTGTCCGCCGTCCAGACCTCATCGCTGTCGACGATGCTAGGTCCACAAGTTACGGAGTTCACGGCTGTTTTTCACAATATGAGTGAGAAGACCCTTACTTTTCGTGCGTCATATGTCGACAACATCACATTTATTATTCTTCCGCTTAGCTCCTGAGTACTCTGTTGTGATTTGCCACCTGTTTTCACGCTAGGTACAGCGTGATAGTTCATCGTGGATGAAAGCATTTCATTCGGGCCGCACATACACATGAATACAGTATCTATTACACGTCAATGAATGTAGCCCACGTACACTACGGCCACAGTGGCATACAATTTGACCAATGCGTGGATGCCTAGGGTCATGCATGGCAGCCCCCCCCCCCCCCCCCCCCCCCCCCCCCCCTACCTCCAACCATGGTCCAGTGCACCCCAATCAGGTCACTCTACGCCCTGGAGCTGGCAGGGGTCTCCATTGTCCGTCATTGTTCGTTACATGTTTCATCATTGACGCTACTGCATCCCGAACGAACATGTCCTGCTCTAGCGCCGTGCCCATGGCGCTGGCCGGGATTCTCGCACCCCGTGAGTGTGGGATGGGGGCATGGTGCATATATAATCGCCAATTTTATGTCCAACATACCCTCATTTTCGTCGCATGGTGGCTTCATCATCGCTCGGTTCGCCGAGCGAAATGCGTCAAACCGTTTACGGCACACGTAACGTTCGCAAGCAACTTTTGCCTGGTCCCCACTACCTGGATCCCCTCATTGCGGACATAACCGTGGACTATGTTGACCCCATGCACGTCCATTCATTTATTGAGTGGGATGCCGACATGAGAGAGCGCGACGAATCAGAGGCGTAGCAAGAATCTGCGTTGTTGGCATCCATGACCTCCGGTTCACCCGATCCTGGTCCCGTGACGTACAAAGGTGGTAAAGCTGTATGAGTCCGTCCGGAACAGTACTACCTGCCTAGTGGTACGTGCTACATCCGTGATGGTCTCCCGCCATGGCGCGTCCCCTCTCTGGTTTGCAGTGTTTGTGAGGAGAACCTCCCATGACACTTAGTCGGAAGCCTGGCAAAGGTCACCGCCCACCCCGCAAGCACAAACAAGCAGAGCACATTCGTAAGGCAGCGTCGTCAGAGTATGCCAGACTTGGCCGTCATCTCTAAACAGTTGGGCTGAATGTGTTGCTGGCGTTGGTCTGCAGGCCCCTCCGATGAGGATGATGACGGAGACGGGGCCAGTTTCCCGGAGGAATGGAATTCCAGACCATGGAAGAGTGCCGGTGCGCCATCGAAGATTACGATGTGCAACAGCGTTTCCCCCTCAAGTGGGAGAGGTCGGAGCCCGGGAAGATCGTCGTCCACTGCCAAAATCGCAAAAGTGAGGGGTGCGAGTGGGTCATACGTGCCCGCATGTCGTCAGAGTCCCACAGCTACATCACGTCCTCGTACGTGGAGGAGCACAAGTGCACCCCCGGGCAGACGAAGGGGAACCTGAACCGCACGACCAAGTAGGTAATGTGCCGCATCCGAGACACGGTGGCCCGAGACCGACTTTAAAATCAAAGGCACTCCGCGCAGTCGTCGAAGCAGTTACCCACAAAAAGGTGGGGTACCAGCTCATCTGGAGGGCACGGGACAAGGCCCAAGAAGTCATGGGGGAGAAGTCTGGATCGTGTGTCCTCTTCCCACGTACTGCGCAGAGGTGAGTATGTATGAACTGCACTTTCATTGCGCCGGTTGTATTATTTGGAACCGCCAGTTTCATCGTGACGTCCATGCTTTTTCACTTCCTGCTGATGCGTGTGGACCCGAACACGATCGCCGTTGCAGAGAAGAAGCAGAAGAAGTTCCGACGATGCTTCTTCGCGCCTGGTGCCTACCGCAAGGCCTGGCCGCACGTGCGTCGCATTATGACGTTAGACGTGACATTCCTCAAATATGGATACAAGCAGGTGCTCCTAATCGCCCAATTCTTCGATGCGAACAACAACAAAGTCCCCATGGCGTACACCCTAGTTAGCAAAGAGGATGAACATAACTGGGGACGGTTCCTCCTCCAGCTTTCCAATGCGTACTCGACATTGCTGGAGAGCGGCACGACCATCATCAGTGACCGAGACGCGGGCCTCTTGGCGGCCATGTCGGAGCTGTTACCATGTGCCAACCACAAGTTCTACGGCTACCACATCAAGGAGAACATATGCCTCACCTACAGCAAAACAGCGTACGAAATCTTTTGGCGCCGGCACACGCATACGAGCTGGAGGAGTACAACAAGCTGAGTCTGGAGCTTTAGGACACGAACCAAGGGGCTTACACGTATGTCTTCGGGCATGGTGACGAGGGCAGCATCTCGCTTCGGAGCTGGAGCCGCTTCCATGGCCCACCGGGATGTGGCAGACACACCACCAATAACGCAACAGAGTCGTTGAACGCTAGGATCATTTGGGCAAGAAAGTTGTTTTCGTTCCACTACTTCGCTAGCCTATACCCATTCATCTAGAAGCTGTTTGCAACGCGCAAGAAGCTGGCACACGACATCAACAAAGGTAATAGGCAGGAGAAGAAGTGGGCGACTACACCGGCTAAAGCCCTATAGTACAACTGCCTGGCGGCATGTGAATACGAGGTCGTGCACACCGGGAACCTCATGGCCACGGTGATAGTGAGCGGAGGTGTGTTGCGCTAGGTGGACTGCCGCATACAGCTGTGGCCTCTACCAAGCGTTCGGCATCCCGTGTGTGCATGTATGTGCAGTGCTACTGGAGAACAGGGTGACCCCACATGGATGCACCGACATGGCCTACAGTGTTGCCGCATGGAAACAATGCTACGGATACCCCATGCCTGGCGTGAACCTGGAAGCGTTGCAGCCAGCTCCGCCTAAACCAGATCGAGAAGGTGACCCACCAGGACTGGGGTGGCAAGCACCAGGCGACCGTGCAGTGGGACAACCCCAAACGCAAGCGGCGGGGTAACATGCTGCACGCCAACCACATTTGTGGTCAGTGTGGCCAGAAGGGACACCCGAAACGTCGCTGCATGAACCCTCCCGGACGAACTCCGGCTCAAATGGCTGCAGGACGGGCAGCTGAGTTGCACGCACAGCAGCTTGCTGCAGCCACGGCCACGGAAAATGCTGCAGGGGAAATCATAGTTGCGGCTGACGTGGCAACAGGAACTAGTACTGTAGGTACTGGAGGAATCACGACGAAAGAGGGCCCTGAGGATGGAGACCTAACTCAAGAGCACACTGGAAATGGTGAGGGACAGGATGAAGAGGAGGAAGAGGAGGAGTACGAGGAGGACAGTGCAGGAGAGGAGGACAACGGCGTCTTGGTCGCCCGTCCCGCTCTTGTGGATGACCGCACGTATGAGTGGAAAGATTCCGAGACCTCAGACGCGGACTACGACCCAGATGAGGAGACGAGGAGGGCAAGACACGAGGCAGAGGATGCCACTTTCAGGCATGAGTACGCCATGGTCCGTGAGCTCGTCCCTAAGATGGGGCTGCCAGACCTTGACCTTTTGCATGACACTGGAGCGCTTTGAAGGTAATTGTTCATTCACCTTTGCAATGTCTTTGTACATATAGCCATTTTGTCTTGCATGACCCTTCAGTGAACATATGTCATCCATTTTTGTTGAAGCTGACTCATTGTGTTTGTTTGTTTGCTTGCAGATGCACAAGGGTATCCTACTCATTCATGTCAAAGCATCGGCAAGCAGTGGGAGACGTAGGCTTAGAAGGGGAGTTCCTGTTAGGGGGTGTTTTAGGTTGCTGTGGGTGACTGTGGGGGCTACGTAACATGGTCAGATATCATGTGGCCAAGATGAGGAGGTGTTTTATGATGCAGTGGAGTGTGGAGATGCCTGTCCTTGTGCAGCTTGTGATGTGATCCGCTGGGTGCAGAATTTGCCTGTGCTTGTGCAAGAGTGGATTGCCTTGTGTGATCTTTCTCCATTGTATTACATGTGGAAATGAAGGATTACTCTGTTGTATAAACTGTCCTTCCGATACCTTGCAATGTTTGTTTATTATTTGTAACCCTCACACATGTAATACATTCCTACCATATGTGAATGGTAGACAGCCCCAAACTTATAATATTGCATACATGTGAACAATGTGTATTTATGCAATGGTCATTCAAATGTAAAGTCTGAATGAAATTGTGAAATTGTTCGTTCTTGTCTCTTTGTAGAGAAAATGTTCTTCATCAATTGCACCATATTTCAGTGTGAAACACCAGAGTTCAGACAATGAGGACTGTTGGTGCACAATGAAGAAGTGTTCCCTTGTACATTGAACAAGAGTATGACAAAGCAAAGGCATATGTGTAGTGACAGTAATATGATCCGAAGCCGTAGTAGTATTGCCTACATACGTCACAGAGACACAATTTATGACTTCATAACAAGCATAATGCATGGACTTTACTAAGAGAGAATGGGAACTCTACACTGTACTTTGAGGGCAGAGTACTTAAGGAATCCTTAACATAAAGTCACATGCCCCTCAAAACACGGGGCAACGTGGACATGAATTGCCTACACCCATGAGGGCAGAGTACATAGGAAATCCTTAATCCCAAGTCACATGGCCCTCAAAAGTCGGGGCAAGGTGGACATGGATTGCCTAAATTGAAGGGAAGAGTAGGTAGAAAATCCTGAACATGAAGTCACATGCCCCTCAACAGACGGGGCAAGGTGGACATGAATTGACTAAAGTGAGGGCAGAGTGCATAGGAAATCCTTAATCCCAAGTCACATGGCCCTCAAAAGACGGGGCAAGGTGGACATGAATTGCCAAAAATGAAGGGCAGAGTACACAGTAAATCCTCAACATAAAGTCACATGCCCCTCAAAAGACGGGGCAGGGTGGACATGAATGGACTGAAATAAGGGCATAGTACATAGGAAATCCGTAATCCCAAGTCACATGGCCCACAAAAGACGGAGTAAGGTGGACATGAATTGCCTAAAATAAGGGCAGATTAGCAAGGAAATCCTGAACATAAAGTCACATACCCCCTGAAAAGAAGGGGCAATGTGGACGTGGATTTCCTTAAGAAGCGTAACACTAACGTCATCACTAGGCACTAAGGACTCGGAGGCTCAGTCCATACCCACGGCTCCCATGGCTTGGGATAGTTGAGCGGTCTAGTACTTGGCATGGGCACTCCCAAGTTCCATGCCATGTGTTCAGGAGTCACAAGAGGTAGGGCCCATGATGGTTCTTCATAGACCAACTGTATGTTGCGTGCTACATACCGTTCCCACTCTTCCTTCAATGCGACCCATGCCCGATGAGCCGCCACAGAGTCCGGTACGGGAGTGCCCCATCCATGATGTGCCGGGCCATTCGGGCGACCGTCCGTGTCCATGTCAATCCAACGTGTAGTCAAGGTTTGAGAGTAGGTGTACACTTTAGCGAAGTAGACTGAAGGGGAAGCACATTAAGTACACACGATAGTAGCTGTTCATAGTGCGAACCGGTAAAAACAACAGGTTCGAAGGTCGAAGTCTTCTCTGGTGCAGGACATAGTTCGACACGCAAACCCGGTATACCAACTTCACCTATGGTTTTGAACATACTGGAGCAATGTCGGACGGGAAAAATGCACCTGCCCGTGTCCACGTCAAAACGGGCTCAACATATTCCTGCAACGCACGGTCCCAAATTGCCCCGGATGGGGCAACGTCGTCCCATTTGGCCGTCCTCCACTTTTGGCGTGGACTGCTGAAGTGGACCAGTCCGCTTCGGTGGATGATATCATCAATGCCGTGTCATTTTGTGTTGAATCCACGAAGCACAAACATAGCGTTTGCAACAACAAACCCGACATAAAAACGTAAAGAAATCAATTTGCTACAGCGATGCCCTTCACCTACGATAGTAGGGTTCCATTACGTTCTTTGAGCGTAAGTGTGGTCGCTGGTTGATGACGTTCGGAGAAGCCTCCGCCGACGTCGACGTTAGTAAACCCAAACCCTCGAAAATTCATTAAAAACGTGGGGATGACGTAACCATTTTTTAAAAATGGAGGCAACATAGGAAACTAATAAAAAATAGGGGCGACCTAGTCATAAGTTTTCCGAATGGGGATGACGTAGCCAATTTTCTCATAATGGGGGCGTCTCAGACATGGTCGGCCGAAAATGGGGGTGATCGGGAGTTTAAAAAATAAGTGGTCTTTACATTTGGAGGGTGGGGAACACCATATAAACCCTTGTTCTCGTAGAACAAGTAACACCCCAACCGCGGAAAAAAAAATCTCAATTTGTCCTATTCTCACAAAAATAAACCTCATTCACTTCTTGTACACAAACGGGGCCTAAGGTTAAAAAAACAACGTACTCCTATCGTTCATCTAAAGACAACTTGCCGCCATTGCATGGTATGCGGCGTGGATATGCGGACGTCACTACACTTGTGTTATGCCAAACGGAGCGTAGATGGTGACCAGGTAGAAGTTGTGAGGCAGAACATGATTTGGAATTTGGGACACTTGAGAAATTTATAATTAGCGGTAAGTGTACTTCGATGACAAGTGTCAAAATGATCAAACATATCTAAATACAACTTTCAAGTTACGAATGAAGAATATTCGGGATCGTTGGGTCGATTGTTGAGCGACGCGTGTGGAGTCGTGTCGTGAGTGGTTAGATACGAGAAGGTCGGCCGATAAATTGGGGTCCTCGAGAATCGACGGTGAAGATGTGAGATGCATCTTTACAAATCCAGATTCGTCTCGGTGTGTCGAGAAGTCAACCAAAAGGTCATGATACTTCTGTCGTAGATTCGCGAGAGTGGTCGAAGTTGTCAGAAGGTTCGGGAAGATTCATTGAGGGTGGGGGCTATTGGTCAGTTTTCCCTCGACCGTCGGAGTGAAAATTGCGGTCTTCGCGACGCAATGGGCTGTTTGTGTAATAAGAGAAATTCCCTCTTGGCGAGATTAGGGACTTGTGTATGTCTCGTGTGTAACACTTCCCCTCTTTTAGCCGCGACGTCCTGGCACGTATACAAATGTGGCCCGGTGACGGCAGCCATAGCCGTCGATTAAGTGATTGACGTCTCGGAGGTTTTCATACGGTTCCCAACTGTTATGTGTGGTGTCATAGTCGTGCCAATTGACGAGATATTCAGTCGTTTTGCCTCATCCTTGATGGCCGAGGACGTCCTCGATAATGTACTCTATGTCATCGTCCACTTGAACGGGAGGTGGGGGCGGAACAGCCCTGCCGAGGAAGTTCTCTCCCGGGTCTCAGTACTGCTTGAGTCTGCAGATGTAGAACATCGGATGAATGTGCACAGTGTCGAGGAGGTTGAGTCGTGCAACCACAGGGGTTTCCATGTGCTCAATCTCAAAGGTTCTCAACCATCGGGGTTTGAGCTTTGAATAGCCGGCTCTACGGAGTTTGATGTTTGCCGAGCTGAGAAGGACTTTGTCGCTAGCGGCAAACACGTCGTCGTTGCGATGTCAGTCAGGTGCTCGCTGCATTGCTGCTTGTGTCTTTGCGAGGGTTTGCCGTGTTTCCTCCCAGATGGTGGTGAAGTCTCAGCGTTCAACGTCGACCGCGGAGATGTTGCTGTGACTTTCTAGTCCGGCTGGTGTGGCTGAAAATTTGCCATACACCACTTCAAACGGGGTTTTGCACGTTGTGGTGGAAACTGCCGAATTACATGTGATTTTGGCTGTTGAGAATTTTTGTGTCCAATCCGTCCCGTGAGGTTCGTATAGTGTTCAGAGTAGTTGTTTGAGGATGTGATTGGTCCGCTCGGTTTGTCCATCGGTTTGAGGGTGAAACGCTGTTAAAAGCTGATTTCTGTTGTCGTAGCGAGTCATCAGTCCACGCCAAAAATGTCTGGTGAATTTACCATCTCTATTGCTCGTGATGGTTCTCGATACGCTGTGTAGTCGCACGATATTGTTTAGAAACAACCATGTTGTTCCCTCGATGGTGACGGCGGTCGTTGTTGAAATGAAGTAGTTCATTTTGGGAAACCTGTCGACGACCACGAGGATTTTGTCATATCCCCCGGGTGTGACAGGTAATCCTGTGACAAAGTCCATTGTGATGTCAGCCCATGGTTTCGTCGAAATAGGGAGTGGCTGGAGAAGTCCTGACGGCCATGTGCAACGGGATTTTTTTTGTGACCCTGTGTCACAGGTTCTGTAGAAGTTGGCCACGTCGGATTGCATCTTGTCCCACCAATAGCTTTTTGCCACCTTCTTCAACGTCTTTTCCTCTCCAAATTTTCCACCCGATCCTGTGTCGAGTCACTCTTTGAGCGTCATACGGCAAAGTTCGTTGTTCGGGAGAATGACCACTTGGCGAGTGAAGCGTCTTCGCCAATAGGGTGCGTCAAATCAGAATTTTGCTTTATCATATCCCCTGTGCCGGTCGTAGCCACGTGCAACCAGCCGCTCGAGGTACGGGTCTCATTGTAGCTGTAGCGTTGCCACCTCAGTCATTAAATCTGGTCGGAGGCTGTGCGCATCCATCGGGTTGATTTTGCATAGCCGGTACTTGACATCGTATTCGAACCCGGATTTAAAGGAACTCCATCCATCGATTTGAACGTTGACTTAGGTTCGGCTGCGTCTTCAAATATTTCGGTGCATGATGGTCAATGCATCAATGACAATCTAGGTAGCATCGCCACGTCTTGAACACATGCACGACTGCCAACATTTCTTTCTCGTGTACGGTGTAGTTGCGTTCCGGTCCTCACAGTTTTTGAGACATGTAGGCGACCGGTTGCTTGCCGTTACCGTGGTCTTGGAGGAGGCCTGCACCAATGGCTGCGTCTGATGCCTCTGTGGCCATGACGTAGTGGACCGTTGGATTGCCTAATTGTAAGGCTGGTGCCAGGGTCAAACCGTTCTGTAAAGCGGTGAATAATTCTTGTTCCATGTCTCCCCACTGCCACTTGTTTTTTTTGTTTTTTTTCAAGTGAAGTCGGAAAGAGGCACTGACATCCGTGTGTAATCCCGTACGAATCGCCGGCAGTAATTACAGAAGCCGAGAAAAACTTGAATTTCTTGAACGTTGGTCGACGTTGGCCAATCAACGACAGCGGCCACTTTTTTTGGATCCATGGTGATCTGTCCACTGTTGATGAAGCTACCCAAAACTCGATCAAATGATGACCAAAGTCGCATTTCAAGAGTTTTCCAAAAAACAGTTCTCTCTTTGTAAAACTTTGAGGACTTTTTAAAGATATCCATCGTGCTCCTCCGGGGTACGGCTGTACACCAAAATGTCGTCAAGATACACCACGACAAAATCGTCAAGGTATGGGCAGAAGATGTTGTTCATTACCGCCATAAACATTGCCAGGGTATTCCTTGGTCCAAACGGCATTACCGTGAACTCGAAATGACCGTAGTGGGTTCAGAACGAAGGCTTCTCGATGTCGGCGTCTGCCACGTGTATCTGGTGACATCAGCTTCGTAAGTCGATTTTACTGAAAATTCGGGCCCCTTGGAGTTGGCCGAAAAGTTCATCAGGTCCGGGACGAGGGCAGCAGTTCTTCATGGTAGCATCATTCAACGCCCGATAGTCCACGTACATCCGCATCTCATCAGTTTTCTGTTTTACAAACACGACCGGTGCAGCGTATAATGACGTGGAAGGGCGGATGAACCCTTGACCGAGCATCCCGCCGAGTTTCTTGTTTAGCTCGGTCAGCTCGTGCTCGCTAATCCAACAGGGCCCTCAAACTGTAGGTTTGCTGCCCGGCTTTACTTTGATTCCATGGTCGATATCTCGTCGAGGAGGTAAGGTTGTCGAGAGTTCGTCGGGGAAGACATTTGCAAACTATTGGATGAGTGGTGCGAACTCTTCGGGTACCATCACAAACTTCGTTGATGCCGATGAGGCTGATGAGGCCGATGATGAGTCAGTTGCTGTCACTTCCGCTTCTTCCATTGGATCAAGATGTATGAGCCATACACGAGCTCTTCGTCATACGTAGTGTTTCGTCATGTTGAGCGGTATCAGCTGCACAGGTTGTCACTTTTTGGCTTCCGCGGATTCCTCTGTCGCTTCCACCTCTGTTGCTTTCACTATAGGCTTCCGTCCCACACGTGGAAGTTGTCGTTTGGTGCCATCAATCTCCACGTGTATGTCGTTGTCATTCTAGTCGACCTGCGGATTGTGCAAATACAGGAAATCTCGTCCCAGGATGATTTTGTGATCACTCATTGTACAAGACCTCCAAACCGTTACATCCCATAGATCTCCTACTTGTAGTCGTAGTGGTTGTCGGAGCCTTCGTATCTGCAATATCCCGTTGACGGCTTTTCCTTCAAACACCCCTGGTTCGGTCTGCAAACCCAGTTTGCGGACCATGTCGTTGCTCAAGAAGCTATGTGAAGCTCCTCCATCCAATAGTGTCGGTACCGTTCTTCGACTTTTACATCCTTAAGGCTGAACTTTTAGTAGTATCGCTGGTTGGTCGTCCTCCTATCGCTCGTCGAACATTGCGATCTCAGAAACCCTCTGCGGCAATGTAGGTCATTCAGATGGGCGATTGTTTGGCGCAGATTGCTCCTCACAAACAAGAGTTGAGCTTTTTACCCCTGTCCTTTGCCGTTTCCTGACTCATTTTTCTGCGATATCCACCCCTTTTTGGTATGTTGCTTGCTTCGACAGTTGTGAGCGATGTGCCTGAATTTTCCGCAGTTGTAGCGGGTTCGTGTATCTCTCTAGTCGACGATGTCCACTTCCATTGGAGTCGAGGAGTCCGCCGACTGGTTCTTTCTATTTCCACGATAATTGTGGTTAGGTGGTTGCCAGCCATAGGATTCCTGGATCCAAGAATTGTAGTTGGTGTTGTCGATCCTTGCTGCTATTGCGATCATCCGTAGTAAGTCATTTTGCATGCCAAAAATAGCGATTGCTCACCGGATATCTCGCTTGAGGCCATTGTAATGAAGACGGAGTTCGTCGAGGGCGATGTCTACTCCGGTGACGATCTCACGAAAACACCGCGTGTACTCTACCACGCTGGATTGCTGACGGAGACGCTGGAGCTTGTAGTGTGCATCGGACTTTTTGTTCACTCGTCCAAAGCATGCAAGCATTACACGCGAGAATTCATTCCAGTCGATTGGTGGCCTCAGTCTGTCTTGCAACTGTGGGTTCATCTGCTCCAAGGGTAGAACGTCTGTGTTGTGCGATATGAGACGGGCATCGTTGGCGGTTGATGATGCTCCACCGGTCTCCTGCTACCGTTGGATGGTCTTTAGATCGGACCACCAACTTCGCGCCATGCCATGCAAAAGTGCGGCCAGGAGGTCAATTTTCTTCCGATCGTTGTTGACCCCAACAGCGGTGAAATACACCTCCAAACTCGTCAGCCACATCGGAACCGTCGATTCTTTTGAGTTTGCAGGATTGAACGATTCTAGTGGAGCCGGACAAATTTTGGGTTCACTCGAGAGTTGGGAAATTCTCTCAATGAGGACTGCTTCATGTGCGCTTGCATTACGAAGAGCCTCTATCACAATGTAGAGTTGTTGGAGTATATGGTTGTTGATTCCTTTGAGCACGGAGATCCGGTCCGCCAGTTCTGCGTTAATCCGCGCCTGTCGTCCAATGCCACCTGTCGTCCAATGCCACATGTCGTCCCTACTGTCATCGTCGAGGCTGTTGGTAGGGACAGCTGGTTTATTGCCGTTGGGTCCACGACCGGATTGGTCGTCGAAGCCATAGGGGTTGATCCAGTTTCTGCGTAGCCTGCCATGCCAGCATTCGCTATCGCTTCATAGTTTGTGTGCATCGGCACGTTCTGCTCCTCCATCACCGAAGTCATTGCCGAAGACCCGCTGTTAGTCGTCAGATGTGTTCGCTCGCCTCACGTCGTAGTCGAGAAGTCTACAAAATTCATGACGTACGAGATGCGCTGATGGCTTGTGCGAGGTAGTCCTCCGAATGGGTAAAGTAGTCGGATGCCTCTCCAGCACTGTTGTGTTGTGATACCAAGTGTTATGCCGAGCGGAGCGCAGATGGTGAACATGTAGAAGTTGCAAGGCAGAACACGATTTAGACTTTTGGACACTTGAGCAATTCATAGTTAGCTGTAAGTGTACTTCGATGACAAGTGTCAAAATGATCAAGTATATATATATATATATATATATATATATATATATATATATATATATATGTGTATATACAAGTTTCGATGTAACGGATTCGATGGAATCCTTGGCCGACTAGGCCAAAACCGCGGTGCTTGAGGGTCTCCGACCCTCAAGCCATCCCGTCCAACCGCCCACAGTCCCAGGTCACCCCGCTCGAGCCACGTGGCTCCTTCGACCGGTCGGCGTGGCACTGCCACGCTACACTCCCCCCCGCTAGGAGTGAGAGTTGCCTCGGCATCTCCGGTAATCCCGACGCGGGATTCGAGCCCTGGAGCTCTGATACCAATGTAACGGATTCGATGGAATCCTTGGCCGACTAGGCCAAAACCGAGGTGCTTGAGGGTCTCCGACCCTCAAGCCATCCCGTCCAACCGCCCACAGTCCTAGGTGACCCCGCTCGAGCCACGTTGCTCCTTCGACCGGTCTGCGTGGCACTGCCACGCTACATTCAAGTTACGAATGAGGTATAGTTGGGTCGTTGGATCAATTGTCGAGCGACGCGTGTGGAGTCGCGTCGTGAATGAAGGTCCACCAATAAATCGGGGGTCTTCGATAATCGACGGTGAAGATACAAGATACATCTTTATAAATCCATATTCGTCTCGGTGCATCGAGAAGTCGACCGAAAGGTCGTGATACTTCTGTCGTAGATTCGCGAGAGTGGTCGAAGTTGTCAGAAGATTCGCGAAGATTCACTGAGGGTGACGGTAGTTGGCTGGTTTGCCCTCGACTGTCGGAGTGAGTATCGCGGTCTTCGCGACACAATGGGATGTTTGTGTAATAACAAAAATGTCCTCTTGGCGAGATTAGGGACTTGTGTACGTCTGGTACGTAACATCTTGGCCCAACAAGCACCAACTCCTTTATAGAGGGGTTTGTGCTTATTTGGAGCACGGTTTTCTGGGATTTTGAATGGGGGTTCCGAGACTTCCGATGCGTTGAAAGGGAACCTGATGAGCATGCAAAAAAATAAACCCGCAAAACCCCGGCGTGATTAGGTGGTGGGTTTTTGTATAGATTTATTTTTAACGCGGTCATAGATTTGAAAATATGGAAAAGAATACCAATGGGGAGTTTTTGGCTCCCCATTCTTGGAGCGAGGATTCTGCCCAAAGCCTGACAGTCGGAATCCCCGTCGCCCGTTGTCCGTTGACAGTGAAGTCCCTCCCCCTCCCCACCCCCCGCCTTCTGGCAGCCCAACGGCCAATTGTTCCTTCGTGAACTTCAATCACAAAGGCCTTCATTGGTCCATGGGGTTGTGTGCTGTAGAAGGAGAATTAAGGGGCAAATAAGAGGTGAGGGGAGGCAGCGTTTGACGAAGTGCCGACTAACAGACGTCAGCTAGCACTTTCATCGACTGAATCCCCCACCCCCTCTTCCAACCCCTAATTTCTATCGATCCCCTCCATTGCGATAGTCACGATGGAGGACAGTGATCTAGATCTGCATGCTCATTCTCACCGTGCTCAAGTTACGACGAGCATCACAAATTGAGCATGGTGAAAACAAGTGGACTGGTGGGGTTTTTGGTTGTCGAACAAGGGCACATTAGGTTTTTTCTTCGAAGGTGGGAGCGAATGGGGCCTATTGTTCCAGGTTAGGGAAGGATGAGACTTATTGTTTTGAAGTCGGGGTAAATGAGGATCAAGCATGACCAAAAAAGGGGTGACTGGACGTTTTGCTCCTATTTTGTTCCTGGTCGTAATCAACACAAGTGGGGGGGGGGGGGGGGGGGGGGGGGGGGGGGGGGGGAGAGGGGCTACCTCAACATCGAAACAAGCCCGGAGGTTGAACCCGACCACCATAGGATGTTTTTATGGAAGGAATGAATATATCTAGAGGTGGATATACCGAACTATGAATACAAATGATCATTGTAGGCAACAACGAGGTTCGATGATCAAGAAATTACACAGAACAATTGGGCAGAAGAAATTACCTTCAAATGATTTAAGGTGCATTCAGGGTTATTTTTCCTTGCTTGGTTGTGGAGATAGAAGAGATAAGCCAGAGCCCAGCGCACAAGCTTCAGCAAAGACTTGTGATGCGTGGTGCGAGGGGGTGCTGAATGAAATGGGCCACTGTGTTTACAACACATGAGATGTAAGACCATCTTGTGGAGGAATGATAGGTGAGGCTCCCAATGATCTTTCTATCAAGTGTGGGATCTTTGTCAGAGTTGTATTATGGCTTGTGTGCATCAAGACTATAAGTGTATACGTCAAGAGAGGCAATGGATAGATCATTGATGTAGACCAGAATGGCCACAAGGGGCTCAGAGGGAGTGCTCAAGAAGAGATCTCAATCCACTGTGCTATGATGGTAGCCATCCCTCTCAAGAGTTGAGGAGACCTCCATGTTCAAACAGCGAGGTGACTACTTCAGACAGTATAGTGCCTTGCGCAGTTGCCAGACCCTGTTTGTGCCATTGGTGAAACCCGATGGTTAGACTATGCAAATTCCTCGTCGCGACGTCCATGCAAGAAACCATTGTTGACGTCCATCTGCTCCAGTTTCTAGTCATGCTAGGTGACCAAAATCAAAAGAGCACAAGCAGTGGTATGCCACCCAACTAGCACAGAAATCTCATCAAATTCAACTCCAAGAACCTGTAAGAACCCTTTGAAAGTGAGTCGGACAGTGAATCGGTCAACGTTTCCGTCAGATTTCGGCTTGCGGTGAAGAACCCAATGAGCTAAGACAGCCTTACGGCCCTTTAGGAGTCTAAATCCCCTCTTGTAGGCCATGAGTCATAAACACGAGGAGGGAGACTTTGTTCTCTCCCGCAAGATTCGGTCATCCATTCCTCTTAGCTATCACAGAGTGTAGTGCATCGTCCTCCACGGCCCAACCATCAGCAAGACCCACCGGCTTTGATGCACTCGGCATTGCCGTCAGCATTGTTCACCCCAATTCAGTTGTAGGGTATGCACTTGGTTCCCATGAGTTCCACAACACCCTTGAGGCCTCGGTTTCTGGCTTTGTCGCTGCATGCTCTTGAGGGAGGGGAAAAAATCTCCCTCCTTGTGTTTATGAAGCAGGGCCGACAGGAGGGGCCTACTAATCATGATGGAATTTGGAGAGATCAGTAGGTGCAGTGGCAGGCAACTGGGGAGTGGGAGGCGACCTGGAAGGAAAATGCAGGGAGGACTATACCGGGACACTGACAGGTGGGGACGCTGACTTAGAGGATGATCAGGACATAGAGGTCGGTGGCGATTCGAGAGGAGAAGCAGGAGATATGGTCGGATAGGACGGACAATGTGAGTCATCGTTGGTGGAAGCAATCGGTGACGACTTTGAGGAGGACAGAGATTCCTCCATGTCTGTTGTGCGTGTAGGCGGAGAAGCGTCCTTGAGATTGAAGGCAGACACAAGCCCATTCCCCTCCCCCAAGCCGACAGAACGAGGACAGAGAGGAGGCTGGAGCGACTCGAGACAAGTCACGAGGAAGGAAACGCTCAAAGAAGAGGACATCACGGAACTCAATGACATGACACCGATAAGTGTTCCCGAAACGCTAAGCCTTGGACAAGGCAGAGACACCAAGGAAGGTCAAAAAACGAGCACACGGACTGAGCTTGCTTTTGCGGACGTCATCTGGCAGCCATAAAGCAGTGATAATCCCTTACGGTATATATTATCTTTGTGGTGTGGTCATGAGTGCAGAGGACATGCTGGAGCAAGCAGTGAAGGCAGCGCACCGTGACGGCACGCAATCTTCAAGCTCCTAAAAAGTGGTCACCTCCATCCTCCTCGTGCGTCGGTACCCTTAGGGACTGCAACATTTAGTCTGCCACAGCTGCAGCCACCTATGTACCCATCAGCACTAGCTTCATCTCCACTTTTATTCCAGGGGCCTGCCTTCATACCCCATACAAACGCACACCCGCTCATGTTCTAGCATAAGCATAGAGGGTGTACGTCGAGAAGATAGAGCCACAGCAACCGTTAGCACTCCCACTAGGACCAAGGTGGAGTGCACACATGGAGTTGCATCCATCTGAGCCGACTGCCACTACATAGCCACCAGGTCATAAGTTGGCACACACACACATATCAGCATGTTGCACACATTGCCCATGCATGAATAGTTGTTTCACATTGTTGCATCCCATCATACGTCACCGCATCGCCAGCTATTTGCCAGACTGCATGTCACGCCGGATGTGGAGACTAGGTCTGGGGAAGTGCTGTCAGTTAAAGATGTGGGAATTGTGGCTCTCTAGGTACCGGGCGAAGTGTTGTGGCTGACTGATGTTTTGTATGTGCGTGGCAGAAAGTCAACCTGCTGTCCGGGTGACAATTAGACCAACAGGCTGATGTGTCCGCACTAATACAGAAACAACATTGCATCCTCTTTGATGCGTCTGGTGCTTTGCTGGCTGACGGGCCATTCCACACTGATATGCTGTACAAACTCGCTCTATTCCCCTTTGTCCACTCACAATTGAACCGACCCCAAGTACACATCATCACGGGCGCTGATGCTACACACAAAAGCCTCATTCATCATCAACTTGCAAATCTGAACACAGAGGTAGTTGCTGATCTCCTGAAACACACTCTAACACGTGATCTGCTTCCAGATGACTGTCCTCACGGCCTCAAAGAAAACACTTATCTTGAGTGTCACGAAGGAAATGCACACAGGCAGACTTTCCCTAGATCAGACAGTTTTACCACGAGAAGCCATGGTGGCACTGGAGACTAGTACTGCCTCAGAACAGAGAGGATGTCAGACGGTGTTGATGAAGCTGACTCTAAACCGGAGGCGGTTGGGGAAGAACTGGGGCCTCGGTGATGGAGGTGCCGCTGCCCTTATTGTTGAAGCGACTGCTAGGGCAGCAAGGGAGCTGCTACATGTGCACGGACTGAGCTGCTATTGTCAAAGCAGCAGTCCACCTCACAAGGCCGAAGAGACGACCAAAGTTGCAGATGCACGTGCATTCACAGCAGCTAGAGCAGCCGGGGCGGATGTCCGAGCAGAAGTTGCGGATGTTGGCTATTCCTGCTCCAACTTCTCGAACCGGCGTGGTGCAGATCCACACCAATGTGTGGGCGGATGCCGCTGCCGAAGCAGAGGTGCGGCTGCCTTTGCTGCTAGAGTGAGTGCTAGGGCAGCAAGAGAGATGCTACACATGTACGAACTGAGCTGCTGATGTCGTAGCAGCAGTCAGACTCACAAGGCCAAAGAGTCGGCCAGAGT
Source organism: Penium margaritaceum (assembly GCA_023375785.1). NCBI lineage: Eukaryota > Viridiplantae > Streptophyta > Zygnematophyceae > Desmidiales > Peniaceae > Penium > Penium margaritaceum. Next base: position 57,766 of record SZWC01000799.1, on the reverse strand, counting down.
TGCAGATGCACGGGTAACCACCAGGACGGACGAGCTCTTGGGGTTCTGGAGTCGTGCCAAAGCCACCAACGCTATGGACCTTGCGTGCAAGGTTGCTGGTGGAGAGGTTGCGGCGGCGGCTGTCTCGACTAAACGGACGGACACAAGCTCAGAAAACAGATTTTAGATCAGACAATTCCGAAGAGGACAATGCTGAGATAGAAGTGGGAGAGTGATGTGCAGGTGAAGAGGTGCATTGTAAGTGATGCTTCAAATGCCACAGTTGTGGCTCTCGCTTGCCGTTGGGACAAGGACGCACCACGATCGTGCGCCCGGCCTAGGATCAACTACGGAGGGAGTAGATCTCCTACTGCAGCGGGAGGCTTTAGCCTCCACACTCTGATACCAATGGGTAGCCACGCCTGCTAGGATGCAAAATGTGACACACTTGAGGTGGGTGTCACGTGCACAGTCATAGAATGGAGCAAGCGGAGTTTCACTTAGACGAATCTAGTGATCACAAGAAGTAGAGGGTAACAGCGTAACGAGGTGATAGAAGCCAGTTGACCGGGACACCCACGCGAGGGATTCGATGTGGGGTCTGGACACCACCCAGGGATCGAACCTAACCGGTAAGCGAGATTCCGGTGGTTTCTCACTCACCGGTACAACCCAGTCATGTGGTCTGGAGGGATTCTCAACCCAGCATCACATGCTTGACACATGAATGAGTAAACCATTGTCAACAACATCGACCACGAGCGAATGTGGATGTACGTCCCCTTTTGCTAAGTTTTCTCCATGTTATGCTAAGCAGGAAACAAGTAGGTTAAGCTGATCACGGCAATCAAGCGCTCAAGCAAATTTAGGATGAATGTTGTGGGCACCACTCTTGCACTCAGCTCAAACGCCTGCAGTCCACGATCCATCGTGTGCGCACCGGTGTTGCATCGGTGGGCTTTACTTTAGCTCAATCACGTGCACTGGTAATGCGTCTGTGTGAACGGAGTCAAGAGGTCACTTGCATGTCTTACACCCACTAACAACACGTAGGAAGTTGGTTCATGATTGCAAGTACAACCTCGCGCCCGTGGCGAGGGCACAGTGTAGGTAGCCACAAGCACTATGCTAGCAAGCAAGTGAGTGGCAAGCAATGAAGCACGCCATGGATCGGGGAACGCTCAAGACTAAGAAAAATGAGTGTAGTCAAGACACAGCTTAACGAGTGAGTAGTGAGCGAAGTGGTGAGAGCCAGTTGACCGGGCCACCCACGCGAGACATTCGTCGTGGGGCCCGGCCGCCACCCAGGGATCGAACCCGACCCTGAAGCGAGCGAGCTCCAGGCGGTTTCTCACACGCCGGCACAAGCCGGACGTGTGGTCNCGAGGGCACAGTGTAGGTAGCCACAAGCACTATGCTAGCAAGCAAGTGAGTGGCAAGCAATGAAGCACGCCATGGATCGGGGAACGCTCAAGACTAAGAAAAATGAGTGTAGTCAAGACACAGCTTAACGAGTGAGTAGTGAGCGAAGTGGTGAGAGCCAGTTGACCGGGCCACCCACGCGAGACATTCGTCGTGGGGCCCGGCCGCCACCCAGGGATCGAACCCGACCCTGAAGCGAGCGAGCTCCAGGCGGTTTCTCACACGCCGGCACAAGCCGGACGTGTGGTCCCGAGGGATCAGCAACCCGGTTCACCACTCTAGGAACATGCAAGTATTCAATCAACTAACAAGCATGCAATCCTACAAGTTGTATCCCCATTTTGGCACATGAGGTTATTACTAAACTAAGGCTTGTGACAAGGCTGGTGCTGAAGCCACCACTTGGCAGCTTGATGGAGGCACCTCCACTGTGCGCTTCATGCTGCACCACAGTCTTGCACCAGGGAGCCTTAATCCAGTTCAATCAACTGCAGTGGTGAGGTGTGTGCATGAATGGAGACAAGAGGGCACTTGCGTGTGTTTGTGACAATAACCAACACTCCCCCATGACCCACAGACGAACAGGCCTCACACACACAGAACATAGAACGAGGAGAACATCACAGGATTCACATCAACCGGCGGCATCACGAGAGCGCAGCAAGCCAACAGCATGTACGGCCGCCTTGAACATTCCACTGCTGAGCGCTTTGGTGAGAAAGTCTGCACGCTGTTGACGAGTGTCGACCCAGACAACCTGAACTTCCCCAGCGGCAATGCGCTCGCGTACAAAGTGATGCTCAATGTTGATGTGCTTAGTGCGAGAGTGATGCATGCCATCGTGCTCAGCAATCGCCTTCGCACTCTGGTTGTCACAGCGCAGGGTGATGCAATGAATGGGAACACGCAACTGCTGCAACAGGCGGGACAGCCAAACACTCTCACACGTACCTGCACCCAGTGCCACATACTCTGCTTCACTGGAGCTCCTGGCAACACAACCCTGTTTTCCACTCTTCCAGGAGACAGCAGTCCCTCCGAGGAGGAAGATGTAACCAGTGCGGCTGCGAGCATCTGTGTCATGTGCCCAGTCGCTGTCTTTGTAGCCGTCAACGACTACAGAGGGCTGAGCACGGTAGCAGAGTCCTACGCGTGCAGTGGACAACACGTAGCGGACGACGCGCAGTGCGGCCTCGAGATGCTTCTGTCGAGGCTGCTGGGAGAACTGGGCAAGGAAATTGACCGCGAAGGCCACGTCTGCCCTAGTGGTGGTGGCGAGATACATGAGGGAGCCCACAACACTGAGGTAATCGGTGACGTCGACAAACTCCCCCAGCTGTGCTGAGTCCAGTGACTTCAGCAGACGCTGACCTGCTGGAGTCATCGGTGTGGACGCGGTGGGGATGTCTGCGAGAAAAGGAGCAAAACGCTCCCCCAGTGTGCATATGTACGCAGCCTGGTGCACATGCAGGGTGCGACGCTGACGATCACGCTCAAGCTCCATCCCCAAAAACACCCGTGCAGGACCTAGATCCTTCATCTTGTATGCAGACTGCAGCAGGTCTTTCACTGACTGGACAGCTGCCGGGCTGGGTGAGGCAATGAGCAGGTCATCAACGTAGACCAACACCGCCACAAACGGCTCTGAGGGGGCACTCAAGAAGAGCGCTGGATCAACCGTGCTGCGACGGTAACCTCCCCGCTCGAGAGTCGAGGAGATCTCCATGTTCCAACACCTCGGCGACTGCTTGAGCCCATAGAGGGCTTTGCGCAGTCGCCAGACCTTGCTCGTGCCATCGGTGAAGCCCGGGGGCTGTATCATGTAGATCTCTTCGTCGAGCTTCCCGTGCAAGAAGGCATTGTTGACATTCATCTGCTCCAGTTCCCAGTCGTGCTGGGCGACGAGACTCAAAAGTGCTCGAGCTGTCGTGTATCTCCCGACCGGTGCGAAGGTCTCATCAAAGTCAACGCCGGGGATCTGGGAGAACCCCTTTGCTGTGAGACGTGCCTTGTACCGGTCGACTGTTCCATCGGGCTTCAGCTTACGCCGAAGGACCCATCGAGCGGAGACTGCCTTGCGACCTGCAGGCAGATCCACTAGCTCAAAGACTCCATGGTCTTGGAGGGCTGTGAGCTCCTCCTGCATGGCCTTCTCCCAGAGGGCAGCGTCTGCCGCCTCACGAGCCTGCCGGACAGTGGTGGGCTCAGGAAGGAGAGTGGGGAGGCCAGCGGCCGCAAAGCATGCGGCGACATAACCAGCGACAGAAGACTCAAGAGCACTGTGGAACTCGTGGGCTACAAG
>SZWC01000799.1:16111-31748 GCA_023375785.1 Penium margaritaceum | reverse complement strand
CCTCCCCCTTGTGCTATGTATAGGCCACGCAACCGATTCTGCCAACGTCCATTCGGTGGACGAAATATCGGTTGCGCGACCATATTCCAGCACGTTTCTTTGTGGAAAGACGCAACGACGCAAAGTCGTCATTTTATAAACATGACATCAGACAAACTTTAAAAAAAAGGCCCCCTGCCACAATCATCAGCAAAATTCGACCATAACAGAATAAAGTGAAGGAAGTTCCCAATAATGCACACAGAATGACACCTCAAAACGTAAAGAAATAAAAACATAAGCGAATTTCGTAAATTGTAAAAAATATGTACGATATCCCCACTCGGTAAGAAAATGTGACTAAAATAATGGAATTCTTTGCATCTTTTCTCAAAAGTGGGCACGACGTTCATGGTTAGTCACTAATCACAATTTTTGGGTATTGTGGTCAATGATTAAAAAATGGGCATTTGGGCAGGCAACCGCTCAAATGGTGGGTAAAAGGGAATTGTTCCAAAAACCATATGCCCCTATTTGCGGAGGAAAAGCGTGTTTTTCGCCCACTTCAATGAGTTTCAGTCATCCCTACCGCCAAACAATAAGCCAGATTAGTTACACCGATTGGAACATAGTTGGTTCACAGGTGTAATGCCGCACGGATTGTAGATGGTGAACAGGTACAAGTTGCGAGGCAAAACACGATTTAGAATTTGGGAAGCTTGAGTAATTTATAATTAGTGGTAAGTGTATTTCGACAACGAGTGTCATAATGATCGAACAAATATGTACAAGTTTCGAGTTACGAATGAGACATAGTCGGAATCTTTGGGTCGATTGTCGAGCGACGTGTGCGGAGTTGCGTCGTGAGAGGTCGGATTTGAGAAGGTCCGCCAAGAAATCAGGGGGCTAAAAAAATGGATGGCGAAGATGCAAGATGCACCTTTATAAAACCATATCTGTATCCGTGCATCGAGAAGTCGACCGAAAGGTTGTGATACTTCTGTCTTGGATTCATGAGAGTGCTCGAAGTTGTCATAAGGTTCGGGAAGATTCACTTGGGGCGATGGCAGTTGGCCGGTTTGTCCTCGACCGTCATAGAGAATATCTAGGTCTCGCAACGCGGTGGGCTGTTTCTGTAATGACATAAATGCCCAATCGGGAAGATTAGGGACTCGTGTACGTCTGATACGTAACACTTCCCCCCTTTTTAGCTGTGACGTCCCGAAGCGCGTATAGATGTGGCCCCGTGACGGCGATGATATCCGTCGATGAGGTGATCGACGTCTCAGAGGTTGTCCTAGGGTTCCCAAGCGTTCTGCATAGCGTCGTAGCCATGTCATTTGACAAGATATTATGTCATTTTGCCTCGTCTTCGATGGCCATAGATTTCCTCAATGACGTACTCTGTGTCCTTGTCCACTTGAATGGGAGGAGGGGAAGGGACATCCCTGTCGGGGAAGTTTTCTTTTGGGTCTCGGTAGTGCTTGAGTCTGGAAATATGGAACACCGGATGATCTTCCACAGTATCGGGGAGTTTGAGTCGCGCAACCACAAAGATTTTCATGCGCCCGATCTCAGACAGTCCCAACCATCAGAGTTTCAACTTCGAACAATTTGCTACGCGGAGTTTGATGTTGGCCGAGCTGAAACTTTGTCGCCAGCGGGGAAAACGTCGTCGTTGCGATGTCGGTTAGTAGCTCGTTTCATCGCGGCCCGTGTCTTCGCGAGGATTTATCGCGTTTCCTCCTAGATGGTGAGTTCTCTGCGTTGGACGTCCACCGCGGGAATGTTGCTTCGACTCTGTAGTCCGGCTGTTGTGGCGGGAAGTTTGCCATACATCACTTCAAACAAGGTTTTATCTGTTGCGGTGGAAACTACCGAATTATATGCAATTTTGACGGTCAGGAGTCTTTTTGCCCAATCCGTCCCATGAGGTAAGCATAGTGTTCGGAGAAGCTGTTCGAGCGTCCAATTTTTCCGCTCGGTTTGGCCGTCGGTTTGAGGATGAAACGTCGTCGAAAGTTGAATTTTGCTGTTGTAGCGAGTCACCAGTTCGTGCTAAAAACGGCTAGTGAATCGACCGTCTCTGTCGCTCGTGATGGTTCTCGGTACGCCGCGTAGCCACACGATGATGTTTAGAATCAGTCGTGCTTTTCCTTTGGCGGTGACGATGGCTGTTGCTAGGATAAAGAGGGACATTTTGGAAAACCTGTCAACTACCACGACGATTGCGTCATATCCCTCGGGTGTGACTGGTAATCTTGTGACGAAGTCCATGGAGATTTCAGCCCATGGTTCCATCAAAATAGAGAGCGGTTGCAGAAGTCCGGGTGGCCGTGTGCAATGAGATTTTTGTCGTTGACATGTGTCTTAGGACTACCACAAGTTGGCCACGTCGGATTGCATCTTGTCCCACCAATAGTTCTTCTCCAGCTTCTTCAGTGTCTTGTCCTCTTCGAAGTCTCCACTTGGACCTATGTCATGGCATTTGTCGAGCAACGTACGCAAAAGTTCGACGTTCAGGGGAACGACCACCGAGCGAGTGAATCGACGTGGCCAATAGGGTGCATTGTACTAGAATTTTTCCTTGTATTCGCCGTGTTGGTCATGGCCTCGTGTAAATAGCCGCTCACGATACGGGTCTCCCTACAGCTATAGCGTCGCCACCTCGGCCAATAAATCTGGTCGGTGGCTAAGTGCAGCCACCAGGTTGATTTTGCTTGGCCGGTGCTCGATATTGTAGTCGAACTCGGACTCAAGGAACTCCATCCATCGGGTTTGACGTCAACTAAAGTTTGGCTATGTCTTTAGATATTTCAACGCATGGTGGTCGGTGTGCATGATGCATCATCGGCAATCTAGATAAGACTGCCATGTCTTAAATGCATGCACAATCACCAGCATTCCTTTCTTGTGTACGACGTAGTTGAGTTCTGGTCCTCACAGTTTTTGAGACATGTATGCGACCGGTTGCTCTCTATTGCCATGGTCTTGCAGGAGGAATGCACCAATGGCTCGTTCTGACGTGTCTGTAGCCATGCATAGTCAAATGTTGGATCGGCTTATCATAGGATTGGTGCCGAGGTCAGAGCGTTTTGTAAAGTTGTGAACGCTTCTTGTTTGTTATCTCCCCATCGCCACTGATTTTCTTTTCGAGTGAAGTCAGAGAGAGGTACTGAAACTCGGGCGTAATCCCACATGAAACGCCATTCGTAATTGCATAAGCCGAGAAAAACTTGAGCGTCTTGAATGTTGGTCGGCGTTGGCCAATCCGCAACTGTTTTTAGATCCATGGTAATCTGTCCACCGTTGATGACGTGATCCAAGAACTTGATCAAGCAGCGACCAAAGTCTCACTTCAAGAGTTTTCCAAAGAATTTCTCTCTTTGTAGTACTTCAAGAACTTTTTGAAGATGTCCATCTTGCTCCTCGAGGGTGCGGTTGTACACCGGAGTGTCGTCGAGGTATACCACGACAAAATTGTCGAGGTATGGATGGAAGATTTTGTTCATTGCCGCCATGAACATCATTAGAGCATTTGTAAGTCCGAACAACATTATCATGAACTCGAAATACCCGTAGCGAGTTTGGAATGCCGTCTTCTAGATGTCGGTGTCTGCCATGCGTATCTAGTGATAAATGTTAAACAAATCAAAATTGGTAACAATTCGAGCCTTTCGGACTTGGTCAAAAAGCTCGTCAGCTCGGGGAATTGGATAGTGGTTCTTAATGGTAGCGTTGTTTAACGCCAGATAGTTCACGCACATCCGCATCTCACCATTTTTCTTTTTTACAAGTAGTATCGGTGCGACATATGGTGACGTGGATGGACAGATGTGTGTTTCATCTCGTCGAGCTACTTCTTCAACTCGGTCAGTTCTTGATCGCTCATCCGATAGGCCCCTCAAACTATGCGTTAGCTGCCCGGTTTCAGTTCGATGCAATCGTCGATGTCTCGTTGAGGAGGAAGGGTTCTCGGGAATTCATCGGGGAAGACGTTCGCATACTCTTGGATGAATGGTGTGAACTCTTCTGGTACCATCACGAACTTTGTTGATGCTTATGAGGCTGACGAGGTCGATGAGTCAGCTGTTGCCACTTTTGCTTCTTCCATTGGCTTGAGATGTATGAGCCACGTTCCAGCTCCTCTTCACATATAGTATTTCCTTTTTGGCTACCGCGACTTCCTCTATTTCTTCCACCTCTCTTGTCTTCTTCCGTCCCACACGCAGAAGTTGTCGCTTTGTGCCGTCGATCTCCACGTAGACATCACCGCTGTCCCAGTCAACCTACAAATTATGCCGGTACATGAAATCTCATCCGACAATGAATTTCCGATCACTCATTGAATAGGACCTCGAGACCGTTTTATTCCATAAATAATGTATCTTGAGTCGTAGTGGTTCTTGGAGTCTCTCTATTTGCAATCTCCCGTCGATGGATTTTCCTTCAACAGAAATGGGGGTATTTGAAGGCTATGTGAAGGCTTACACAACCGAGCTTGTGAACCATGTCATTGCTTACGAAAATGTGTGAAGCTCCTCCATCCAATAGTGCCGGTACCATTGTACAACTCTTGCATCCTTGAGGCTGTACTTTTAGCAGTATTGTCAGATGGTCATCATCGTACATCTCGTCGAACTTTGTGATCTCAAAAGCCCTCTGTGATGATTTAGGTCATTCGGATCAGCGATTTTTTGGTGCAGATTTCTCCGCACGGACAAGAGTTGCACCTGTCACTCCTACCCTTTGCTGTTTTCTAACTTATTGTTCTATGACTTTCCCCCCCTTTGGGTTTGCTGCTTGCTCCGACATTTGCGAGCGATGTGTCTGAATTTCCTGTAGTTGTAGCGACTGCGCGTATCTCTCTGGTTGACGGCGTCTACTTCCATCGGAGTCAAGGAGTCCGCCAGCTAGTATTTTTTGTTTCCATGATTATTGTGGTTGGGAGGTCGCCAGTCTTAGGGTTCCTGGATCCGAGCATTGTAGTCAACTCTGTCGATCCTTTCGGGTGCTGCAAGTATCTATGGTAAGTCAATTGGGTGCCAAAAATGGCAATTGCTTGCCGGATATCTTGTTTGAGGCCATTGTTGTAGTGAAAACAGAGCTCGTCGGGGGAAATATCTGCTCCAGTGATCATCTCGCGGAATCTCAATGTGTACTCTACCACGCTGGACTGTTGACGGAAACGCTCGAGCTTATACCGTGCGTCAGAGTTTTCGTTAAGCCGTTGAAATCATGTGAGCATCGTGCGCGAGAATTTGTTCTAGTCTGTTGGTGGCATCAGCGCAACTTGTCATTGTGGGTTGATTTGCTCCAAGGGTAGAACGCCTGCTGTCGACGTCATAAAACGGGCGTCGTTGGCTGTTGATCATGCTCTGCCAGTCTCCTGCTGCCGTTGGATGGTCTTAAGATCATACCATCAACTTAGCGCTATGCCACGCCAAAGCGCGGCCGCAAGGTCAATCTTTTTTTATACTTTTTTGACCCCAGTAGCTGTGAATTACACCTCTAAAATGATCAGCCACATCCGAATCGTTCATCCTTTAGAGTTTGCAAGATCAAACGGTTCTTGTGGGGCCGAACGAATTTTGGGTTCGCTCGAGAGTTGGGATTTTCTCTCGACATGTACCAGTTCATGTGCGCTTGCGTTGCAAAGAGCCTCCATTGCAACATTGAGTTGTTGGAGCAGATGGTTGTTGATCCCTTCGATAGCGGAGATTCAGTTTGCCAATTCCTTATTGATCTGCGCTTGTCGCCCAATGCCACCTGTCGTTCCTACTAACGTCATTGAGGCTATCGGTAGGGGCGGCTGGATTACCGCCGTTGGGTCCATGACCGGATTGGTCGTCAAGGCCGTAGGGGTTGATGCAACTGCCGCATAGCCTGCCACACCAGCATTAGCTGCCGCTTTAGGATTTGCATGCATAAGCATGTTCTGCTCCTCCATTACTGAAGTCGTCACCGAAGACCCGCTGTTGGTCGTCGGTTGCACTCGCTTGCCTTACTTCATAGGCGCGAAGTCTTGATGTGCGGTACATGCTGAAGGCTTGTGCAAGGTAGTCCTCTAGATGAGTAAAGTAGTCGGATGCCTCTCAAGCACCGTTGCGCTCTGATACCATGTGTTATGCCAAACGGAGCATAGATGGTGAACAGGTAGAAGTTGTGAGGCAGAACACGATTTAACATTTGGGACACTTGAGGAATTTATTATACGAGGTAAGTGTACTTCGATGACAAGTGTGGAAATGATTGAAAATATGTACACAAGTGTCAATTTACTAATGTGACATAGTCGGGGTTGTTGGGTTGGTTGTCGAGCGATGCGCGCTCAGTCATGTCGTGAGTGGTCGGATTTGAGAAGGTCTCTCGAGAAAGCAGGGGGCTTCAAGAATCGATGTTGAAGATGCGAGATGCATCTTCATGAATCCAGATTTGTCTCTGTGCGTCGATAATTCGATCGAAAGGTTGTGATAATTTTGTTGTGGATTTGCAAGAGTAGTCAAAGTTGTCAGAAGTTTCGGGAAGATTCACTAGGGGCGAGGGCAATTGGCCGGTTTGTCCTCGGCCGTCGGAGTGAATGTCGAGGTTTCGCGACGTGGTGGGCTATTTGTGTAATGACAGAAATTTCCATTCCAAAAGATTGATGTATACTACTCCGCTCCTCTAGACGAACTACGGATTGTGCCGGTACAAAAAATGTCATCCCAGAATAATTTTGTAGTCACTCATTGGGCAAGTTCTATAGACCCTTATATCATGCACGTCTCCAATTTGCAGTCGGAGTGGATCACAAAGTGGACAAATCTCCAGTCGTCCATTGACGGTTATTCCTTCAAACATCCCTGATTTGGCTTGCAAAGCTAGCTTCTAAACCATGTCGTTGCTGTCGAAACTATGAGAAGCTCCTCCGTCCAATAGCGCCGGTTTTGTTCTCCGAATTTTACAACCAATCAGTTGCACTCGTAGCAGTATCGCCCGTTGGTCGTCCTCGTACCCCTAGTCAAACTTTGCGATCTTAGGAATCCTTGTCTGCGACGATGTGAGCCGCTCTGATGGGCGATCGGTCAGCGTAGTTTTTTCTCACTTTACTCCTGCCCTTTGCCGTTTCCTGACTCCTCATTCTCTGCATGCAACTTCCCTCCATTTTTGGCTTCCTTTGCCGCTTTCAACAGTCACACGAGATATTCCATGGCTTCTTGTTAGTCCGTTAGAGCCATTGATCGCACTGATTAATGGCGTCAATCTCCATCAAAGATGAGGTTTCCGTCAAATAGGAATTCCCTCCGCAACGATAAGAATTGTGGCCTTGGGATTGCCTGCCGTGCGATTCTTGCATCCGAGCGTTGTAGTCGGAGTTGTCAATGCGGTTGACTATTGCGATCATTCGCCAGAGGCCATCTTGGATGCCAAAAATGGCAATTGTTGGCCGAATATCTCATTTGAGGCCTTTCTTGTAGTAGAAACACAGTTCATGAGGGGCGAGGTCACCGCCAGTGGTGACTTCGCAAAAACGTTGAGTGTACTTTACCACGTTGGAGTGCTGATGCAAGAGGTGGAGTCTGTACCATGCGTCAGACGTCTCGTTCGGCTTCTTAATGTGAGCGAGTGTAACGCATACAAAGTTGCTATATGATTTGGTGGCGTGAGAGATCCATGCCACGTCGGATCTCTCTTCTTGAGAGGTAGTACACCTGCCATCAATGATGTGAGATCGGTTGCGTGAGATGTCAATCGAGCTCTGTTGATCTCTTGTTGCCATTGGATGGCCTTGAGATTGGACCACCAACTAAAGGCCGAGTCACACAAAAGCGAGGCCACAAGTATTTTTTTTGTTGTTGATCCCAGTAGCGGAGTAGTATACCTCCAAACTCTTCACTCACATTCTGACCGTCGGTTCCTTAAACTTTGCTGGATCGAACGGCTTGGAAAGTGCCAATCGAATCTGGAGTCCACTTGAGAGTTGCAAACTTCTCTTAGTGAGTACTACTTCGAGCAAATGAGATACTCAAAGCTCCTCCATTGCTGCGTTGAACTATTGGAGCAGATGGGTGTTGAGACTCTTGATTCTCGACAATTTCAAGTAGAAGTCTACGTTGATTCATGCTCGTTGGACAATGCTTCTCATAGTGCTAGGTGTTGATCCAACAGGTTATGGAAGAGGCGAAGGGTTTGCCGAGCCCAAGGGGTCCGTCACCGGATTGGTCGTTGGGTTCATTGGTGCTGCACCATTTGTCGCAAAAGTTGTTAATGCCGCTTGGTTTTCTTGGAGAGCGCCGTTGTTCGTGTGGTGCTGATCCGCCATCGCTGGAGTACTCGCTGGGGGCTTCTGATCGTTGCCGGGTGCGCTTGCTCTGTCCGTTCTTGTCATGAGGTGTTCAAGTTTCTTGAACGGTGGAGATGCTGAGACATCCACCTTCAGAGCTTCCTACCCATCAAGTTTGATAGGGGTGGAGGCTATGGGAACTGCACCATGGAGGTCAACAAAACGCTCCTCCACAATACGAGTATAACGTACCTAATGTAGCGAGAGTGTCTGTCGGTGATGATAACGCATGATCTCCATCCCAAGAAACACAGTTATAGGACAAAGGTCCTACATCGTGTGGTCAGCCTCAAGGACTACCTTGACCTCCTTCATGGCGTCCATACAAGGAGACACAGTCAAGAGGTCGTCCACGTAAACCCCGATGACGGCGAAGCTCTTAGCTGTCTGTTTCAGAAAGAGGGACATGTCAGCGTCACTCTGCATGTAACTGGCACATGTCAGTGTGCCGATGGTCTCCTCGTTCCAATACCTAGATGACCTCAAAACTAGGTGGCTGGACCATGTAGATCTCCTCCTCTAAGGTTCCATGGAGGAACACATTATTCACATCCATGTGATGGAGCTCCCAGTCGTGGTGAGCAACAATCCCAAGCAGATCGTGAGCGGTGGTCATGTGGCCAACGGGTGCAAAGGTGTCAGTGAAGTCCAAACCCTCAACCTGTAAGAGCCCATTGGCCTTCTGGCAAGTCTTGTAGCGATCATGTGTGCCATCAGCCTTCACCTTCTTGCGGAAGACCCATTTGGCATATACAGCCTTTTACCACGCGAGAGGTTGAGAAGCTCATAGGCACCATGTTGACGGATGGCTCTCAGCTCATCCTCACAAGCAACAGACCATAACTCTGCATGTTGAGCAGAGAGTGTCTCCTTCAACGTGCCTCAATCATGTTGGGTTTTAGGGGGCACACGCAGGAACGGCCAACTGCCTCACCGTGGAGCCTTTACTACTGCAAAGAGGGTCCTTGCTGTCCCTAGATATTTTGTGTGTCCAACAAACGCTCCAAAAGTCATAATATGGAATATAGTCTTGTTGAAAGTGTAAAGTACAAGTACAAGATCTGTCCAAGGAACAACAGTTAAACAGAGTTGACCTATATGCTATGACGCATCTCCTGGCCCCAAACTAGGACACAACGCCTTGCTAAGCCGTCAAGGCCGTCCACGTAAGTGTCTTTGTGCAGCCACTATCACCAGTGATGGAAGGCCTTCAGGACGTCAGGCACACCTCCTTGCTAGGTTGGCAGCACCTGCCATGCTTATAGGGTACTCAGAGGAATTTCTTGTAGACTCTGGTTGGTCTTGGCACGGCCACCAAGCTATGCTAGACTAGTCACCAGTAAATAGGCCGGCCTCCTGCAAGGCTGGCAGGCAGAGCCAAGCTTACAGGGGCCTTGGAGGGATCTCCGGCGTGGTCCTCCATCCAAGCTGGCAAGCAAAGTGAGGCTTACTAAGGTCTTGGAGGGATCTCCAGCAGTGTCCTCCTCACAAGCTGGCAGGCAGAGCCAGGCTTACAGGGGCATTAGAGGGATCTCTAGCATTATCCTCCACCCATGCTGGCAGGCAGAGCCAGGCTTGTATGATTCTTGGAGGTACAGATCATTGACTGGCGTTTAAATCTGAAGAGGATCCACTGGAGACCAGCTAGTGAAGATAGATGAGTATGCCAGGGTTACCGCATTTTATACTTGTGGCCCGGGCAAGTTGACTGCCTTGGTGGTGGTCGGAGAAGCTTCCTCCTGTGCACGGTGAAGTTTGCCCATGACCATGGTTCTTGCACCACAACTGACCACGTGGCTTTGTAGGTAGAAGCCACCACTGCGTCCGTGATGCTTAGATCCTGTGGCTTCTCATGGAGCAGTGAGAGCTGTTGATCATCGTAGCTATAATGCTAGCAAATCAACGGTCCTTTCAGATGAACGTGAACCGTTGATGTCTAAAATTCTGGCTTGAGGAAACTTCCTCCATTTGGAAGCTTCCTCTCCATGGAACCCTCCTCTCCATCTTGGCTGCTTGCTGACTTACATTTGAGTCATGGAGAAGCTTCATTCTCAAGGAAGCTTCATCAGGTTCCACAGTGCATTTTCTTTGTAAGCTGATTCTGCCAGATGCTTTGCTGTTGCACCATTGATGCTATCACATGATTACATGTGGTTTGTGGATTACCGTCACCGTGAAGCTTGCACCAGAGCTCTCCACGTAGGTTTTCCACATGGCAATGAGAGAGACATGCTAAGTCATGCCTCCGGACTGCCGATGCAGGATGGTCCCCACTTGTTGCCTTCACACAACTTTGTGCGTCTAGTTGAGTCAGGTGTGGTACCACCTGAACATCAAGCCAGTGTAATATGGCACATGTTTCAGTCCCAAAAGGCATGCACTTTCCTCATGCGCATGCTTCCGTACAAATCTCCTTTCACACACTTTGAGGGAATTTTCACCATCTGGGCCTTTGAAGGAGGGAATTCTGTGAAGGCTGCACTTGGTAAATTCACAAAAGGATCGTAAATTCTTCTTAGAGCCTCAGATTAGAGTTTCGACTGTGCCATGCTGAAGTAGTAGATCAACGCAGTTATTGCCTACTCCAACAGATCAGACATTGTCAAGGGAGAGCTCTGAGTGGCTAAGACACGCCTCCGAACTTGGTCTGACCATGATAAGATTGGCTGCACTATTGTAAGCGACTAAGAACTCTGGAGAGACCAATTGGTGATGAACCTGATACGCTTGATGCACCTCACTATAGTTCGCGTGGCGACTCAGGCCAAGGGCCTTCGTTTCAGGCTCGCCACTCTGAACACAAGGAGTTAGGCGTCTAGGCATTTAGTCAGCAGTCTTCTGAGCCAGTTGCCGGAGGCCAGTGGTCAGAGACGTCCACTGGGCTCGCGGCTCACCTCGGGCTGCGGAGCAGGCAGGTGAGCTTCAGTCGCAAGGGTTGTGGACTCGCAAGAAAGGAAGAGGGTGCAAGTGGAACATGGACAGGTGCTGGTTCACATGTAAGATGACCAGATGTAGGCACATAAGTAGGTTTCACAAGGGATGTTGTCACCGTCGTGGGATGATGTGTGCCAAAGGGGACTGATGCTGGCACAGGATCAGGTGTGCCATGTGGAACTGATTCTGGCAAGGGATCAGCTGTGCTGGAGGGGACTAATGCTGGCATGAGATCAGGTGTGCCAGAAGGGACTGATGTTGGCATGGGATCACGTGTGCTGGCAGGGACTGATGGGGCTATTAGGCATTTGTCATGATGGTGGGATCGTTAGTAGCCACAAATCGAACTACACGTGAGGAGGCCCAGACATATCCATGTGCACGACAAGACTCCTCCATCCACCAGGAAGCCACACATGTGGGAACGTGGTTGGTGGTGAGCGAGAGAATGCTGGACAAGTCACAGTAGGTGAGAGCCTCAAAGAAGAGATCGTCTCAAGACTCGACAATGAGATGGTGAATTGGGTCCCAAAAGCGCTAAGCTTTTGACCATGGAGAGAGAGCGAGAAAGGCACACATGCGACCCCGAGGTGAGATCTTCGACTTCTGCTGGTCCTGAGTGCACGAGATGCGGGTTAAGGATCCCCAAACACGAGCAATATGGAGTTTGGTGCGATGGCCCAACCAGAGCTCGCACTGTGTGACATGGTCGGTTAGGCGATTCTAGACCCAAGTCATGTTGGAGAAGCCCTCAAATGCAGATGTCTCTGGAAGACAGCACTCAAACCGCATGGCACCGAACGCATCCTCCATGGTGCGGTTCCAACACTGAGACACACCGTTCTGCTACGGTGTTGCGGGAGCCGAGACCTGGTGAAAGACACTGTGCTCAATAAATTAGGCATCCATCTTGCCTAAGAAATCACCACCACAATCCGAGCAAGACGTGTGAAGGGTGTGACAATAATGGCGATCAGGCATCACCAACCAGAGGCGAACCGCCAAGGCGGCATCGCTCTTGTGGCGGAGGATGTAAACCCACCGCATCCGAGTGAAGACATCAGTCACAGTGAGCCCATAGTGGCCCTAATATAAGAGGGACTCAACTGGGAGACGACCAAGGAGGTCTGAGTGGAAGAGCTCTAACAGACGGAGTGCCCGTGAGGTGGAGTAAAAAAAAGTGCAGCAATGCAATTTTCCCTGAGCACAAAAGAGGCAATCGGTCTTGGGCGGCTTCTTGAAGGAAGCCACGTCAAGAACAAGGGTGGGACGTGTCTGGATGAGCTTGGACACTATGTATGAGCTCACGTGACAAAGGCGACAATGCAACAAGCACTGGTGCTCAACGGAGAGCACACGAGTCACAAAAATGCGTGCAAAAGAGGACGAGGAAGGAGGCACGGAGGGAGCGTCGCCGGGGACGTGGTACAGGTCATCTTTAACAAATATACGGAGGACAACAACATAAGTATCACAGGTGGAAACTGTGGCAGCATCAGTAGTGTGCTAAACAAAGAGACCCGTCCTAGTGCAGGCATGAAGAGATAACAAGCTGAGCTCCGGAGTAGGAATGTGGAGCATGTCATAGATGTACAGGGGGCTAGATGCAGCATCAAAACGCACAACCCCAATGCCCCGGACTGGCAAAGACTCACCCAATCCCGTGCAAGGAGATCAATTAGACCCAATAGGACCGAGGACAACAAAGTCAATGCGATGACAGGTCATGTGATGAGTGGCACATGAGTCCATGGTCGAGGTACCACTCGCCTTATGACCCATCGTCGACACCAAGCAATGGGCCATTCAACACTCCGCTGCTGCCGGATGGTCAGCAGGGACAACGGAATCACGACGAACAACACAAATCCGGAACTCGTCCAGCCACTCTGTATAGTTAAGCCCGAAGTCATCACATGCATTCGACGCCCCCATGCGCATCATCACGGGCTACAAACGCTATAGTACAAGAAGAATGTGGACCACATGCCTGTGTCAATCCACTCACACCTCCCTGAGTGTGGATTGCCAGAACATGACGAAACTCCATGATTATGCAGTCGCAAGGGTCTGTTGCATCCGCGTCATGAAAGGCGGGAGGAGGGTCAGCTGCCATCGTGGTGGCACGGCCGGTCTTGGTGGCACTGGAGGCAGACATCCGTTGGTTATGCATGGCGTGAAGGCCAAGCATGATCAGTGTCCTGTTGAAGGGCGGTCTACACTACGTGTAGCAATATGTGTCCCCACTGTTGCAGCAATGGAATCAACGTCCACTACCACCAATAGGCTCATGTGGACGCTACTGCTACTATTGTTGGTGCTGTTGTTATTGTTTTTGTTGTTGTTGTTGTTGTTGTTGTTGTTGTTGTTGTTGTTGTTGTTGTTGTTGTTGTTGTTGTTGTTGTTGTTGTTGTTGTTTTTGTTGTTGTTGTCGTCGTTGTTGTTGTTGTGGTCGTTGTTGTTGTTGTTGTTGTTGTTGTTGTTGTTGTTGTTGTTGTTGTTGTTGTTGTTGTTGTTGTTGCCCCTTACCACGACGTTGTTTGCCCTTTCTCCCGTATGCAACGACGGCCACGCCCTCGAACAAGGACAACAGAAAAGAGGGTGTGGATGAGGCAACGAGGAAGGGAGGTGTCATCAGTTAAGTGGTCGTCATGGCAACCAATGGTTGCCAGATGGACCTAGACAGCCTCTCGTGCAGCGTGTGGCTGTCCGTTACAGGTAGTACTCATGGGCCCATGGGAGGAGCTCCAAAAAGACCAACAGTACGATAAGAATTGCTTGGTCGAAGTAGGTGAACATGTCGATGAACTCCATGTGGGCCCCGACCATGATGGTGTGTTGGACCCACTGTTGGGAGCTGCCAATGGTACCGAGGCGAGTGTAGATTTTCATGGCTCGCCGCTAGTAGGCTGCCGCCGGCATAAATTGACTCTATTGATGGGAGCGAAACTCTCAAAGGCGTGCTCTCATCATTGCATCGGTCTTAGCTTCCTGCAGGGTCAGGAACAACTCCCAGTTGTGGCGGGGGTCCGCTCTTGTGCTTGTACCAAGGGCCCCCAAGAACGGACGGAAGTTGACAACATCTTCTTGGGGCACCTTGTAGAGCAAGCCGCGTATGGCTCTTATCACAACCTGTGTTTGGCGGGGATCAGCCGTCCGTTTCTAGCTCAAGTAATTTTGCCAAACGTCCACTGCATTAGCCCACACAGGAGCAAGGTCTCTAAGGCGTCTAACCCAATATTGCTATTGTAATGTGGTGGTGGGGTCTTTGAATTCTTTGGGCATCAATCCATGGGAAATGTGACCTTAGGGGCACGCTCAACCGCATAGGGAATTGGAATCCCACCAAAAGACACGCAAGGAGAGCGGCCCCTGTAAGAATAAAGGCGAAGACATTCCGAAATCCTGTTTGGGAGGGGTCTGCTTGAGCCGGGTTCAACACCAGGCGAGTCTTGATTCCGAGGAAGGTGCTGAAAACAACTCGGGTCTATTTCGAATCCCACTTAAACCTAGAAGACAAGGTCTTCCTTCCAAGCGATGGACGGCTTGCGAGCTCCTGACGCGATCTACACGCGGGAACGAACCAGCGGTGGCTACGGACACTTGCCGGAAGAGGGATACGAATCTGTGACCGCATTATCCCTCGTGCCGCAGTCCCCTCACCAGCATCGATCCAACTGTCCAATCCCCCACGATCTTCCCCCCCTTAGTTGTCCTCCGTCTTTCGACCAACGTTTTGCGGTCGGAAGCTCTCGTCTCGGCTGCCCTCCCCTACCCGCCCATACCGTGTCTCCCATGCTGTTCCCTATCCCTCGCTCCAGTGTCGCGGCTCTGCGTGGGGCACAGGCGTCGTGGCCAGCTTCTCCGTCACGCTCGTTTGTCGGCGAAGCCTGCGCGCCCTGCTCTTGCCTCCTGCCCACGTCGTGCTTGTCCGATCTCTCAATTGGCACGACTGCGCTTTCACGTGGAGTGAAGTTGCGGCCTTCCACTACGTTGAACTGGGTTGGATTCTTCGGCCACTCCCCTTGCGCCGTCTCCTGATCGACACAATTGGACTCCGATCCTCTCTGCCTCTCCCGGGTCCGCCCTGAGGTGCTAATTGGAGCAGGATTTTGGGGGCTGCTGCTGCGACAGCAGCGGCAGCGGCGCCACTGGCCACCACGGCCTCCAAGGCGGCCACCTTCCCGTCCCAACCGCGTTCCTCTCTCTCGCCCACCTCCCCTCTGAAGCCCGTCGCTGCTGCTGCTGCAGCTGCCGAAGCGTCCGCTGGCTCAGCGGCAGCAGCAGCAGCAGCGGCAGCTCCTGCTGCTGCCGTTGCAGGAGCCATGTGGCGGAAGTCGGCATCCCTGCTGCAGCAGGGCAGCAGGCGCGCGGGGCAGCATCGGCTGCAGCAGCAGC
>SZWC01000798.1:329744-340105 GCA_023375785.1 Penium margaritaceum | reverse complement strand
CCAGCTTCTTTGGCTCACCACTCAGGGAGGTGCGAGTGCATTGATTGACCCGAAGGGTCCCACTGTTGGGTCTGCTACGTCCATGATGTGCAGTCGGGATGGTGGCGGTGGGGCATAGTGTGTTGTTGATTTTGTGGAGTCGTTCATCGGACGTAATGATGATAACCTGTCCACTGTCGACTCTGGTCCCGACAACCTATTGTGGCTTGACGGGTCACAAGTACGTGTCGCCTTTGCAGCTCAGCAGTCCTCTGCTAAGCAACCTCTGTCCACTGCCTGCACTGTTGAGAGTTGCTCAGTCACTTTGCTAGAGTGTGTGACAGATGCCACCTACATCTTAGATTCGGGTGCCGCCCATCACATGACATTTCATCGCCGTGATTTCATGGTTTTTGGTCCTGTTGGGTCTGTGAGATCTGTGTGTATAGCTGTTGGGCATGAGGTCCCTGTTCAGGATGAAGGTGTAGTGCAATTCCATGGGCCGTCGGGGCTGTTCTACGTTTCAAACATGTTGTATGTGCCTGATCTTGAACTCAATTTGCTGTCTAGAAGTGCCTGCACGCAGATGGGTCTCAGCGTCGCATTCGTAGATGAGGATGCCACTGCCTCTTTGTGCGCTACTGTTGAGGTAGTGCTCCGTGGCAAGGCAGTTGGAGATTTGTCCCACATCTCTGGCTGCCCCAAGTCCATCTCCATAACCTCATCCCCTGCCGCACAAGTTTTCATGACCGGCACGTTGTCGTCGAAGCACCAGCGTCTACTCCACAGACGCTTGTGCCATGTCCACCTAGATGCGGTCTATCGGCTGATTCACACCCAACCCGCACTAGGTCTTGATGCATTATCCTTTGAGGCGCCGCCCAAAACCGATTGCCTACATGCGCCCAAGGGAAGATGCACTTTGCCACAAACCTTCTGTCTGACTCCCGGGCTCTCAAGCCCCTCGAGTTGGTTCAATCTGATCTCTTTAGACCCCTCCATGTGGAGTTCCAGGATGACAGAGGGCGATATGTCCTATCAATCACGGACGACTTCACCCGCATAGGGTGGGTCTTCAATCTGCACGTGAAAAGTGATGCTGCTCTCGATGTGCATACCTGGCTTGTTATGGCTGAATGTCAGTCTGGCCATATCCTCTAGAACTTCCACTCTGATTCGGGCAGTGAATTCATGGGGGATCTGGACTCGTATTTTGCTCAAGTGGGAGTGTTCCATAACCTCTCCGCCCCATCACGCCCCAGCAAAAGGGCGTGTCTGAGAGCTAGAACCGCACCATTGAGGATGCAATTTGCTCCATGCTGGTGGATAGTGGCATGCCAGAGGCATTCGCCTTTGAGGGCATGGCCTACATGACATGGGTATAGAACCGGATCCCTCACGGCCCCCTCCCAAACACACACACCCCGTACCAACTTTGGTAAGGATGTTATGCCAACCTCTGGCTCATGCATGTATGGGAAACTCTTGCCTACGTCTGGTTCACACCAGAACAGCAAGGGTCCAAATTCTCCCCCAGAGGCCACGTATGGGCGTTCGTAGGCATGGCTTTACGCTCCAAGGCCTGGAAATTTTGGGACCCTAGTCGGCGGCGCATTGTCAAGTCTCGGGACGCGCTATTCTTTGAGCCCCTCTACTTCCGAGACTTGCTCATTGGTGGCACCCGATAGTCACATTCCCCTGGGTGTGGTACGGTTCCTCACGCAGGGGAGGGCGTGCAGACCGATGATGTTGTCCCGGTCAGCCTGGGCACTACTGGTCCGTCCTACCCAACGGCTGGCTCGCTTGAGTTTTCTACATCGCCTGTGTCATCTACACCGCCTGCATCATCTACACCAACAGCGTTGGCTAAGTCACCCATCCTACATGCGTCCCCCGTCCTACTTGCATCACCTATTGTGTCACAACTGTTGCCTACGTCATCTGCACCTGCGTCACCAGCAAAGTCATCGGTGTCGCTTGCATCATCTACACCACCTGCGCACTCTGCATCGCCAGTCAAGGCGCCTGTGTTGTCCCCATCCTCCGTATCCCTCGTTGACGCATCGTCACCACCTGATGCATCACCAGTCCTATCGCCGTCTGATGCGTGTCCACCGCCTGCTCCAGCAGCACCGCCACCATAGCCCTACCGACGTGGTGAGGGCAGGCGACTTCTCCCGCATCCTGCTCACAACTACACAATGGGGACCCTGGCGTGAGGGCCTTAGGCCTCAGTGCGTAGGGGCTCACTGAAGTCCACCCTGGCTATGCTACAGGTCTCGTGATCCTTGCTCACAAACGCCGACTTGTGGCCGAGTCTGCAGGGTCCACCGTCACCGTTGGCCCCCCTTCCATGGCCTATGCCTTGACTACGCGTAGTGGAGTCGCTGTGGCCCCAGACCCCAGTGTGATGGATATGAGGCCAGACCCCAGCACACTGCGTCAGGCTTTGGCTGGGCCCAATGTGACACTCTGGCGCGTAGTGTATGAGGCTGAGCTGGCTGCCATTGATGAACATGGGGTTTACGAGCTTGTAGACCTACCGCAAGGACACAAGGTTGTTCAGGCCAAGTGGGTTTTGAGAAAGAAGCTGAAGACGGACAACTCAGTCGAACACTACAAGGCAGGACTGACTGCAAAGGGATTCTCTTAGGTGGAAGGGATCGACTTCACAGAGACTTTCGCACCAGTTCGAAAAATGACCACGGCCTTGGGCCTGCTGTCACAGGTGGCCCAACATGACTGGGAGCTCCACCAGATGGATGTTTACAATGCATTCCTACATGGGAAGATGGACGAGGATATCTACATGGTCCACCCCCCAGGTTTTGAGGACGGCAGTGGGCATGTGTAGCGGTTGCGAAAGGCCCTGTATGGCCTGGATGCGCGAACAAAGAGATCACCAGCACACTCCTAAGAGCCGGTTGTGTCCAAAGTACTGTGGACCCGTCGCTCTTCCTCTCCCAGAATCCTACGCCGCTCACGGCCATCGTGGTCCATGTCGAAGACCTTCTGATCGCCTTGTCCGATCTGAAGGTTGTCAAATCAGCTAAGGGTGTGTTACGTTCAACATACGAAATGAAAGACCTGGGAGAGGCCGCAGTGTTTCTAGGCATGCAGATTGTGTGTGATCATGCTCAACAGATGCTTTTGGTCCATCAGGAGCGATACGCTCTCACAATGGAGGAGCGCTTTGCCGAGTTGCTTAGCACTGTACACACGGTGTCAACCCCGATTACGCCTGACGGACAAGACGCTCTAAAGGTCGACGACCGAGCAAAGGTGGGGGAGCTAGTCAATGTTACCTTGTACCTACAAGTCATTGGCTCGCTCATGTACCTAGCCATGACGACGCGCGCAGACATCGCCTTCACAGTCAACCTGCTTGCACAGTTTTCACAGGCACCGTGCAGGCGGGTTCTTGAGGATGCTATTCGATGTGTGCGATACATTGTGTCCACCACCTGTGTCGACCTTCACAACTGAGGGCAGGCCTCCGTGGCCTTCGACGGATATACAGACAGTGACTGGGCATGGAGCCCAGATGAAAAAAGTGACACCGGTTACATCTTCCTGATTGGAGGAACTGCCATCTCGTGGCGTAGTGGCAAGTAGGGCTGCATCGCTCGTAGAACTGCTGAAGCAGAGTATGTAGCTCTGGGTGCAGGCACGACTGAGACTGTGTGGCTGCTGCGTTTGTTGCGTGAGCTACGTTAGTCCATGCCCCTTATTGTGCTTTGGTGTGATAAGGAGAGAGCAAAGGCCATTCCAGAGAAATCCGGTGTGTTCCATGCATGCACGAAGCACATCAACGTCGAGTACCACTACATCCGAGATCTGATGGATCGAGGTGAGACTCATGTCATGTGGATTTGCACTGACTCGTAGCGTGCCAACAAAGGTCATCAGCCATACGAAGTTCCTCGCGGCTACGCATTCTGTGGGATCGCACCTTGCCTGTACTATGGATTGACCTCTATCCTTGAGCTACATCTGTTGTCCTGTTCATCGTCGTTGCCTTGTGCTGTTGCTAGCATTAGTGATGTCACGCCTGTGGACCTGTTCATGGGGGAGTGATATTGTGTACATAGCTTACTGTGACCTCTCGGCTCACGTCCATTGCCTTGCACACTCTTGATGAGGCGGAGGGCACAGAAAACTAGGGGAGCAAACGCAAGTCCGGCAGGTGCGCGCAGCTGCAACCAGCCACCGGCGACACTTCCGCCTTCTCCATCGGTCGTCCCGTCCCTCCTGGCAGCAGTGCCACCTTCACTTTTGCAAAACACTCTATTGTCATCCTTGTTTGTTCTTGGTCTGCCGTGTCTTGTTGGCCTAGTTTAGTCCTGCTTATGAACATGTGTTAGTTTTGACAGGCATAGCTTGGGACAAAACTCGTTGTGGGTGGGTGTGCACTTGCAAGTTGCCAGTGGCATGGTACCCTCGCATTTGGTTGAGTGCCGGCGAGCTCCCACTCACTGGCCGACGGTTGGATTTGACTACCAAGCTCCACCCCGTAGGATCCATCCCACTCTCTCTCCTCCCGTTTCCACCACATACCACTGTTTCCCTCGTGGTAGGTCCTTTTCCGTCCACGTTCCTGTGCTTCAAGTGGGTGTGGGAGGGAAGAGGGTCAGGACTTTACTGTTTGTGCGCGCCGAGCTCTATTGTCAGCAGCCGCTAGCGCTCATGCCATTGACAGTCATGGACAACCGCTCCTTGTGGCATAGTGTCTGTCTAGGCTTAGGCAGCCATAACTCTCGTGTGTGATCTTTCTAGCTGATTCAAACTGCATGAATGAATTTGCAACATCCATATTTTGGTATGCTCCAGTTTTTAGGAAAAACGGACGATGCCCGGGTATGGGGTTGTTGGTCCTTTGGTAGGGCTCACAGAGAAAACCACATAGGCCAGAAAATAGTGCAGTTTCCTGATTGGTTGCTAGACAAAGTAAAGCCTCACATAAGTGAGAGCCTAGGTTAGTGTGGGAGGGGTCTCTCACCAAACCGTATTCTTGCAGTGAACTCAGTCGTTATTCACATCCAATTACAGTTCTGGCGCTAAATTTTGAGTTCAAGTGTTCTATGTCACAGCTTGGTACCCAATGCTACTCAGGTGCTAATTCTGGGTGCAGCATGCCACACACTTCAGTCCAAGTGTGTGAGGCGAGTCTTGCCCAGACTAGCGCAACATTATTTCAAGCTTGGTATCAAAGCCAGAGCATAGGGGATGTAGCAGACTGAGCAGCAACAGTGGTGTACAAGTGCCAGTCAATGTTGGCGGACCTCCATATACTGATGTATATGGAGGTCCGGCAAGGAAAATTTTGCTGAATATTTCCCGGCAGAGTTAGCCTCGCCTGGTGGTAGCTTCAAAACACTCCCGATGCGAGGGGAACATTGCGGATTTTTTTTCACGGCATTGACCCCATGGCGGTGGTAGCAAAGGCGGTCACGGGGCCAACGCAAAGAAGCACAATTCCGACGGTGGAGCCGACGCATGTGGCGAAGGCACCGCCAAGCAGCAGGGAAGTGTCCCCAGTACTTCCCCATATTTTCTTTACCTCCTCCTCTCTGTACCCAGCGTTCCCTTCCTCCCCGGCGTACATTTGGTGCCGGGTGCAGCCATGCCAGCAGCTGTGGAATCAGCCCCCCTAGACCAGGAAACCGGACATCTGGAAGAAAGAGAAAAAAAAAAAACGGACTCCCACTCCCCCTTGCTTGCTGCCTGCCACGCAACAGGAGCAGCATTTGCAAGGCAGCATTAGCAGCAGCTGCAGCAGTAGTAGTAGAAGTAGCAGCCATGTGGCAGCTAGAGCAGCACGCAGCNGACCAGGAAACCGGACATCTGGAAGAAAGAGAAAAAAAAAAAAAAAACGGACTCCCACTCCCCCTTGCTTGCTGCCTGCCACGCAACAGGAGCAGCATATGCAAGGCAGCATTAGCAGCAGCTGCAGCAGTAGTAGTAGAAGTAGCAGCCGTGTGGCAGCTAGAGCAGCGTGCAGCATCTGCATGCTAGCTGGAATAGCATGCAGCAGTAGCTGTAGCAGTCCAGCATCAGCAGCCATAGTAGCAGAAGTGACAGCAACAACAGCAATAGCAAAAACAGCATCAATATCGGTGGTAGTAGCAACAGCAACGGTAGTAGCAGCTTGCAGCGATTGCAGCAGCAGCATATAGCAGCAACGACAGCAGCAACATCGTGTGATGGAAGCAGCAGCAGCAGCACCGGCAGGTGCCACGGAAGGTGCACAGAAGCTGCTAAGGCTTCTGCGCAGCTCCGACAGGCTACCGGCCATCAACCAGGAAAAAAAAGGGCATACCAGTTCTTGGGGGTACCCAAGAACTGGCAGGGTATTTCTGAGAAAAAAAGCTTCATCTTTTCCATCAAACAATCAATCCAGAGAAGTAGTTGCTGTTTTTTTAAAATTTTCATATCACAGAGTAACAAACACAATACTAGTGGCAGCGTCCGCCACCCGCTACCACGGGTATGACTGCGTGGCACTAGCAGTATTGGGTCCGGCCATGGAGCGCCGGACTTGGTACCACTAGTGCCACGCAGTCCACCTGTGCTAGCGCTACGTCGCCGAATGACCCAGTCACCAGTCTCCAGCAACAGGTTGATGACTTGCGAAAACTCCTAGCCACCTTACAGTCCGTCCAGACAGCCAAATTTCAGCCGCCTCTTCGTGGCCAGCCTGGTCCCACAGTCTCTACCGCGGCCCAAAAAGTAGCCCATCATCACCACCAGCAGCGGTAGCAGTCCGTCTCGAGTGTCATAGGGTCTCTAGGCACTACAGCCAGTACTCAACGCAAGCAAAAGGATTTTGAGACACCAGCATCCCACCTTGAGGTTACAGATTTTGCGTCCTGGGAGCTACTCCTTTGCCTATGGGCTCAGGATGATGATCTCTGGCCCTACTACACCTTGAAGTAGGACTCCTCCATCCCCGAGCAGTTGTTGGACGTAGGCCGTGCAGCTAGGGCCCTTGTCTTCGCCGCACCAGAGACTGATAGTAGTGGCCTCAAGCCCTTCACCGGCGATCCTACTGCCGGCACCGACCTTGACCTCTGTGAGGCCTGGTGTACCCTCACACGTCCCTATCATCCTTCTGGCCAGGCCATCGTCAGTTGCCTTTACATGAGTTTCAGTGACCTCAAGATGGGTGACTTAGAGCCGGTCACCGCCTATCAGCGGCGCACACAAGATCTTCTCCGTTTTCTCAGCAAGGTTGGCCTTCCTCCGCTTGCCGCTCTTCTCACCATCAAGAACGGCGCAACTCCTGACTACGCAAAGATCCTCGTCGACTTTGACCACGAGATCTTGGAGGCATGGCATGCCTGGGCACTCTGATGTCCTAGTTTTATTCCCAGTCCTTGGGACTTGGAGGAGGCAATTCAGGACACTCGCCTGAAGTGTGGAGACAGAGGCATTAGCAACAGTCAGCTCTGCCTCTCCTATGCCTTCGTCGACTGGGATCCTTGGTGCTGTTGGAGCCATGCGTAGTGTTGACCACGGCAAGGGGGAACATAGGAATAGGGAGAAGGATAAGACCCAGCAGTCATTTGACAGCAACTCCTCCCATAGCAGCTCTCTTGTCTGCCACAACTGTGGCCAGCCAGGTCATGGCTAATACACTTTCCCACTACCCATTGACGAGTACCGTGTTGTTAGCACCATGTGTCACAAGCGGGAGCAGCCCCTTGGTACCACTGTAGCTACTACCACCTCTCCTATTGGCGCTTCTTTGTCTTGATCAGGAGCAGTCTCCTCCACCGGCATTACAACAGTCATGACTACATCCCCGACTCCTTTCATGCCTTCTATTGGAACTGCTTCTACGGACTCCATATCCGACGTGGTCACCTCCACCGTCGCAACTCAGCTACACCTCAGCTCCTCCCTCCGGCATGACCATGCCGGACTACCTTCATACTCCTGGGCCCTCTGCTTGCAGAGGGCCCGGGAGTACGCATTAATTGTGCACTGCCTTGGTATCCCTCCTCGTCAGCCCCAGGTAAGTACGAATTGTATGTCTGCTAGTCAGGAGGTCATAAACAGTTGTCAGACTGAGTCTGCTCTCCATTGCGATCCCCCTGTGGATGACCATTGATTTCCTACTCTCCTCTTGATGATGTTACCTGGCTTGATGATTAGTAGACACGCTTTGCGTCTCAGTCTCATGCGCAACGCCCGTTGCTTTCATCATGTCAGGTCGCTTAATGCAACGTTACCGCATGTGTCCGCGACCTTGATGGTACCTGGATCATTGATTCTGGCACTATATATCACATGGTGTCTTGTCGTCAGGCGTTCAGTATGATTAGCCCGGTTGGCAATGTTCAGAGTGTTCGGACCGGGTCCAATCACATGCTTCCTATTTGTGGTGTTGGTGTTGTCTGTTTTTGGAGACCATCTTGCAATGTGTATGTCACTGATGTGTTGTATGTGCCTGGCCTTGAGCTCAACCCTCTGTCCGTCACTGCTCTCCACAGCATGAGCGTGGATGTTTTGCACTCTTGTGGAATTGGCACAGTCACTCTTTTTCCATCTGGTCATGTGATGTTGTGTGCGGAGTCTTGTGATGACTTGTGGTATGTCACTTGTTTGTCTTATGTGTCCTCATCCTTGTTTTCAGATGGGGCGCATGTGTTTGTCACGAGCACTCTGTCCCCGCAGCATACTCATAGCTGCGGGGACAGAGTCTTGTGATGACTTGTGGTATGTCACTTACCTCCTTCACCGTTGCTTGTGCCACGTACACAGCTCTGCCATTCAGAGCATGCTTTGCACGTAGCCTGCCCTTGGCCTCGATCCAGCTACCTTTCAGCTGCCTCAAAAAACTGAATGTATTTTCTGCGCTCAGGGCAAGATGCACATGCCATGTTATCATGTCTCCTCTTCTTGTGCCTCCCACTGGCTTGAGCTAGTCCATTCTGACCTCATGTGTCCCTTACCTGTCGATTCTGTTGCAAAGCGTGGTCGTTACATTCTCACCCTCATTGACGACTCCTCTCAATTTTGATAGGTGTTCTACCTCCGGCAGAAAAGTGGTGCAACAGCTATGATTCATGATTGGCTCCTAACCACATAGCGTGACTGTGGTCCTCCCCTTTGTCACTTCTGTTTTGACAGAGGTGGTGAGTTCATGGGGGAGGAAGATGCTTTCCTCAAGATTCGTGGCGTCAGACATGAGACGTCTGCTCCCTATACCCCGGAGCAGAACAATGTCTCTGAGTGCTAGAACCACACCATGGCTGATGTGGTCTACACTATGTGCATTGAGTCCGGCCTATCCAAGGGCTTCTTCTTCGAGGCCATGTCATACATGACGTGGACGTCGAATAAAATTTCCCACAGTCCTTTGCCCCTTCCTGTCACTCCCTACCAGCATTGGTATGGGCAGCGCACTGATCTTCATCCTGTGCGCATCTGGGGTTGCGTCGTCAGCGTCTGGCTCTCGGAAGACCAGCAAGATGGCAAGTTTGCTCCATGTGGTCCAATTTGTACCTTTCTCAAGGTGTCTCATCAATCAAATACTTGAAGGTTCTGGGATCCTATCCGGCATCGGATCATCGAGTTACGTGATGCTCTATTCTTTGAGGAGTGTTTTTCACAAAATCTCCCTTTTTTCCATGTTGGGACCCTTCCAAACCTGTCGCCGCCTTCGCATGGGGGAGATTTTGCACCAATGCACAATGTTGCTCCCAATCCATCAATGTCCAGATTCCGTGGTCCTACCGGGTCACCTGCGCCCCTACGCGCACCTGACACTACCACCGAGCCAGAGACCCAATCGGAGTCTGTTTCTCAGAGTGTTGACCACGCATCTGAGTCCACCTCTTTGGCTGCTAACACCGCTGACCAGGCAACTGAGTCCACCTCTTTGGCCTCTAACATTGCCAACCAGTTGACTGAGTCTACTTCCTTGGCCGCGGACTCCTCCACCAAGGCAACGAATACAGTCACTCTGGTTGCTACCTCAGTCGACCATTCAGGTAGTTTTCTTGTGTCGGTCACTCCAGTAGAGTGACCTGTCGTGTCCTTGCCTCCTCGACCCCAGCACATGAACTCCTTTAGTATTGGTCCTACATGCTCACACACTCCTGGTGGTCGTCTTCGTCCACGCATCCCAGTACCTCCATCAAGCATGTGTCCTGGCATCGTTCGGCTGCCTCCGTCCGCTACCCTCGGTCCCACGTCCCCGTCTCACACTGTTGTGAGGAGGGATCCAGGGACAAAGGCCTTGGGTCTAACTGCCCTTGTCGTCATCACAGCGGAGCTTCATTGTGGATCAGCACTGCATTCTGCTCTGATTTCTCAGGAGCTTCGACGTACTGTCTCCGTCTCGTTATCGCGTGCTCCAGCAGGTCTTGGCACCG
>SZWC01000798.1:300376-310779 GCA_023375785.1 Penium margaritaceum | reverse complement strand
ATCCTGGTCTATGTTGATGACCTTCTGATCACGTCTCCGTCGCTGGAGGCCGTGAAGGAGGCCAAGGCTGTCCTGCAGACCGCCTACAGGATGAAGGACCTCGGTCCTGCATCGGTGTTTCTTGGTATGGAGATTGTGCGAGATCGCAGACATCGGACACTGTTGCTGCATCAGGCCCGATACGCACGAGTCGTGGGGGAGCGCTTTAGCGATCTCCTTGGTGCAGTGCCCACTGCTTCCACACCACTCACACCTGATGGGCAGGATGCCCTGAAGGTGGATGACCCTACACAGTTGGGGGAGACAGTGGACGTGACCTTGTACCTCCGTCTCATCGGATCTCTGATGTACCTGGCCACTACCACGCGTCCTGACATCACGTTCGCCGTCAACCTCCTCGCTCAGTTCTCGCAGGCTCCACGTGCGAGAGCTCTTCATGCGGCTGTGCGAGTGGTACGGTACGTGGTCTCCATGCCGTATCTCGGACTCTGCTTTCGTCGGCAGTGTTCGGTGGTCCTTGACGGCTACACTGACAGCGACTGGGCTTGGAGTCCTGACGGGCGCAGTCGTACTTTCTACGTGTTTCTGCTTGGTGGTACCGCTTTGTCTTGGCGGAGCGGGAAGCAGGGCTGCATCGCACGTAGCTCGTCGGAGGCAGAGTATGTGGCTTTGGGGGTAGGGGCTGCTGAGGCAGTTTGGCTGCAGCGCTTGTTTCTTGAGCTTGGGCAGTCAGTACCAGCCATTGTGCTACGTTGCGACAACCAGAGTGCTCTCGCCATTGCGGAGAACTCTGGTATTTTTCATGCTCGCACAAAGCACATTGCGGTTGAGCATCACTTCGTTTGTGATCTGGTGAAGCGACGCGTGATCTCCATCATGTGGGTTGGCACTGACTTGCAGCGAGCTGATTTCTTGACGAAGGCACTTGCCCGCAGAAAGTTCCTAGTGGCCATTCGTTCTATTGGGCTTCGCCCCGTGCGTGACAGTGGTTGAGTGTAGGATGTACTTTGCTGTCTCATCTGTCTGTGTCACTCACTATGTGGTTGTACCAGTGCTGCACGCGTATGGACATGCGTACCATCGGGTCATGGGGGAGTGTTGTGCTTTGTGCCGTTCCTGTACAGTTTACTGTGACCACTCGGCCGTATCCATACTCGTGCAGATCCCTGAGGCAGGCGGCCCTGGTGACACCNCTCACCAAAGCGCTCAGCAGTGGAATGTTCAAAGCGGCCGTGCATGCTGTTGGCTTGCTGCGCTCTCGTGATGCCGCCGGTTGATGTGATCCCTGTGTTGTTCACCTCGTTCCATGTTTTCGTGTGTGTGAGGCCTGTTCGCCTGTGGGTCATGGGGGAGTGTTGGTTATTGTCACAAACACGCGCAAGTGCCCTCTTGTCTCCATTCATGCACACACCTCACCACTGCAGGTGATTGATCTGGATTAAGGCTCCCTGGTGCAAGACTGTGGTGCAGCATGAAGAACACAGAGGATGTGCCTCCCTCAAGCTGCCAAGTGGTGGCTTCAGCACCAGTCTTGTCACATGCCTTAGTTTAGTAATACACTCATATACTAAAAGGGGATACAACTTGTGGGAATGCATGCTTGTTAGTTGATTGCATGCTTGCATGTTCCTAGAGTGGTGAACCGGGTTGCTGATCCCTCGGGACCACACGTCCGGCTTGTGCCGGCGTGTGAGAAACCGCCTGGAGCTCGTTCGCTCCAGGGTCGGGTTCGATCCCTGGGTGGCGTCCGGGCCCCACGACGATTGTCTCGCGTGGGTGGCCCGGTCAACTGGCTCTCACCACCTCGCTCACACTCACTCGCTTGTCAAGCTGTGACTTGTTACTACATTTTCTAAGTCGTGAGCGTTCCCCGATCCATGGCGTACGTTGTTGCTCGTTACCTGCTTTCTTGCTAGCCTAGCAACTACGCCTATCTACTGGTATCATAGCAGGAGGGCTGTCCCTCCCGCCGCGACGTCCTGGGACCTCATGAGACTCACGCGCTAAGCGCCGGGTGATCCCGCACAAGCCACAGCACGAGACAGCGGCGGCTCAAGCAGCAGCAGCGGCGGTCATTCTGTACAGCCGCTGGCATCACACTCGTGAACCTCAGCACGAGATCGTGGCAGCTTAGGCAGCAGCAACAGCTGCCACTCTGAGTAGCTCCTAACATCGAGCGACGGGTGATCCCGCGCAAGCCACGGCACAAGGCCGTGTCGACCTAAGCAACTGCAGGAGCAGCCATTCTGTGCAGTTGTTGGCACCGAGCGACAGGTGGTCCCAAACAAGCCACAGCACGAGACCGCGGTGTCCTAAGCAACATCGTTGGCAACCACTGTGTGCTGCTGCCAACATCGCACTCGTGGACCTCAGCGCGAGGCCGCAGCAGCTTGGACAGCAGCAGCAGCCGCCACTTTGGGGAGCCGCTGGCATCAATCGACGAGTGAGCCCACACGAGCCACAGCGCAAGGCCGTGGCGGCCCAAGCAGCAGCAGCAGCAGCCATGCCTTGCAGCCGCTTGGGCTCAGCCGCTTAGCCGCTTGGCACAAGATAGAAGCAGCTTATGTGGCAGTCTGGCCAGCCGCAGCAGCCGCCGCTCTGTGCAACTGCTGTCTTCGCAGCCGTGACCTCAGCCCCAACCTTGCAGCCAGGCTTGATCCCAGCACAGTCTCGATCACCACGGGCTGCCCTGAGGCAGCCCATCACTCTGTACACTGGCGTCTCCACCTGAGATCGAGCCAGCCCCTCCGTCATCAACAGTGGCTCGGGACGGTGCAAATACTGACGAGGAGCTTGCATACTTCGAGGAGAGGGCAGAGAGAGAGGTGTGGTCGAGGGTGTGTCGCAGCAGTCCAGGGTATCACCCCAGTGAAGACTATGATCCCGCTGATCACTACGCATGGGCAGACGCAAGGGACTACGCAACGCGCTGCCAATCAGCCGACGACGACACCCCAACGTCGCTGAACCAGCCGGCAACAGCACAACAAAATGACCACCGACCTCTTCACTCTCTGGTAAGACTGCCCATTTCCCATAGGACGTGCCCGCAACACCGCCGTGCTGTTCCCCGTGGTGCAGCTCCACCTGCTGCAGCGGCAGCATCTGAGGCCTCCGCTCCGCGTCGTGCTGCATCCCCAGCCGCAACTGCTGCAGAGTCCATCTTGTCTCTTGATATTCTCTCAGCGCTGCAGGCTATCCTTTCATCCAGTGCTGCCGTTGCCACTACCTTTGCAGCCACAGCACGTGCCGGACGTGCACCAGCCAGCACTGCTGCAGGTCGAGCCATTGACACATATACTGCAGCGGTTGACCAGGGACCCTTGGCGGCCTCGGCCGTCAACGTAGCCACTCAGGTTACTGCAGCAGCAAACGCATTTGCATCCGCCACAGCCACAGCAGCCATTGCACTCTCCAATGCAGATGGCTCCGCTAACGCCTCCACAACACAGGCAGCCTCTCTACCCTCCACATCACCGTCAGTCACTTGGCACCTACAACTGTTGGTTTTGATCGCTACAGTCATCGTCGCTCTGTCAGGTGCAGCTCTGACAGGTGTAGCCTGCTTCGTCGTCACCACATCGTCCTTTGTCGCAGTCGTCTCCTCCTCAGCTGCTGCAGGACTGCCACCATTGTTCTCTCTGCACCGCAGTGCGTGGTGAGCTTGCCTTCTCCTGCTCTTCCGTACTCTCTGCCCTCCCTGCATTGGCGTGTTCGTGCGTTCAGGTTGTTGCCTTGCAGCGCACTTTCAACACCGATATCTTACTTCCCACGCCCACTTGGGCAAGGGAAACTCTGCCAAAAAAAATTCGGCAGAGTCACGTCGCTGGCACAATGCCAGTCGACGATGACCAATACACAGCACTGCAGGCTGAGCTTCAGCGTGAGCGCACTGCATTACAGGCAGCTCTCAGTGCTTAGTGGGCTGCTGAGGAAAAACTAAAGGCTGAGCAAGCTGATCAAGAGACATTCGCCGACCACATTGTTGACTTGGTTCTGAATCGCCTGCAACCCACACTGCGCAACACTCACTCCGCTAGCATTGCTGCCGCTTTTTCCACTTCTCCCGCTTCCGCTTCCACTGCCGCTGGCACATCTACCTCTGATCCACTTGCAGTCGCCGCAGCTGCTGGCGCTGCTGCAGCCAAAGCCCTTGCCCCAGCAGTGCAACGCAAGCCTGAATTTGACTCCACTCCACCCCACTTCACACCCAGTCTCACTTTTCACTCTTGGGAGGTTCGTTTTAGTGCCTGGGCGCAAGGGGAACAACTCTGGGAATACTACCATGCACCAAATCCCTCAGCTGTCCCACCTTTTGTGCCAGTTGATTCTGAGTCAGCTCGAGCGGTCCGAGCCCTCATTCGCGCCGGACCAGACGATCTCACTGATGAGATTGGATCCTACAATGCTGACACTGCACGCCGCACCCCCGCTGACCCGGTTGGGGCTTATGCCCTGATCAAGCGGCGCACGACAGTCACTGGACATGCGGCACAGAGCGTCCTCACCGTCCAGTTCAACACGCTCTCCATGCGTGCTGACGAGACTACTGACGCCTATTGGGCTCGCAGTCTGCGCCTGCTGCGTGATCTCGGCAAAGCCGCCCCAGGCCAACTCCCCGCTGTCCTCACCATCGTCAACGGTCTCATCCCTGAACTCAGCGACATCTTTCGCGAAGTGAAGGCCACGGAGTTGGAGCATCTGGCGGCAATACCTATTCCCGCTGACGCACCTCCTGGAATTAGGGCTTGGTGGGAGTTCACCTCCCAGCGCCTCACTGACTGGTGGAGCTCCTTGCAGAACAAACGCATCCACTGCGCAGCTGTTGCAGCAGCGACCACCGCACTTCCCTCCTCCTCTACCTCCTCAGCCTCCAGCTCATCCTCCGTCTCCACCTCCACTACCACCGCCACCTCCCTTGCTTCCCAAGGAAGTGGGCGTGGTAAAGGGGGCAACAAAGGTAAAGGCTGAGGAGGTGGCTCTGGCGGTGGCGGGCAGGGGAAAGGGGGCAAAGGTCGCGGTTCTGATTACACGGCATCCCACTCCTCCTCCAGCACTGTCACTTGCTGGAACTGCGGCGCCGCTGGTCATGCGGCGCCCAAGTGCCCTGCACCACCAGATGATGCACGCCTGGCCTCAGCCATGCGTGCTCACTGGGCACGCTCTTCAGGATCAGGTGGAGGCTCTGCCCACTCCTCCGCCTCCGCGGGGTCCAGTCGTAGCTGTACGCACACGTCTTCTCCATTGCCTGCAGCAGCTGCCTACAGCATTGTCCTCTCTACACCTTCTCCACCTATACCCTGGGGTTGGCCCCCGGGATTTGGAGGTCCTGTCTACTTCAGGCCTCCTTCCGACTTCTACTCACCTCCATCATGGGCGTCCCCCATTCCTGGTCCCCAGCCACACTCCTCTGCCGCACTCATCACCGGACCGCCTGAGGACGAACGCCAGTTGGACTCTGCGCTCTCTCATGCCATCCACCAGCGTCACCTCCGTGATCAGGGAGGTGAGAGTGTACGTTCGGTCGAGGAGGGCCTTGCGTGTGCTGTTGACTTGTCTCTTCGTGGACCCCCCTCCGGTCATGTTCAGGGGTGTCCCCCAGATGATGTCCCATGGATTGAGGATTTGCAGTCGTACAGTCTCCCTTGTTGCCTTGCTGCTTGTGGCCAGCGCCTTTTTCCACGTTCTGCCATTGCTGCTGTGAGTCGTGACCCTGCGTCTGTCCGTGTGACGGGTGGCTTCTGGATTCTTGATTCAGGGGCCACCCACCACATGACTTCCTGTCGTTCAGCGTTTGTGTCGTTGGGTCCTGTTGGTTCTGTTCGCTTTGTGCGCACTGGCTCTGGCCACCTTCTCCCTGTCCAGGGTGTCGGTGTCGTCCGCTTCGTTGGCCCTGGGGGGGAGCTCTTCCTCCCTGACGTTCTCTATGTGCCTGCTCTTGAGCTCAGTCTGCTGTCTGTTACGACTCTCGACGNTCATGGGTCCCACCGCTCGCTTTCTCACCTCTCGTGGGGTGTGTATGGAGCCCTCGGCACCTTACACACCCCAGCAGAACGGTGTCTCGGAACGCTGGAATCGCACCCTCGCTGATGGAGTTCGTACTCTCCTCAGCGAGTCCTCCCTCTCTTCCGTCTTTTCCTTCGAGGCCGTGTGCTACATGACCTGGGTATGGAACCGTGTCCCCCACGGTCCCCTTCCTCGCCACATCACCCCCTTTGAGCGCTGGTATGGCCGCCGTGCTGACCTCCGTCTGGCTCGTGTCTGGGGCTGTGTGGCTGCTGTCTGGTTGCCAGAGGACTCTCGTGATGGCAAACTGAGTCCTCGTGCGCGCCTCTGCACGTTTCTTGGCGTCTCTGCCATGTCTAAGGCATGGCGTTTCTGGGACCCCGGCCGCTCCCGTGTCATCGAGTCGCGTGACGCCCTCTTCTTTGAGGATGTCTTTCCCCGTGACCTGTCCCATGTCCCTCCTCCGTCGTCTCTCTCCTCGCTTCGTCGGCTTGGGGGGGGTGGGTCTATTCCAGCCTCCGATCTCCGTGCGTCCACGTCNTCTCCTCAGACAGCGTCCCCTGTTGTCACTCCTACGGACAGTGACGAGGACTCAGTCTCCTCCAGGTCAAGGGCCTCAGCGCCCTCCCCGGAGTCCGAGTCACCCCGGTCCTCAGCCGGCAGCCCTGTGTCCTTGCCGTCTACCGCCATTCCCGAGTCCTCACACTCGGCACCCACTCCCGCACAGTCCACTGCTCGCTCCACTTCCATCTCATCCCCTGGCCCTGTAGTTTCTCCGGTGCTTGACACCACTGCAGGCGGTGAGCCCCAGGTTCGGCCCCCTTGCCCAGAGCCTTATACTCGTGGGGGGAGACTTCGTGCTCTTCCCTCCTCTCAGCCCTCCTCTTCTAGGGCGCCTACTGAGCCTCTCCCGGCAGGCTCATCCACTGCCTCTCGGCGAGTCACTCGCTCGAGAGCCACACCCTCCACAGCTGGTCCGTCAGCGCGCCCCACCGGCCTTGATGCATTGGGCCTATCTGTGAGCGTTGTACACCCAAACTCTGCAGTTGGCTATGCTCTTGTAGCCCACGAGTTTCATAGTGCTCTTGAGTCTTCGGTCGCTGGTTATGTCGCCGCATGCTTTGCGGCCGCTGGCCTCCCCACTCTCCCTCCTGAGCCCACCACTGTCCGGCAGGCTCGTGAGGCAGCAGACGCTGACCTCTGGTAGAAGGCCATGCAGGAGGAGCTCACAGCCCTCCAAGATCATGGAGTCTTTGAGCTAGTGGATCTGCATGCAGGTCGCAAGGCAGTCTTCGCCCGATGGGTCCTTCGGCGCAAGCTGAAGCCCGATGGAACTGTCGACCGGTACAAAGCACGTCTCACAGCAAAGGGGTTCTCCCAGATCCCCGGCGTTGATTTTGATGAGACCTTTGCACCGGTCGGGAGATACACCATGGCTCGAGCACTCTTGAGTCTCGTCGCCCAGCACGACTGGGAACTGGAGCAGATGGATGTCAACTACGCCTTCTTGCACGGGAAGCTCGATGAAGAGATCTACATGATCCAGCCCCCTGGCTTCACCGATGGCACAAGCAAGGTCTGGAGACTACGTAAAGCCCTCTACGGGCTCAAGCAGTCTCCGCGATGCTGGAATATGGAGATCTCCTCGACTCTCGAGCGGGGAGGTTACCGTCGCAGCACGGTCTATCCAGCGCTCTTCTTGAGCGCCCCCTCAGAGCCGTTTGTGGCAGTGTTGGTCTATGTTGATGACCTGCTCATTGCCTCACCCAGCCCGGGAGCTGTCCAGTCAGTGAAAGACCTGCTGCAGTCTGTGTACAAGATGAAGGACCTAGGTCCTACACGGGTGTTTTTGGGGATGGAGCTTGAGCGTGATCGTCAGCGTCGCACCCAGCACGTGCACCAGGCCGCGTACATACGCACGCTGGGGGAGCGTTTTGCTCCTCTGCTCGCAGACGTTCCCACCGCGTCCACACCAATGACTCCAGCAGGTCAGCGCCTGCTGAAGTCATTGGACTCAGCACAGCTGGGAGAGCCTGTCGACGTCACCGACTACCTTAGTGTTGTCGGCTCCCTCATGTATCTCGCCACCACCACTAGGGCAGATGTGGCCTTCGCAGTCAACTTCCTTGCCCAGTTCTCACAGCAGCCTCAGCAGAAGCATCTCGAGGCCGCACTGCGCGTCGTCCGCTACGCGTTGTCCACTGCACGCGTAGGACTCTGCTACCGTGCTCAGCCCTCTGTAGTCGTTGACGGCTACACAGACAGCGACTGGGCACATGACACAGATGCTCGCAGCCGCACTGGTTATATCTTCCTCGTCGGGGGGACTGCAGTCTCCTGGAAGAGTGGAAAACAGGGTTGTGTTGCTAGGAGCTCCAGTGAGGCAGAGTATGTGGCACTGGGTGCAGGTACGTGTGAGAGTGTTTGNGGGTCGACACTCGTCAACAGCGTGCAGACTTTCTCACCAAAGCGCTCAGCAGTGGAATGTTCAAAGCGGCCGTGCATGCTGTTGGCTTGCTGCGCTCTCGTGATGCCGCCGGTTGATGTGATCCCTGTGTTGTTCACCTCGTTCCATGTTTTCGTGTGTGTGAGGCCTGTTCGCCTGTGGGTCATGGGGGAGTGTTGGTTATTGTCACAAACACGCGCAAGTGCCCTCTTGTCTCCATTCATGCACACACCTCACCACTGCAGGTGATTGATCTGGATTAAGGCTCCCTGGTGCAAGACTGTGGTGCAGCATGAAGAACACAGAGGATGTGCCTCCCTCAAGCTGCCAAGTGGTGGCTTCAGCACCAGTCTTGTCACATGCCTTAGTTTAGTAATACACTCATATACTAAAAGGGGATACAACTTGTGGGAATGCATGCTTGTTAGTTGATTGCATGCTTGCATGTTCCTAGAGTGGTGAACCGGGTTGCTGATCCCTCGGGACCACACGTCCGGCTTGTGCCGGCGTGTGAGAAACCGCCTGGAGCTCGTTCGCTCCAGGGTCGGGTTCGATCCCTGGGTGGCGTCCGGGCCCCACGACGATTGTCTCGCGTGGGTGGCCCGGTCAACTGGCTCTCACCACCTCGCTCACACTCACTCGCTTGTCAAGCTGTGACTTGTTGCTACATTTTCTAAGTCGTGAGCGTTCCCCGATCCATGGCGTACGTTGTTGCTCATTACCTGCTTTCTTGCTAGCCTAGCAACTACGCCTACCTACAACCTGCATGCCTTTCATCCAATTACGAACATTTACCCCTTAGTAAGCCTTGTGAGTGGTTTCTAACCCATCAGTATTAGGAAATGCAGCGCAATCCCTTTGTTCATGATTTTCAGGTGCGAACAAATAGCGCGCCCCCATACTTCACCCGAAGCGCTACGCAAAGCGCCATCTGGAATTTGTATATGTCCATCACTCCGTTGACTGCCATGATTTTCACCATCTACCCAACTTCGCCCTGAAAAAAAATATCATGTAAAAACAGTTTCCGACAAGCCCCCTTGTAACACTCTGGGGTTGTGGTTAAGGTTCGGGCTCCTTCCAGGCACAACGGTAGCGGGGCATGGGAGGTTCCCTTCAACTCATACGGAGTTTAGTCTACCAAACGTATTCGTACGTGCAAAAATCTCTCCTGATGCAGTTGAAATATCCCTAATGTTTGTGAAGAAGACAGGGATACAATGGCAGATGGTGGAATCCCCCGAGTTGACTACCGTGTCGTGCCAAAGCGCCCTTCCAGGTTCTCAAGATGGAGTAAGTTAATATCTTCCAAGATGGAATTCGGTCGAGATATCAGATGAATAGCTCTACTTCAGTGTGCACTACATGAGAGAAGTTCAGCATCGTGAATCCCATGCACAAAGCTAGTACAGTCCGAACACCAAACAGATCCCATGCTCAGATTCTTGGAAGGTCGCACATGAACAGCTTGAGCATGCATGTCATTCGTGGCGTCAACACTGACATTGATTTCATGCCGTGTTTTGAATGTCCAGAATGAAGGTCCAGAATGAGCACGAACTGCTGGAAGGCAGGTTGCAAAGTCGGCCAATGGACAGACTTCAGCTCAAACCATCTCAGACTTTCCACCAAAGCATCGCACATTCTTGTCTCTTTACAGCTGGAGAAACGAACATTGCTAAAACTAAATAGCTCCTGACCTGCTTCTTACTGACTTCATGGTCCAACATACTTGCAACTCAATCTACGCATGGCATGTGTTCTCATTGCCATGCCATGCTGCATGCATGCTTGCTTGCTTGCTTGCTTAGCAAGCGTCAGACAGGCATTGCCACCAGAAGGCCCAATGCCGTGGCAGCCTAAACAGGGTAGCACTTGTCTTCAACGCACGGCAGCACATGCACCGAACTGAAGTGCGCATCATCATCATGTTTGCAGTCAGCATCGTCTG
>SZWC01000798.1:260981-297737 GCA_023375785.1 Penium margaritaceum | reverse complement strand
GGTGGCCGTGGGGGAAGGGGGGTAAGGCCTCAGACTCCGTTCGTATGCAAAAAGGCGATCATAGAGTGAAATGCTGTAATCTTGTCGGACAGATAGCGTCCTTCAGGCATTTGCTCGAACGACTGGATCGCTAAGGCTAAATGACTGAATGATTTTCCGTTCAAGGCGACGGCAGCCGTCGAACACAAATGAAGGTTTGCTTGTGAACAGACTGACGGCTTCGATATGAATTAGCATTCACGGCACATGTTTCGATTGTGACTGACGGGATGGACGGCCAACCGGCCAACCTGGCCAACGAGTCATTGGAACCGGTGGCCAACATCTTTCAGTCGACAAGGCCTTCGCCCAATCTAGACTTCCCCGGACAGGTCTTCCCCGAAATGGCGGATATCAACTGTTTGCCAGCCTGAAAGAGAGCCGTCCATAGCTGTGAACAGCAGTCAGAGTTCAATGGGATGGCCATGCTGCGCGCACTCGCAGTCTTGTTTTAAAGGAAAGCGACAAACAATAACCGCTCAAGCGGCCCCCGCCCCCTACGCTTTTTTAGACAGCTGTCGACGTCTCCGACGGAAGCGATTCGTGACAAAAACGTTCAGAGGTTTGTTCCCGCGATGCAAACCATCGCCCTGTGAAGCATCCCACATACTTCGTAAACATGGTCAAGAATGCTCCTTTCGCAAAGAGCCAACGCTCTGGATCGTTCGCTTCTGTTCAGAACGCGACGAGAATAAGGGNCGGCTGGTACACGCTGGAATACGTTGTTGGGCCGCGTCAACGATGGATTCCAGCGATGGACAGTCGGTCCTGTCCGCGGTGTTAAAGCGTTCCAATCGTCCACGACGGTTGGCTCGGCGTTTCACGTCGATCCGTCCGGAAGGACCAATTGCTTCCCCTTTTTCAGCGATCCTCGCGGGCCCCACATGGCACACCAATGGCTGAAGAACCCCAACAATCCCCGTTTCCACTGATGACGTGTGAGCATCCATAGTTGGAAGCTCGATGTTCGTCCACCATTCGGAAAAGTTACTCTGGACCTGACCGCTTGCAGAGCTCTTCTGACCAACGATGAAAACGATTGATAGATGGGGCGATGTGTGTGGACGAGGAAAGTCCTACAACAAAAGGTGCGATGCAGTGTCCGATAGCGTTCAACGATGCATTCCAGCGTTCACCAGCCGCACCTTTAAAGTAAAAATATAATCCAAGCACGCTAACAAGGAAATGTGTACATACATGTGCAAAAACATATTCGAGATCCTATAAGTACAATTCAACTTTCTAAGTAGCGGCACATGGAACAGAGTGTATTTCAACTGTGGTTGCGATAACAAAATTGAAACAATTCACATTTTTGCACTGCCGATGGGGCTGATGGACGGCTCGAAATCGCCACGTATGTGCAATTCCTTCCAACGCTAAAACATGCATATGCTACATTGGTCTAAAAATGAAGCAAAAATGAACAAACAAATTGGGGGAGGGGGGTTTTGTGTCAACCACTCAACTTGACTACAACCGACCACTGATGGATTCCAATGAGCAA
This sequence comes from Penium margaritaceum, assembly GCA_023375785.1. Taxonomy (NCBI): domain Eukaryota; kingdom Viridiplantae; phylum Streptophyta; class Zygnematophyceae; order Desmidiales; family Peniaceae; genus Penium; species Penium margaritaceum. Next base: position 296,191 of record SZWC01000798.1, on the reverse strand, counting down.
AGGATATGTAACAGATAATTTTTCTCTCGTACATACACTTGTTTTTTGTTCATACATACCCCCAATGTTTTTTGTTCATTTTTACTTCATTTTTGGACTAGTGTGGCATAGGTACATTTAACACTTAGAGGACTTGTCCAAGTCGACACATTAGTTCTCACCATTTCCAGCCGTCCATTAGCCTAATCAGAAGTGCAAAAATGTGAATTGCTTAAATTCCCTTTTATTGCAACCACAATTAAAATACAATTTGCTCCATGGTGCCTTTGCATTGCAATCCATAAATGGGGAGTGCATACTACCATAGGGGTGCACATACTCAAGAAAAAAGTCTATAAGTAAGAGCAACAGATGGATAGATCCACAAATGTACATTTTTAGTCTTCACAAATCGACGATCATGGAGTTTATGTAACTGAAGGTTAGTGCACACAAACAAAGGCAAGCTAACCTTTGAATTTGACTGATTCCATACATTCATGCATGTCACAAGATAGTCTTGGTTCCAAACTACATTCAGAGTCAATCTATGGCCCAAATTTCTTTAAAACATCAGTATTAGTCTCATTAGTGCGACCATAATAGAAATCCATCGAAAAACTTGATTCCAACTATAAAACCTTATGTTTTCCACCTTCTTCTAAAAGTCCATCACTCATGGTGTGATCCCAACCCTTCATACTTCCAGAGGAAAACAAGCATAAAAATTATGAAGTTATAATCTATAAAATATATAGATCCATTAATTCATGAATATAAGAACTAATGATGTTTGTGGGGTGCACGAAGGGCTAGGCTCCTTGTTGATTCAACCCTTGTGCTTATAAAGGAATTCTAGATAAAGAACAAATCTAGAACCGCAAGAATACGGGTACTCAATGACTTTATTCGATGACAACGATAGTACAAGAGTCACTATAGCAAACACATCTTAGTTATGAACCAACTCTAGACTCTCAAGCCTTGACATAGCTCCTAGCCCACTAGTGGGAAACATCTAACAAGACAGATCCAACACAATAGCTCGCCACCAAAGCAAGGTATTAAGACCTTCACATACTAGGGACATTCTCCTACCAAGGCCGCTAGACTGTTATCAAGCTTTTTGGGGACTAAAGAAGAGTGTCTGAAGATTCTTAGTCGCAGGTGATGTCTGGAGAAATACGAGGTGATTTTCGTTCACTACGGCCAGGATGCTGGTATGATGAATCAATTTCTGGATCAAGACGTCTAAGCATGCAATCTTTTATATCAGGGTGCTACGAATTTGAGAATTATTTAGCATGGTAGAAGATTTAAGCTATAGGTGGGAAACTTCCTAGTCTATGAACCATAATTTAAATAGTAACCCCTCTAGTAGATCTACCTCTTGATTCATGCATGTGATTGTCAACGTAGAGTAGTCACCGTACTTGGCCTTGCATGTGACTAGTGACTCATGCATGCATGTAGTGATGTAGTGTTATGTCGTGCACGCATGCAAAGACATAAAGCAATCCTTACTCCACGCCATCCATGTAGCTATTGACCAGACCCTAGTACTAAGTTAGGTGTACGCCCACCCGATCTATATGAAACCCAATAGCAGATTTTATGTAATCCCACTACAAAGGTGGTATCAGGACTAATTCAGCAGCCATGCACAATCGTGTAATGCATCCAAACACACAGTACTTTACAACTCTGGGATCTATTACTCCCATGGACCTCGATACCACAATACAATTTGGCCCATCAAAATATATAGAAACTAGGCCATTGAACCAAAGAATTTCTAAAAGAATTTCCTTAACTCTTTTCATGCTCCTATGGCTACGGAACGGACCACGCCAACTGGACAAGAAACTTATCACAATACTTGTCAACACAGACAACCCCCCTTGATTGGTACATAGATGAGGTAAGTTGTTTGAAGTAAAACATAGATGACATAAGGTATCTCCTAAAGGTTTTATTGTCACGAGTAAATTTTACTACGGATTCCATGACCCGGTCATCGACTAAAGGCTTTTCAATGCTATAAGGCTTAAAAGCGACAAGCTCCTCCTTGACTTCCATGAGTGGGGCCTTTTTTGGTATTTTCTGGGTCAATAATTTGCTGCCAGGCTTTTCCTACCTTTAGAAAATGTTTTATGGTGTTAAAGGTCTCCCCAATAGATTTGGGGTGGCTTTTTCTATAGTGAAATGCTTTGAGGAATTTTGATTTCATGGAGTGGTGTTTCAATTTTCTTGCCCTTTGCCTTGAATGTTTTGTGTTGCCTTCTTCGTGGTATAGAAGTTGTTATAAGAAAAGAAAATATCCTTTCCCTTCTCCCCTTACAATTTACAATTTTCTTAGGTGCATAAAATGACATTTTTGCTTAATGGACATAATACTTAATCTCACACTTACTACAATTGTGATACACACCTTCATTGTGAATCTCAATGATTTTTACAGTTGAAGGAAGATTCGAATTTGCTTAGGTCATATTGCGCACCTCTAATGTATCCCCAACCAAAACGTACCTATGAACGTTGAAATTGTTCACCTATTATTTATTTGTTTTCCACTTGTGCGTGTCCGTTTGTTGGTGCCACCGCCATCCTTTTTAACACTCACTCCATACTAGGGTGCCTTGTGTCTTATCATGGGAGGGATATCAAGAAGGCAAAAAATACTTGCAAGCTTGCTCTCAATCCCTTGGGTAGGCAAGCTTGTGATTTGAAACTTCTTTTTCTCGGCAAGCTTGCTCGCTAGCTCCATCTCCTTTCCACCCGTGACGGCAAACACCCTCGCGACTAAGCTCTCTATGGGAAATGGCCTATGGATTTTTCCCTCCAGGTCCTTCTTGAATTTTGCACCCTTCCATTCGCTCTTCATGCATCTGATATGCCGCGTAGGCGTGCTTTGCCTAACTCTCATGGTCTTTGCCTCAATCGTTCTCCTTTCTCGTGCACAATGTACTCTCGACCCCTTTTAGTCTTCATTTTCTTGGTCCAGACTACCGGATTTCCAAATCAATCTTACGAAGTGATTCAGGACTCCAAAGAATGGTTATCTTAAAATGTTGGAGACTAAAGTAACTCTCATAAGCGTGCATATGTCTGAAGTGGGTTATTGAAGTGGATGGTTCCCTAGAAGCAGAAATGACTTTTGCATCATAATGCAACTTTCCTTTGTAAGAATGTTATTAAAGGAGGATATGCTTGAGTTTTAAGACATCACTCTGATAGTGAGTGCTATTGAGTCAATTGTTCATTCAAGGACCTGAGCTATTGTTGAGTAAGTTTTTTGGTGAGGATGAATTTTCTTGAAGCCTCAAGATCTTTGCTACATGCTCCATAAAAATCATCCCATGCACCATGAGGTATGAACTCTCAATTTTTGGTGAAAACAGATTTTTGATGGTGTCTTTGGTGTATTCCCCATTCTGATGCCCTCAAGGTCGCCCTTCTTTTGTTGATGTTACAATTGAGCACAACGAGTAAGTCCATGTTACTCTATGCACTTGTGAAAACATTGTTTTTGGACTCTTTCGGTTAAGAATTGCGTTATTTGTGCTTAGCCTTAGACGTTATTGAGGATGATTGTGTGATTTATCGCTTTCAAGAAAATCAAAGGGCCAATGATGTGAATGTGTTTTTATGCCCCTGCAACTTTGTATGGTTTGTAAGATCAATGGCTGATATATTGTCAAGTTAAACTACTTTTGCACAATGTCATAGAAAAGCAATGTCTTGAAGGAAGATTTTTAAGTTGCTAACCCTTGAAGTTGCTGCTTTCTTCATGACATACTCAGCTTCAACAAACCTAAGTTTGAAAGTATTATGTGTTCTCCATAACCATGAAACATTTGGTCTTACAACAGGAAAAAAAATCATTGGTGATAGAACAATCCTCCTGTGTACCCCAAGAATATACATCCATGTAGCAGCTCACCTCTAATACACAAAGCAAAACGACGACCAACTTAGTATGAGAGATGGCTAAGGGTACCCAAGTGTATGGTCGAGCTCCTTATAAGCCCATGTATTACAAGTATCCTTCCAAAACTAGATCTTGTCAGGTGCTACTAGTAGTGTGCATGAGGGAACCAAATCTGATCCAATAATCCATCTCACTTCTTGCCCTTGGTGCTTGATGGATGAACTCTTACTATGTTAGAAGAGTTGAAATGGAACGGTCAGGGACATCAGTTCCTTCAAAGACATAAGGCCATGTAAGAATACTTTAACAGCTTGAGTGTGCATTGTGAGTGATTTTGTTTGATGTCATACCAAGGTAATGATAAACGTTTGGCATGAGGGTCACATTGATCTCTTATGCAATTGCACAAGCATTTGTGTTGATGAATTCTTGTGATGGGCTGATGGGCTGATTAGGATATCATCAACTTAGACAAGGATGTAACAGTCTGGTTGCTTTTCCTGACTTGACAATGTGGGAATTAGAAGTCATCATAGACTAATGGATGGAAGTTCCATGACAGAAGAAGATTTTGTAGCTTCTAGAACCAGAGAAAAAGGATATTCCATGAACCCATAAAAATTATTTTTGAGATTACAAACTCTTTGGAAATCGTTATCATACCCTTCCAATTGCTTCATGTAGATTGTTGTATTCATTTCTCCTTCAAGAAAGGCATTTTTTACGTCGAGCTCCTTTAACTCCTACTCTTTTCCCTTTATAATGGTAAACATTCATTCATGCTTTAGTAAAATGGATAATAAGGCCAATGGTTTAGAAGAAATCATTAACTTCAACTTGTGACAACCCCTTCACAACCAAGAGCGCTTCATGTTTGTGGATAATGCCTTTTGCCTTTCTTTCACCTTGAATACCAACATCAAACAAATAGCTATTACTCTAGATGACAACCTTGTTGCCTCCTAGATTCCCTACTCCATGATTTTGTTCTAGCATTGCTTTCCATTTTGTTGTTAACTCATTTTATAGTGTTTTCTTAAGCGAATCTGGCTTAGCTTGTAGTGTTGATGAGGTCTTGGAAAGGAGATCTATAAGATGCGTTATAGTGAAATCTTCATTTACCTTGCTCTTTACACCATCAACAATAAACATTGTTATTTCCATGTCAAACTTTGCTTCATTATCCTTCTATCCTTCTTTCATCTACTACTACAGGTTTTGTGTGAATTGCTTATGTTTGACTAAAACGTGGTGCTTCTTTAGCCTTTTTGCCTTCGTACCACCTAGCGTTGCAATGGTGTATAAATCTTGTCCTTTCACGACGTGACGAAGTCTAGATAGCTCAACTTCTAAAGCATGTTGTTGATGTGAACCAGTTTCAGCATTTGGCTGATGTCACAATATCTAGTAAGAGGACACATTTGTCGAGGCAACTTGGCACGAACGTATTGCTGACACGTCTTTATTTTTCTTTGGCCACATTAAGGCTAAGGCCATTGAAATGGTCGTTTCTTACTGTAAATTCCACAAGCTCATTAAAGATGTTGTGAGGCCTCATATGTCACACTATACCATCTCCACCTAGTGATTTCTATAAAATTGCTGCTACAAATGGGTAATCTGTCTCATCAGGGGCTGGTGCACTATAGTCCAACTGAATCACGCCATGAGGAAAAAGCAAACCTTCCATAAAGGTTTTTTCTTCATGGCTTTTGAGCGTGACATGCTTGCTAAAACTCATAACATTAGCTCCTCTCTTCATGAGTTTGCCAAGGGAAAGGTTCTCTATGGGAATAGTAGGTATATAGAGGATGTTGTTGAATTTGACAAGTGATCCATCAAATCTTGTCACGTTCATCATGCCCTTCCTAAGAAGGGCATCTTGTCACGTTCATCATGCCCTTCATCTATTTGCCTATTCGTCAAGACTGTCACATAGCTCTAATCAAAAGACTTGTGGTTGTGGAGGCTGGTTCTATGGTTTGTGATGTGCGAAGTTCACCCGCTTTCTTGGTACCAAACATATGGCAAGCAAACCATCTTGTTGCTTGGACTATTTGAACCAGCGAGACGCACCTCACAACTTGCGAGACGCGTACGCAATCAGCTGTGGCCCCTTTCTAAAATCCTGCATCAGGACCGCCCAATGGCATAGTCGCTTGCGTCCATCACCATGACGTACTCCTTCGATGAATTAAGATGCACCAGGACCGGAGTGTCACACATGGCACTCTTGAGCTCCACTAAGCTCTTCTACTCCTGATCGCCCCTTTCTCACTGGTGCTCCTTCTTTAGCAGCTGAGTTAGAGGTGCACCCTTTTCTGCGTACCGTTGGATGAATTTGTAGTAGAAGTTGACAAACCCCAGGAAGACTTGGATGTCACGCACCCACTTTGGTGTCATCCATAGCTTCACTTCTTCCACCTTCTTTGCATCCATGCAGAGACCCTTGACGCTCACGATATGTCCAAGGAACTACACCTCCCTTTTCTCAAACTCACACTTGGAGAGCTTTGCAAACAACTTCTCTTTCTAAAGAATGTCCAACACCTGCCGAAGATGTTGCTGATGCTCTTTTAGAGTTTGATAGTAGACGAGCATGTTGTCGAGGAAAACTACCACGAACTGGTCTGAGGGTGGAAGATCCTGTTCATGAGGCTCATGAACGTTGCAGGAGTGTTGGTTGGCCCAAACGGCATCAAGAGGTACTCGAAAGGACCATACTGCGTCCGAGACCGTCTTCTTCACATTCTGCTCCGTAATCCGGATCTCATGGTACCCCGAGCGTAAGTCAATCTTGCTGAAAAAGTGCGCTTCCCTCAGCTGGTCAAATAGCTCCTCGATCCTTGGCAGCGGGTACCGGTTCTTCATCGTTACATTGTTCACTCCATGATAGTCAACTCACATCCGCAGCTCCCCTGTCTTTTTCTTCACAAAGAGAACCGCTGTAGCATAAGGTGACACCGATGGTCTGATGAACCCTTGCTTCGTTAGCTCCTCTAAGTGCTTCTTCAGCTCACCCAAGTTGTTATCGCTCATGCGATAAGCAGCTCGTACCGTTGGAGTTGCTCCCGGAACCAGATCAATTTTGTGGTTGATGTCTCACTTCGGTGGTAAACCCTTTCGCAGCTCAGAAGGAAACACGTCATTTTAGCTGTCTAACACTCCTTTGATACCTTCAAACAGCTTTGTTGCAAATGCTTTTTGCTACTCGTCCTCTTGTGGCTTTGTCTATGCTGCCAGCACTTCAACCTCTACAGCAGCTTCATTCTACGGCACTCACACAAGGTAGACTTGTTCCCCCTTACGCTAACAACACATCAGCTGCATGTAACTTAACTATGGCACCTTGCCTTCCTAAGAATCCTACTCCACTGTCCACAATGGCAAAACGATTTGCTCTCCGCTTTTCTTCACTTTCACCCGGCTGCGCACTTAATCCAGAGCAGGATTCCACCGCTGCAGCCAGTTACGCCCCTGCATGGCGTCATAGGTATCCATTGGGCATGTCCGAAAGTTCACCTCGCCCGACAGCTTGCCCAGACGGACCCTCAGAGGCTTCAGAGGCAATTCGCACTCGAGCTCCCCTTGTACCAAGTTGGCCGTAGTTGGCTTCCCGGGTAGCCGTACAAGCCCCAACCTCTTTCCAACCTCGCCGCTAAAGAATGAGTGCAACACGCCGCAATCCGGTAACGCTTTCACCTGCGGACGAGTATGGCACCTAACGCCATCTGCATAACCAGCCAATAAGATTTCGGCTTTCAGGAGGATCTTCGGAATGCTCACGCTTCCTCTTCTTTGCAACAATACACTCAGCAGCTCCCTAGTTGTCAAAGGACTTTCAGGGCTGGTGTTCAGTGATGCACACAAAGCTTTGCGAGATGATGGCCGCCCTCCACTCACTGCTAGTTGCCGTTTCCCTGCTGCTTCTTCTAAAGTTCCTTCTTGTGGTGCCCAGGCTTCCCGCAGATCCAACCATTCCCACCACGCGGCTTGCGCTACTGCTTGCCTCCTTGTAGTTCATTGATCTCCATGGGGATAGCTTATTGGTGCTGTGCTCGATACTGAACATTCTCTTGTGGTAGCATAGTGCGTCAATGCCCAACAGTCGCTACCATGGCTTGGAACCCTGTGATGCCACTTGGTGCAAGCGTGCGCTGAATTTCTGCCTTCAAGCCGTTGTGGTATTTGTCTGCCACCTCCGGCTCGCTCATGTCCTCAATCATCAAGCACAACGCCAAGAAACGGCGTATTTACTCCTACATCAAGCCAATGTGCTTCAGCTGATTAAGCTTGTTACGTGTGACCATGGAGGCATTCATGAGATCAAATCAATCTCTGATAGATTGCTCGAACTCCTCGCATGTCGTCGGCACGCGAACTTCAGCTTGCACCACACCTGGTTGCCACCACACGGCATGTTGGAAAGCTACGTGCCCACCTCCACCTTGAGTGGCCAACATATTTAGCGGCCTACACCACCCCAATGTTGCTGCGCATAGCAGAGCATTGTGAATGACACACGCAATCCGGTAGTCCGGGACAAAAATCTGATGTCTTTGAAGTGCGTGGGAGTCACCCGTCGTCTCCTGCGCACGCATAGTAGGCCATGTCGACGATCTAGAAATGTACAAAATTTTCCAAAGGTTGGCTCATGCGTTGGCTTCGAAGTCTGGTCTAGCAATTTCCCTTTCAATCAGCCTCAACCTTGTCCGGCAAAGTCCGTGCCTTTGCTCCTCAACGTTTCGTGAGCTATGGTAGCGCATCCGGGTATAGGGTATACATACCATCCGGCAAGCTAGCCCAGGCCTCATCTTACTACTTTCCTAGCTTTCTACAACAAGCTTCTTACACCTAAACTCTGTGTTATGCTTGCACCTGAACCTGGTGCTCTACTTAAACCTAATGCCTAGTGGGAGAAGTCCTTGGCCGTTGATCGTTGAGATCGACGGTGGATCTTGTCTCTCCACGAGCCACCTCGTTGCTCCCGTATGCCTCCCGGCGGTGGGTGTTGTCACTATCTTGCGCTTGCCACTGGGAGTGGTGCGACCGTCACACAGTTGCAGCCACAGTTTTGCTGTCGTCATTGTCCGCGCGCGCTGTCGATAGCGCGCCGCGAAGAAAAAGCACTCGACGGGTAGCGTATGCGATATGCTGCCCGTCGTGAGGGAGAAGCCACCCTCGCGTGGCGTGTTCGGAACGCCGCGTGGGGGTTCGCGCGAAGCAGCCCCCTAGCGCCGGCATGACCTCCACGCCAACGCTCGCTCGCTTGCACCTCCTCCTCATCGTTGTTGTGAGCCGTCGCGGTCAAGCCAGACCTCTAGGCAGATTTCCGAAAAATGGAAAATGCCCCGAGTGTCCCCAAATTCTCAGTGAGGCCCCATATATAAAAGAAAAAATAGGGCACCTCGTTATAAACACACACACTCTCTCTCTCTCTCTCTTTCTCTCTCTCTCTCTCTCTCTCTCTCTCTCTCTCTTTATCTCTCTCTCTCTCTTTCTTACTGTCTCTGTCTCTCTCTCTCTCTCTCTCGCTCTCTCTCTCTCTCTCTCGCTCTCTCTCTCTCTCTCTCGCTCTCTCTCTCTCTCTCTCTCTCTCTCTCTCTCTCTCTCTCTCTCTCTCTCTCTCTCTCTCTCTCTCTCTCTCTCTCTCTCTCTCTCTCTCTCTCTCTTTCTCTCACTCCCTCTCTCTCTATACATCCATTACATACACATTTCCCTTTAGATCCCCATCACGTCTCCTTCCTTTACCCTTGCATATACACACGTGTCTTTCTGTAGTAAAATATTTGGTGTAGAAAATTGACATAAAATCGTACAAGGTTTTCATAACTTCAGGAGAATATGTATTTACAACCTAATACACTCACCTCGTCTAGTTTTTGCCTCGTCCTCCACCTCTTCCTACTTGCATTTCCCTTTTTGTCTTTTCCATTGGGTTCATATTCAATAGGTATCCAATGTTGTAACACTCTTTCTCCCTCTTTTTCCCCCTTTTCCTCTCTATTTCTCTCTTGGTCTCTCTCTCTCTCTCTCTCTCTCTCTCTCTCTCTCTCTCTCTCTCTCTCTCTCTCTCTCTCTCTCTCTCTCTCTATCTATCTATCTATATACTTATATATTATAGTATATTTCTACAAAATGTTTATGAAAGATAGTTGAATTTGGATGTCTCCACGAAGCTTCCACCATTTTTACCCCATGGAAGGAATATTCGTTTCAAAGACTAAACATATATAGGAAAGGTCCTGGTACTTTGATTTGATATGTGTATAATGCATGTACATTAATTTGTGAGGTGTGTGGTTTTGTGAGGATTGGATATAATTGGTTGTCTTTGATGTTTCCACAAAGGATTCCACTCTGGGTGCTAGAAAACGTTAGTTCATTCCTGGCCTAGGCGAGTGGACTCCATAGCTCGAACAACTCAACCAAAAACTTGAAGTGTACATGTTGTTCAGAACTGACCTTTCTCTGTTACCATGTTGATGTTTGTGGGGAGCAGCAAGGGCTAGGCTCCTTTCTACTTGGAATTTTGTGATTAGGAAGCAGTTAAAGGTGAGTGAAGAGCTTGGAAAAGAACAATATCAAGACGAAATGACTTAGTCCTTGGAAACTATAATACTAGAGTGAGAATTAAAAACCTTAGCTCAAGTACAGACTAACTCTGGACTCCAACACTTAGACACAACTCGTAGCACATTGGTGGGCTACGTATAGCAAGACAGCTCCACAAATGTAGCTTGATTATTAGAAGTTTATTAACCACTTGAGTGAGGAAGTTTGCCCTTGAGGTGGTCAAGGGTGTCGTCTCACTGTCATTGGTAGAGGGTGATGAATTATTTGTTGAATGCAAACTGCCAGACTTAACATCTTTGATAGTAAGCTGTTGACAAGTTATAAATTGTGTAGGCTAGTACTTGCTTTCGGCATAAGTCAGAATATTCCTAATCTAGGAACCTTCCTTTAAATGGTAAGCCCTCTAGTATCTCTTGGTGCTGAGACATGCATGTGACGGTTAACGGAGAGCGATCCTTGCTCAAAGCCCTTCAAGTGACTAGTGATTTGTGCATGCATGTAGTGATGCAACTATGCATCATGCATGCATGCAATGATGTTGAGTAGTCCCTTAATTAGGCCTTGCATGCATTTGTTAAGTCGTGTTTATGTAGTTGCATATGTAGAGTGGCCCTTAATGTTTAGTCTAGTGTAGACCCACCCTAACTTTATGTAGCGTAGTACCTAGTCGTGCAGAGTTGTTAAGCATAGATGTTCACTAGTATGATTCAACAAGCATGCACACCCATGTTGTGCATGCAGCACACATTATTTCAAAGCTCGAGGGTCCATTCCCCTTTAGACCTAGATGTTGAGTAAAATGTGGCTTGTACAAGTATGCAAAACTCTGAAGTTGAACACGGGAATATTTAGAGAAAATTTTCTCAACTCTTTGCAGGCTCTTCTCATTTCAACACTGACCGTGCCACCTCAACTAGAAAAATAGGCATACGAATTTTCACCTCTAACATAAACAAGATTAGACCATACCAAAGACTAAGATAATGATAAGTTATTTTTTGCCTTAACTTGATTTCAAAATCAGTTTTATCGTAATGAATTTGAAGAGTTTTCTCAAGCTACGAAGATAGAAATACCTAGAACATGATCTGAAGATTATTGAAGCATGTGAATGCTGTAAATCCAATTGATTTCAGTTAATACTTGCGGTTTTCAAAAACAAAAGTCAACATACATTAGTTTAAGATCCTTTTTATTAATTTAAATCATATTTAATTCTAAATTAATTGAAAATATTATAAATATTCATTGATTCAAGTGCATGTGCTTGAAGTAGGTGGAATGCATGATGAAAATGTTATAGGTTTTATTTTGATGTTAAAGCATCCTTTACTATGAAATGATTGTAGATATAATATGATTTAGTGAAATAAATTTAACAGCTGTAAATCGATTAAAACGTATTTGATCTTGGTTTAGCCGGGTTCCATCTGAGGACTATTATTAGTTGACATGGAAAATCAAGTTTTCAGTATTTTTTATGACATATGTCAAGAGGGCACCTTGGACATGCGTTTGTGCATAGGCATAGCGCTGAAAAGTCAGCGCTGACACCGGATTCATGAAAGATTCATGACAGTCGAATTCGTTGTCCTGAGAATATATACATATTTGTCGGTTATTGCAACTGTGGTCGATTCGGTTACTCGTGTACACACCGTCTGCTGTCGGTTGCTTTTCAACTAGAGTCGAAAGACGAACTCGGCATCGTCGCCGACTTGACGGGCGATGTTGGCAGCCATAGGCAAGCTGCAGATGGAATTTGTGTTGGCCCCGGCCTTGACACATCGAACTGCTGGTTTGACAAATGTTTATTCTGGGTCTGTTTTCACCGCACCCAACTCCTTCAATGGGTTGTGTCAAAGATCAAAAGTGCGCACGCGGATGTTCGACTATGTTTACTGCAAATTCATATTGATCAAACAGGCTCTAGTAAATGTCCAGCTCCGTTGGTCTAGAATCGGAATCGATTCTGACCGATTCAGTATCATCCTGCGAACGACAAATCCAAGTTACTCCACATCACACGAAACCCCATTGAGATCAAAACCGTGTAGAAACAGTTGCCTAGTCCAAAGGACTTGTTGCGCTAATGGAATCGTTTGCGCAGTTTTTTAAATGATAACTATACTAATTAGGTTTGTAATCAGAGTTAACTATAATCTGACATTGGTTAGATGTACAACGTCACTTCGTGCATGCAAATATTGGAGAACTTTAGAGGATCTCAGGAGAAACCAATTCAATGCAGAGCATTCATAAGAATTCTAACGAAAGAAAAATTGTACAACTGGAACTTTATTGATATTCAAAAGGGGTTTTCTCGATAGCAGAACAGAACTCAGACTCATCGACAAAATGTAGGAACCTTCTTTTCCTAGTGTACAGTGTTCGTACCTTGAGCTCCGATGCACTGTCGCATGAAGGGATCGGCAGGCAGCCAGAACAATTCAGACCTGATCCTTTCAAACATTAAACAATTGAGTGTATTTCTGATGAGGTCGGTTAATGCAAATGTCCCCTGAAAAAATGTGATCAAGTTTCGACGTCCTCATCCATATTGGCCATGAAATGTCAAACTATTTCCCTGTTTTGCTGTCCGAAAAAATAAACTTTAATAGAGTTCGTATGCCAATTTTTGTCTTGCAACCAGCGTAGCCTTAATGGAACAGTGACGGGGTAGAAAAATCATTTACAGCTGTACAATAGATCCCCTGGAAGAGAAGAAGGCACAAGACAAGTTTCTCTCACAAAATTTTTAAAATGGTAATATGTTCACGTCTGACCATCTCTTTCGCACATTTGGAGCAAAACAGGCCGCAACAAGACTTCACCTTCAATACTGGCCAGAAAGTGTCGCTCCGGTTCAGATTTGGCCATAAAGCACTCCCGCTAGAAGCCTACCTTACTGTCCTATTTATAGTCCAGGGTGCAACGGCTCCCCCTTTCAAATGTGGCCATTAAAGCGGCCGACGGGAAAACGATCCTGCAAAAGAGCAATATTTACAGGAAAAAAAAACACCACACACTTAGTGACCTCGTTACACCGTTCTCCACGTTGTAAGGTACAAAGATGAACATAAAAAGAAATACAATAACCTTCAAGCATGCCAAAAAAAACATAATACAAATTGAATAAAATACAACCTTATTCAGAATTGTAGGGGACTTCAAACCATTGTGAAACAAAGAAGTCGTTAAGTGTATTTGATTTTCAAAACTAACCCATCATTCAGTTAAAAAACTATGTAAAATAATCCTCCACTTTCATGAATTTATCAAACTATATATATTCAAATTAAAAACATTATTTAAAATTTTCTTAAATAGATAAATCATATAATCAATTTTCTTTTGATCCATTTCAATATCTCACCAGTTCCTTTTTTATTACATTTTGAAATCAATATATCAATTTATGAATTTTAGGGCAAAATCTAAACAAAATTTCATAATCTATAACATAATCTGAAGAATAAAAATCTATTTCATGAAATGTATCAAGTACAGAAATTGCATAAGAAACAAATGTTTGACATAATTTTTTAAACAAGAAATCTTCTATTTAGCATTAAACACTTCAAAAGACCTTCATGTATGGCTTTTAAAAGGCTTAAAACTTCATTGAATAAATAAAATATAAAAATGGTTTTAAACTCTTCTTAATGATGCTTTGCTATGTAAGGAAACCTGAAAAACTCATTGTGAAAGAAACGCCTTAATTTTTCATACTTTATCAGTTTTACATATATCCAAACAATATTTTATTTGATAGGAAATCTTTAGAACATGCATTATTGGAAAATATAAGCATTAAATTTTATGTAACAAGAGTTACCACATGAACCGTATAAAAAGGTTTTGAAAACCTTACGTGCGTATTATTCTATAAAAAATGATCCATAATTAGAATTTATTTGATGTATTTATGGACCCAGACCAGAAAGTCATGAAAGAAAAATTAATATTACGGAAAATATATTAAACCATATATCTTGAAAATTGTGTCCATTTATTTTAACTTTTCGTGACATTATTCACACAAAATATTGTTTACTAAGGATTCTTACAAAATTTGGTTTGGAAAATTAAGTTTTAATTTTCATGAACTATTCTAAGTTTTAAGATGTTTTGAAGACCCCTAAGATTCAGACTAGATTCTGCCTTGTTAGAAAATTGTATTTTGTCATCCCTTATAGCATGCTCCAAGGGTTTTTTCCCTCTTCATGTACATTTGAGTACCTTTCAATACGAAGAGTGACTTTAGGAGATCACTTAATGTTTCAGGTGCTCCTTTAGTCGGCATCTTTGACTCATGCCATCCTGTTCCCTTCGGCTGCCTTCATGGCCACATTTGAAAAGAGGAGCCGTCGCGCACTTGATTATGGTTAGAATAGTAAGGTAGGTTGCGAGCCGCGGTCATTCATGGCCAAATCTAATATCCACGGACACTTTATGGCCATCATGGATGAGAATGTTGAATCGCGACCAGTTTTAAAGCTATGTTTAAAAACATTGCCAAACAAAAAAATGACCTTACAAAATCAGGAACTGTTGAGCTAAAGGGGCCAAATAGCTCGGGCACTTGCACCACTCTCACTATTAAGCTTTCTTACACGTGAGTCCAGAATACATGGCAATACCCATATCTAAAAAAGCAGCAAGGCATGCTCGATCAATGACATGCTTTGCTCGTGACGACGAGGGTCATGTGACCATCACTTGATCATGACCTTCACTACCTTGTGAGATTGCGATGGAGCGATGACCCTTTTTGTTTTTGTACGTGAAAATCCCCCATTACCATTTAAGGTTTTTTATGTTTTCTGTGGGCTTTAAGAAAGCAATACATGAAAAACTACGTTGAAATAGGGACTTTGCTCATAAAAAAACAAATGAGTCATCGCTCCACCGTAATCAAGCTACAATGCGTGTTTCAAAATTTGGACTCTTCTTTCACACAAACCACCCCTAGTTTCCAGAAAAAACACTTTCAAATCCAACCCCTCTTAACATTCTAGGTTGATGGTTTTCTTTTTTTGTGCGGGCATCTAGTAGCCCTCGTGGTAAGGGTGGCCAACAGATTCCCTCTCAATGCATGGGGTTTCTCGAACCCTCCATGCAAACCCCACGTAAACCTTAACCTCAAAACAATCACAAACACCTCAAACAAGGAGTTTTTCATTGTTCGAGGAGCATGATGACATGAGACTTTTAGCGCTGCATTTCTTGTAATAACGACATATCATTTTTAAGAATATTTCGTCTTATTTTTTTTACCCATGGATATAAGACCTTTCATTCTTTCCACACTTGGCATGCCGTTCCTTATTTTGTAAGTGCGAGAAATCCAACTTCAAATTTGGACATGGTGGGTATCTTGTCACTCCATTTGAGCTCGAATGAAGTACGGCAACGTTACGAGGTACGGTATTACTCATGTTCAAAGGTACTTTCCACCTAGGTCAACAAATTTTTATCTCCATTTGTCCCGTATTTTTATGTTTTTTCTCCATAAGCCTTGAATTCAACACTTTCATCCCAAGATGTTTCACAGCCAATGTGTTGGTTACGAAGTACTTCGTGGAGAACATGGTCATTGTTGGAATTCTTCATGCCCACAACAAAGGCTGAGGAGGCCTTGCTGATGTGATAATTCCCTGATGTGCTTAGCTAAACATGTACATGCTGGTACAAGCAGAGTACGGAAGTTTGTTTTGTGGGAATTTACTTGTATTATGAAAATACAAAAGTACGTGTAGAGTAATGCTATGAACTACCCTCACAACTGCATTTGTACAGCACAATGCTTACAATGTGTTCCTCGCCCTAGCTAGGTGCAATGTCTTGCCACGCATCCAGCCTTGGACAAGAGTCTTGGCGTGTCTTACAAGTAGACAGGCCTTGAAGAAGTCACTACCCCTCCTAGCCAAGCTAGTAATGTTGCCAAGCTCACTAGGTTGACAAAGGAGAATAGTAGGTAGGGTGTAGAATTGATTGCAAAGTCAGAAGGCTAACTTTGCTTGCGATAACTAACACTTAGATGCTGCAAGGTGCTGACATAAACTATACCATTACCAACCCATCCTTTTATACTACTGCTCTTAGTTGAGACTAGTCCCTTCTTCTTCATGGTAGGTATCAGTCTTAACTATACCACCTTTTGATGCATAAAAGCTTCATCTGACATTGGAAGATACGTTGATGATGTACTTATTTATCGATGAGGTCATGTACTAGCTCTGACAACCTCGGTGCTGCTTATAAAATGCCATGTGTACACCTCGTAGGGTTGCATGCTCCAACCTGCCTCGTTTGAGGCAATTGTTTAGACGTTCAATGTAGGTGAAAAAAACAAGGCGGTCACTCTTTTCTTGGACATCTCAACGTAGGTATTTAATCTCCCCAGCATAAACACAACACATGGGATACTAAAAGAGTAGTGAACTAGCCTGTTAGTGGAAAATTCTCATTAGGAATTTTCCCGACAAGTCACAAAAAAATCTACAACTGCTTAAGAACCTTCAAAGAAGGAATCGAATGAACTAGGTTGTCTTACAAATCCAGCACAGTTATCGCTTTACTCCAACACTCCTGTTTGATAAATGTGGTGGTGATGATGGGCACCTTGAAGATTTCTCTCAAACGAGAAGATTGTCATGATTGATTTAGTTGCCGTAAGCGTTTGTTCAATGAGAGGGATGTTGGTATCTTCGGTAGTGGATTGAGTCTCAAAGATGAAGTTTGGGTGTTTAATCGAACGGAAGAACATCTATCAGATCTTGATTCTACTTTCTGCCTGCCCATAAAACGTAGTTTGGGTCTCTTTGGATTCTAGCCCGGGCCACAACTGTGATCCTAGAAAAGAGGGAGGGCCTACAACATTTTGAGGCACCGTAACTATCATTTTCTCATGGATATCTTCAACTCCCGACTCTTCCTCGATGTTGACATCCGCTTGTAACAGTCCCACTAGTGACATGATAGGAAAACTGGTTATCCTATCTTAGGAGAGTGGCACCTGTGGATTCTTGTCTTGGAAAGGTCGTAGTCGAGCTAGTAAGATGCAACAGACCGTTAAAAAACAATTTCAAAGCCTTTCTGGACTTGGATGTGGACTATAAAAAGGTACTTTTGCACTATAGCTATTCATATTTTCGTTTTTTGGTTCACAGTTGCAAATTGAGGCCAATTTCATCGTTAGTCGCTCTCCCTTAGTCGCTTGGTGACGACCGTCCGCCCCCCTCTATTCCTCAAAAGGTGAGTTGTTAGTTGGGAGTGTAGTTTTCGGAGAGAGAACGCTGCTCCACTTAACTCCTTCATTTTTGTGCAGGTGTTCCTCGTCCCACTTAGTGTCAAGATCACCTTTTTGACTTGTACTCCCACCGACAGCTCTCTTTTGTCATGTTCCTCTGCTGGTTGGTTATGTAGTGGTGGAGGTGGTTACTGCGAGAAACGAGCTGCTCGTCTCCAACACCGTTTCAGGTGGGACTATCTGACTTTGCTTTCTGCCACCTCGCTCTTACTCCCTTGCGCATCCTGCCCCATGGCCTCTAACTTGACCGTTTCCACCCGATAAGGCAAGAGCGCTGCAGAATTCGATGGCCATGCTTACTTCTTCTAGTGGCGACGGAATGTTTTGGTGAGGTGAGTTGCCTCCGTCCTAGACCACCCCCCTGGCCGGTTTGCTTCGCTATTTCAGAAAGTGCAGTCCTCTTCGTATTTTTTTAATTTTTTGTCTTTTTTCCATTTTCTTGACATTGATGTTTGAGGTGTTGACATCGTAGCTTCTAGATCGGAACGTCCCAAGGTCTTGTCTACCCACTTCGTTCGCTCGCCGAGCAATATGTCGCTTGCGCGAGCGAGCGAGCTTGGGTCGCGAGCCAAAGTTTTTGTTCCAAAACCGCCGCTCGGCTTCGTGGTCATGTCTTCGTCAAACCATGCAGTCGCTGCGATTTCCTGTCATTGTCGCCTCAGGCGACGACCAACCAGGACAAAAGGAGTGGTCTGCAGGTTTTTGTAAAGGCTATTGCAACAAAACATGCTACAACCAAGTTTGTACCAGGGTTTTTTCCAACTTCTACTGCTTGTTGCTGCTGCTCATTTTGAAGTTGCTGCTGATGAATTTCTACTACATCAAACTGCTCCTTAGTAGACAAAGAGCCATGAGCATATAGTTTGAATGTCGCCAAAACCGAAGAAATCGACACATCAAAAACGTGAAATCGGTGCAATTTTCCAACTTCCTCACCAGCTTTCTCTCACTTCTAAGACTCGCAGCCTGCTTCTATACTATAGTGTGGGTTTTTGTTGTCGTCAAGAATTGCCAATGGCTTTAGAAATGAACGAGACGTCATATAGTTGACTTGTGGAGGTTGGGTGTTAGTGACAACATGCTCATTTTGCCTTCTCCCCCTGTCAGCTACACATGGTACTCCGCATTGTCCATACACCATGAAGAACCTGAGCAGGCAGCCACTGGTTTTTACCATCACGTTGAGGTTGTGAATCTTTGACTTCCGTTTGTCGGAGAGCTCGGTGTGGTTTCGATGTTACTACAAGAGTGCGTTTGAGGTGAATCGGCAATTGATTACGCACCGATTGAAGATGTCTTTCGAAACTCTCTTGGTTAGGAAGTTCGCTCCTTGCTCCAAACCGAGCACATGTACAAGCCGCACAGTGTCATCAATAACCATTGACCGGATCTAGTGGCCGCGAATGTGGATGTGTTCTTTGCGTTCTTGGAATTTGGTGGAGTTTACGAGGTCGGTTGCAGATCTGTTGTCGACGTAGATTTCAGTGGGATTCTCTTGCCCAAATCTGGCGTCATCAATAAGGTTCCGTAGGTAGGTCATCTCTTGTGCGGCTGATGTTGTTGCGACGTACTCAACTCCGGCACAGCTGAGTGTGATGATGTTCTACCGCTTGCTTGACCATGAGATTACTGTTCCCAACAAAAGGCACATGAAGCCGTTATAGCTCCGTCGATTCCCTCCATGACTCCAAGTATGCATCAACAAAGCACTTGAGTTCCAAGTCCTTCGGGGTGCCAAAGCATAATGTTACGTCTTTTGTGGCTCTCATGTAAATGAGGGCCCGGTCGATCTCCTTACAAGGCTGCATTGTATAAGTCTTATTCTCATGTGTAAGGTTCCCCACAGTGTATTATAGGTCAGGTCGAGTGCATATTGTAGTATGCATGAGTGAACCCACTCCGATGCGGTAGTTGCTCTCTCTCCTCCCTCTCTGTCCCTGATGCATCAACAGCTACTGGGTTAAGGGTGTTGGTACACATTGATCAGGTACATCAAAGTGTTCAGAGACCTTTGTGTAGTAGGTCTGTTGGCTCAGCTCGAAGATACGCAATTCTTGGTTACGCTTAATATTCATGTCGAGGTAAAACTTGAAGGATAACATGAGTGTGATGTTCACCTCTTTCGCCATTGTTGTAGCCGTTTCTTTTATGAACTCAACAAATGGGTCAATGATGAGGATGTCATCCACGTACACGAGAGTATAGCACCCTGGGCTAGCGTCAGGTGTAGGTCGATGAAGAAAGAGATAGTCGTCGTAGGCCGATGGTCGGAAGTCGAGGTTCGCGACAATTTCATGCAACTTCCTATGCCAAAGGAGTGGACTCTGTTTCAATCAGTAGAGGCTTTCACCAGCTTTCACGCACATCCACGACCGTCATCATATCCTTCTGGTTGTCTCATGAACACACTTTTGTCCATCTCTCCATGCACGAAAGCGTTCTTGACGTCAAGCTGTTGCACAATGTAGTCCTTAATTGCTGCGATGGCAAACATGATGCGTGCTGTTGTGTAGTAGCTTACAGGCGCATAGGTTTCAAAGAAGTCCTATCCTTCCACTTGTGTAAAGCCTTTTGCAACAAGTCGGGCTTTGAACTTGTCAATGCTCCCGTCAGCCTTGGTCTTCATGGGAAAAACCCACTTCACCCCTAGAGATCGTGTATGCGGTGGTAATTCTGTGAGTTCCCACGTTCCCTACTCCATTAGACTTTTGTACTCTACATTAAGTGTTGATTTCCACTCTTCTACATGCTCACCACTTAGAGCTTCTTGTAATAGTTTTGGCTTCGGTGGGAGTTCATTCAAAGGGCATGAAACAAGTATAGTAAGGTGTGTCATGGAAAATTCAACAAGGACGCCTTCGTTGTCCTTGAACACTGAGCATGCACTTATGGCAAGGTTGTACTCCTGCTTATCATCTCCTTGTATTTGCTACATTTTCTATTGCAGGAGGCGTGTGAAATGTCGATTGTCCATAGCGAGTGGAGGATGAACCTTCCTCGACGGTTGCGAACCATCTTGTACGCCCACCGTCTCGGCTTCGTCATGTCGTGTATCCATCGACTCATCATCCATGGTGGTGCTTTCAAGGTGGCGAGTGTTGAAGGGCACAAGCGCGCACATCGCCTCATTATCTGCATCATCTAGATTTGAAAGGGTTGGTGGATGTGTGGCCGCTTCTCCTTCTGATTCTGCAAGGGATTCCATATAGGAGTCGTACAAAGTTTGTAGAAGATTTGGGGTCATTTTCCGCTTGTCCTCCCATGTTGTGCGTGTCAGATTCTAAAAAACTATTACATCACGACTCATGATGGTGCGTCATGAGTCCATTTCGATAAAATCTGATCCTTCCATGTTGGATGCTTGCCCCATGAACAAGCGCCAAGATGCCTTGTCAGTTAGCTTCCTCCTTTGCTCCTTTGGCATGTGAACAAGTGCCATGCAGCCAAACTTATACAACCCTTTGATGTCTAGCTTGTCTCCATGCCATGCTTGGAACAATGTCATGTTAGGTAGTGTTGTGTGAGGTTTGCAGTTGCGCACCCAAACTACTTGGTGTTTTGCGGATGGCCACCAGATGTTGTGAAGTTGTGTAACAAGAAGCATCAACTTAAGCGTCTGCAGAATTGTGCGGTTTGTATGTTCCGCAGCTTCATTCTACTTCGGTGTGTAGAGCACACAAAATTGCTTCATCATACCCATATCTTATACATGAGACATGAAGTCAGTGCTTGTGAACTCTCCACCATTGTCAGAGCATAGGACTTGTAGCTTCCTTCTGATGTGCCTCTCTGCCAAAGCGACCCACTTAAAAAAAGTAGGTTGATGTTTTGTCTCTTGTCTTCAAAGCGTAGCACCAAGTGAATCGGGTTGCATCGTCGATGAAAGAAGAAAGTATCGGAGACTTGAATTCATTGTGGCTGCTGGTAGTGGTCCGTAGATGTTAATATGGACCAACTTGAGCTTGTCCAAAATGTCGCACTTCCTCATGCAAGAAAACACTTGTCGTGGTAATATTTCCTTCATGCAGTCTTCAGAGGGATCAGAACTCCTCTTACTAACATAGTCCTTGATGTCACGTCCATGAGCATGCTGCCGGTTCTTCATGGTCTCGGCGAGCTGGTAGCTGATGTGGCCTAATCTCTTGTGCCACACCTTGACGCCTCCACCAGAAGATTGGCGTAGACTTGCAACAACAAAGGGATACTTTGAGGCTGCTGTTGCGGGAGGGCTGAAGTTGAGTCTGATCATGCCGCATGGTAGAAGACGACTTCGACAAACACTTCCCCTTCACTATTCCGTAGGGTAATGTTGTTGCCGTTGCTCACAATGTGAGATCCCCTCTTCATCAGCTGCCCGAGTGACAATAGGTTGACGGTAATCTTAGGGATGTCAAGAACATCTCTAAATTTCACCTGAGCTCCATCGTAGCATGTCACTCCCACTCTGCGTTTTCCCAACAGTGGGACTTTCTTGTTGTTGGCAACTGTCACAAAGCCTTTTGTGCTAGGCTGGAGGTCCTGGAGACAAGACCTATTAAATGTGATGTGTGATGTGCACCCATTGTCGAGGTACCACACATACGGTGAGCGAACGAGGCCGTTGCTCTACGCATCTAAGTTGGAATATGGAAGCTGAGTAGTCAAACTCCTTCTTGCATCCGTTGTTACCTTTTTTCACTGAATCTTGAGTCTCCTCCTTGTCTCCATCCTTCTTCTTCTTCCCTTTGTCTCCTTACTTTTTTCCTTGGTAGCTTTTTTGCTTCCTTGCAAGCGCCTCATCCGCAATATGCAGTTCATTTTCTTGTGGCCAATCTTCTTGTAATAGTGGCATTCTATTACAGGTTGTGACCCTGTGCACTGGCCACTTGCATTGCGAGAGTTGGCGTTTCAACTTGGTTGAAAGTTGAGGAGTAACCTGGGAAGATGCTGAGTTCATCATGGGCAGGCTCTTCCACGATGGATGCGCTACGTTGACGTGGGCTGCATTTGCTATAGAAAATGGTGTGTTGGACTTAATCTCGGCTCTTTTCTTTACAAGCTTACGGTTGTGATGCTTTGTGAGCAATGTTTTGCACACATACACCTCTGTCAAATCTGATTCTTACTTGAAATTCAGCACATGTCTTACATTCTCCCTGTCTCCTGTCAAGCCACTGAGAAGGAAAGTTACAAACACGGGCTTTGAGATTCGAGCATCCATTATTGCAAGCTGATTGCGTAAGGAATTTTCTTTGTTGATGTATTCTTCAATGTTGCTGAAGACACTCAGGTTGATGTGTGATAACTCTGAAAGAAGGTGAGACTTGAAGGTTGAGTCTCCAGCCATGTAGGTCTTGAGAAACTAAGACCAAGCATGCTAAGCAGGTTCAGCCGATCCCTCGAGCATCCTGATTCCTTGTTGGATGTGTGGAGTGAGTTGGTTATCTAGCACCATGTATGCAGTCTTGGTAAAGTAGTTGAACTCTGCCAGCGCTTGGCGTGATGACCTCAATGGTGGCAGCGAGTAGTGCCCATTGTAGAACTCCCATAGGCAATGAATCTAAGCGGCCTGTTTGAACTTGTGTGCCCAGTGTGGGAAGTTCTCTCCGTCAAACTTGTCGACCTTGATCTTGTGCAGCTACAAGGATGCCACTGCCAGGCACTATGATCTCCGGACGTTGAAATGGGATTCTCTGTCCTACCAATGGTTGGGCGGGAACAGGATAACGTTGCATGTGTACAACTGGGAATGGCTGACCTTAAACCATCAATGAATCTGCTACCGATTGAACCCCATAGGCTTGCGGTATAGGAGCTGGTTGAGCCTATTGGTGTGATGCCAATGGTGGCACCCCTGGCATCCCTTGTGAATGTGCCAAGAATTACTGTTGCACACCTCCGTTTGCAGCTACTCTAGGCTGCATCTGGTGGGATATGGCAAGTTGAAAGACAGGTGGAGGACTTTTTTTGGAGCGATGGGCAAATGATGCTTGTGACTGTTGTTTCCACTGCATCTGCTATTACACCTGTTGCTATAGTTCTTGTTGCTGCTATTGCTGCACCATATGTTCATGCATTTGCTACTGCTAGAGTTGAGACTGAGCCAGCTACTGTTGAAGTTGTACATTCTGTGTTGCTAACACTGCATGCGACTGTTGCAACTATTGTGTGTGTGACGCTTGTGCCGCATGTGTGAGCTGCTCTTGCCGTTGAAGGAGCTCTTGGGCTCTAAGCTGCTCCCTCAATGCCTCTTGTTCCTACTCCATAGCTTGACGCGCTGTGCCATCCATTGTGCTTGTTCAGCAAAGATTTCCGCTTCTGTTGCTTGCCGTTGTGCATGATCTGCGACATGGCGTCCCTGCTCCTGACCCATACGTAAACCATGCAAAACTGATTGATTGTGAAGAGGAGGGGAACCTCCTCCTTGATTGTCAAGGGGAGGAGGATCTCCCCCTTGGGTTTTTGGTTCCATGCCACTCATTTGAACCTCTATGGTTGTGCAATGTGCATGTTGAACTACAAGGCAAATGCAACAACAAGACATGCTACTGCTCACTTGTTTAAAGACAGTGGAGAGCGTCTTAACCAACTACTTTTCCTACTATGTTGCTGTTGCAGCTGTGATAGATAAAAGCACGTCCTTGCTCTGTTACCATGTTGGAATTCTTCATGCCCATATCAAAGGCTGAGTAGGCCTGGCTGACGTGACAGGACCCTGATGTGCTTAGGAAGACATGTACATGCTATAAACAGCAAAGTGCGAAAGCTTGTTTCTGTGGGAATTGGATTGTATTATGAAAACACAAAATTACATGTAGAGTAGTACTATGTACTAGCCTCATAGCATCATTTGTACAACATAAAGCTCTTACTTTGTTCCTGGCCCAAGTTGGGCGCAATGTCTTGCCAGGCGTCTAGCCACAGACAAGAGTCTTGGTGTGTCTTGCACGTAGACAGGTCTTCAGGAAGTCAGGGCCCCTCCTAGCCAAGCTGGCAGTGTTGCCAGGCTCACTGGGTCGACGAAGGAGAACTCTAGGCAGGATGTAGAACTAGGTGCAAAGTCAGAAGGCTGACTTTGCTGGCGGTAGCTGAAACTCAAATGCTCTAGGATGCTGAGATAAACTGGAGCGGCTACTAACCCCTCCTTTTATACTATTGCTCTTTGTTGAGACTAGTCCCTTCTGCTTCATTGTAGGTAGAAGTCTCAACTGTACCACATGCTGATGTAGTAAAGCGTTGTCCAGCATTGGAAGACACATTGATGATGTAGTAAGTCATCGATGAGGTTGTGTACTAGCTCAGACGACCTCGGTGCTGCCTATAAAATGCCATGTGCACACCTCGTAGGGTTGCATCCTCCAAGGTGGCTCGTCTAAGGCAGTAATCTAGTCATCCAAGCCGTGCACGGCTCTGTACAGGCTTGGGATGAGCTTCTTGCCTCAGCATCACGTAGCTCATTCCTCATGCTTTCTAGCACACCACAAATTGCACTATACCGTAGAGGATTGGCCATGACATCGGCCATATCGTTGTTTTCGTGAACCACGACAACTTGCCGCTGGCAGCACCACTAGCGGTTGGTGACGGCCGCCCGAAGTGCCCTTCCAGGTAAGAACACATCGGGACGTCAGTATGAATCACCCTTGGGCCTCAATAATTCTTGATTGATTGAAAAACCAAGCTCCAGGGTGTGATTCAACCTTGTTGGGTCTTTCGAGGGTCGAGCATTGATCGTTGGGGATGAAATCCCGTCACTTGTATTCCCCTCGGCCGGTCCAACCTTTTGCTAGACGTAACTTCCTCCTTCTATAACTTCCTTTCTTGATGGATCCTATTCTTTGGGCTGATCTTGTATGGTTTAGCCTGCAGATTCCAAGCCACAGTGAGACTTCACATTCAAGGAAGCCTCAAGGTGTGACCAGTGGCGTTGGCATTGTCTGGCTTACACTCCTCCCCCTCCTCCCCCCTTTAGGAGGGAGCCGTCTCGGTTAGCTCTTAGTACATGAGCATGGCATTCACCCCGCCAAAGTTGAGAATGGCATTCACCCCGCCAAAGTTGAAGTTACAGGCAGGCTCCCATGAGTTGTGGGCCACATCGTAGTCATTCTAGTTAACTAGGTACTCCCATCCACGGCCACGGTGACGGTGGGCAAGGATGTCTCCACCTAAAACTCTTGCTCACTCTCGATGACCACTGGAGGGGGAGGCTCGAAACTACGGCCATGAATTTGCTCGGCCGGATCATGGTAGAGCCTGAACTTGGAGATTCAAAATATGACATGGACTGGTATGGAAGGTGAAAGAGCCAACCGCGCCACCATGGGTATTCGTATTTCAAGCACCTCAAATGGACCAAGCCACCGGGGTTTCATCTTCTTTGATCGGACCCCGCAAAGCTTGACGTGTGCGATATTGAGAAGCACACAATCACTGGCCTTGAGCATTGCATCTGCACGTTGGCGGTCCTCTTGCACTTTCTGCTACTCCTACGCCTTTGCCGATGTATGCCTTGGATCATAGCAACCTGCATCTGGCAGCACCACTACCGGCGGTAACAGTCGCCCGAAGCGCCCTATCTGGTAGTAACACATTGAGACGTTATTCTGAAGCAACCTTGGCCCTCAATAATCCTTGATTCATTTACTAACCGGGCCCCAAAGCGTGCTTTGGCCTTGTTGGGTCTTTTGAGAGTCGAGCTCTAGTCCTTGGGAATGAATTCCCGTCATCTGTTTTCCCCTTGACCGGTCTAACCTTTGGCTGGGCGTAACTTCTCAATTCTCGATGGATCGGCCCCGTTCTAGGGTCAATCTTGCGTGGTTTTTCCTGTAGATTTCAAATCCACATTCAGATTTCATATTCAAGGAAGTCTCAAGCTAGCACTTTCCGGCTTACATCTCTATCACGCACATTGTCACTGTCACAAAACCCATCCAACATCATATTTGATGTGGGAGCAAACACGAGGCCAAAGCCAACAGTATCCAACATGTAGCATTGCAATTTTAGCAAGGCGTTGTGATGCGTGCTTTGCGGCTGTTGACTGAACTGGGCCAAAAAATTGACACCACACGAGATGTCAAGACGTGCACTAGATGCATTGTATGACAAGCTGCTAGTGATCTGACGATGCAGTGTGGGGTTACAGTCTGGTCCGTAGTCTAAAGTCTATGCATCTAGCAAGTGAGCATAGACATCAGGGGTCATGGGATAGTGTTGTCGTGGCAAGTGCTACACACGATGCTGTAATCTGTGAGGTGTGTTATAAACCGTCCTCGATGTAGTGGGAGTGTGCGTACAGCTCTGCCTCTGATGATGGTCATGCCCTAGAAGTTTTGGACATCACTCAAATCTGTCACACTATAGTGCTGAGTGAGCAGGGTTTTGGTTCATGTGATGAGAGAGAAAGAGAGGGAGAAAAGATGAGGAGATCGTCCACAAAGACTAGTAGTAAAACAGGGATATTGTCCTACCAGTGCAGGAAGAGGGAGGGATCACATACGCTCTAAGTGAATCCCCCATATTCAAGTGTGTGACTGATTTCCTTGTTCCAACACCTTGGTGTTTGCCTCAACCCACAGAGAGCTTTCAGCAACAGCCATACGCGGTCTGTTTCATCCTCGAACCCTTCTGGCCACTCGACATACAACTCTTCCTCAAGAGGACCATTGAGAAAAGCATTTTTTACATCCATTTGATGTATCTCCCCGTCTTTGTGTGCAGCAACACCTAGAAACTCTTGACTGGTGGTGTACTTGCCGACTGGTGCATAGGTGTTGGTGAAGTCTTGGCCGGGCACTTGGCAAAACCCCTTAACCACTAGCCTTGCTTTGCATTTTTCTGTCAACCCTGCCAGATTTCTCTTCAACTTGAACACACAATTTACGTCAATGGCTTTGCCCCTAGAGGCAAGGGAACCAGCTCGGACACTTTATGCTCGAGGATGGCGTTGATATCTGCTACCATCGTCTTTTCCCATTCGGTTGCGTCAGAACACCCCCTAGCCTCAATGTGAGNACATCCATTTGATGTATCTCCCCGTCTTTGTGTGCAGCAACACCTAGAAACTCTTGACTGGTGGTGTACTTGCCGACTGGTGCATAGGTGTTGGTGAAGTCTTGGCCGGGCACTTGGCAAAACCCCTTAACCACTAGCCTTGCTTTGCATTTTTCTGTCAACCCTGCCAGATTTCTCTTCAACTTGAACACACAATTTACGTCAATGGCTTTGCCTCTAGAGGCAAGGGAACCGGCTCGGACACTTTATGCTCGAGGATGGCGTTGATCTGTGCTACCATCGTCTTTTCCCATTCGGTTGCGTCAGAATACCCCCTAGCCTCAATGTGAGATAGGGGCTCCACCTGGTTAGGGTCAGTCTCGGTGGGCCCAGCTGTGTGGTAAAACTGTCTGTAGTTCACTCGTGAGACAACCTGCAGAGACCGCTTCACAGGCTTGGGCAGGGTAATCCCATCCTTCTCAGTGTCATCAGATTGCTGTTCAGGGACCAGTCCAGGTGGTGAGTGCATCGCACTTGATTTGTACTGGCCAGATTTGTGGGTGTGATGAGGTCAGTGGGGATGAAGTTACCCTGATCCCCTCCCTTGTGTGCCAGTTTGGGGTTCGATGTTGCCCCAGTTGGAGCAAACAACGGCACACTTACGTAGTGGGGATAGTGTGCGTGAGCTGTGATGACAGGTGCATGCCGCAAGGTGCGAAAAGCTTATAAGGCATGTGTTCCAGGAATGAAGCATCCCAATTTTCTAGGAATTGGTGAGTCGTGGGATCCCAAAACTGCCATGCCTTTGAGGCATGCGAGACCCCAACGAACACGCACCACCGACCGCATGGACTGTGCTTACTGTCACGTTGTGGCTATGGAAACCAGAGGCACACCAATTTGCCCCACACTCTGGCGGGGCGAAGATCTGCCTTTTCCTGTAACCATTGTTCCCAGGGCGTGACAGCTTTGGGCTATAGACCTTGTGGAATGCGGTTCCACACCCGTGTGATATACTTGACTGCTTGTTCCCAGAAGCCAAAAGTCAGACCAGATTCAGTGAGTGAAGTGCGCAGAGGGTCACCCAAAGTGCGGTGCCAGTGTTCTGCCACCCTGTTTTATTGGAGTGTGTATGGTGCGATGATATGGTGTTCCATGCCTTTTCCTTTGAGAGCTGCAGTCGGAGATCCCATAAACTCACCACCTTGGTCTGTGTGCAGTTTTTATAGTTTGCATTTTGTCTGACGTTCAGCAAGCGGAATCCCCTTGATGATTGCCTGTTGAGCATCAGCTTCAGCCTTAAGTAGGAATGCCCAACCAAAATGACTGTAGTCATCCGTCAGTGTCAGCATATACTATGAACCGTATTGGACCGAAGGAACGAGCATGGGTCTCGTTAGATCCGTGTGAACCAAATCAAGTGGAGCCTTGCTTTTTGTGAGTGACTTGGAAAAGACTGGTCTGTGTGCTTTGTCCTCATAAAACTCAAGGCAGGTGTCTACCTTCAGGCCATGAGGGTAGTCCTCTGGATGCACGCCTCATGCAGTTCCTTGCTTAAGCGTATCTTCTATCAACTCCGTGTGGATTTGTGCCAAGCAGCGGTGCAGTTATTCAGTATGCTTTGCATCCATGGCTGTCACAACATGTGCTTGTGGTCGATGTGACTGCATTGGCACAAGGGGAAACATTGTTAGAAAATAGATCATGTCAGCATGTAACTGCCTATCAACCAAAATTGTACCAGTTGCACAAAGAATGTTGCATCACTCGATGTATGCCCAATGGTAGCTATTTCAAGCACTGGTAATCTGGTGCGTTCTTCTAGTGCACTTGCACCATGAGAGCACACTAGAAAATAAGTGTATCCAAACAATGCACTCCGGCACACCCGTGTCCCTTCCCTCTCCTAATCTGATTACATCCCATAATCTCATTGTCTCCTTGTCACCCCTGTATTTATTTCTATCTTCATCTCCCCCTCCTCTCTCTCTCTATCTCTCTCTCTCTCTCTCTCTCTCTCTCTCTCTCTCTCTCTCTCTCTCTTTCTCTCTCTCTCTCTCTCTCTCTCTCTCTCTCTCTCTCGCTCTCTCTCTCTCTCTCTCTCTCTCTCTCTCGCTCTCTCTCTCTCTCTCTCTCTCTCTCTCTCGCTCTCTCTCTCTCTCTCTCTCTCTCTCTCTCGCTCTCTCTCTCTCTCTCTCTCTCTCTCTCTCGCTCTCTCTCTCTCTCTCTCTCTCTCTCTCTCGCTCTCTCTCTCTCTCTCTCTCTCTCTCTCTCGCTCTCTCTCTCTCTCTCTCTCTCTCTCTCTCGCTCTCTCTCTCTCTCTCTCTCTCTCTCTCTCGCTCTCTCTCTCTCTCTCTCTCTCTCTCTCTCCCTTTTGAATTTATCATCAGATTTTGATATCAATAGAATCATTAAAATACATGTTATGGTCCTCATTTGGATTTTTGTGTGCATATATGGAGTTTTTTAGTAGAATGAATCCAAGCTTTTCTGTCACCTATACATGTCCGAATGGCTATCGATTGGATGTTTTGTCAAGGATTGCAAATGTTATGTTGAGCCACCCTGTTTAACGAGGCTTCATCGCTAACCTTATGACGGTGGCCAAAGATGAGGACCGTCCATTGATAGCACCAAACTTGACAACACGAGATTGTTGCGAACTACTGCTTGTAGTGAAGCTAACTTCAATTCGTCCTCCCCCCCCCCTAGTGCGAGGAATAGTGTATATGGGTGAGTGTGCTCGATTTGCCTTATCGTACACTGAGTGTGTGATTCAATGCTTTTCACAAGTGCACTTATCGTACACTGAGTGCGTGATTCTGTGCTTTTTACAATCTCATTCATTTGCAATGTCCACTTCTGGCTAGCACAGTAGGTTCGCATCACAAAACTCACTACAAGGAAACTCGTTTAGGCGACACTTGTCGCTTATGAAAATCAGCCAGAAACGGCTACCAGGCTCCCTCGCAGTCCTCGCCTGGGCAGCGGCTCTGGAAGACTCTGGAAGATCCTGTTTGGTTCTGAACCGGTAGCTTCATGGTGAAACATTTACTGATAGCTGTCACTTCGGACATAGGTCACGACGCTCATAATGTGCGACGAGAGAGAAATGTCCAGGATGTTTGCGGGCGGCACCTGTCCTGTCACAAAAAGTTGGTCATTTTCTGGAATAGACGACCAAAACCAATGCTTGGCTTTTGACCGATTGGTCTGGTCGTGAGCCAGGTGAAAATATAGCTAGAATCCTTGGACTCTGACAAAAGGCGTCGTCAATGTCTAGTCAAGGTGAAGATCGCGCCGAAAGACGCTGCTGCTGTTGGGGCGGCAGCAACCACGAAGGTGACAACAGGAGAGGTGAGGGACTTTGAGTGATGGATGTGTGACTCTTGACGAGCTTCCTCAATGCGGAGGAAGAGCTCGTATGCCCAGTGCATGAGGGTGCCCTAGGCAGCCATTGCAACGAGGACCTCATGGGAGTAGTGGATGAAGATGTCGGAGAAGGCATCAATAGCACCGCGCTTGATAGTTAGGAGCGCAAAGAGAGGGGGTGGCGCGGCGTCCCTAAGGCAGCGTAGGATATCCTCGGCATGCTGCTTATAGGAGGTGACCGTCTTGGTCTCCCACATGCAAAGGGAGTTGAACTCCCGTATGCGATGGCTGGTCACGGCCTCACTTGATAGACGATGAGGGCGCGTGAGTATTTGCCACGTTGCTGCGGGATCAGGGAGTGCGCCAGTGGTGAGGTCACCAAGGAAGGACTCGAGGGCGAGACGTGCAGCTGGAGGGGCAACAGGGATGAGGGTATGCACGGCATGACCGGCGTCATATACCTCGTCGGCCAAGGTTGAGTCGAAGGCTAGGACATAGTAGGGCCACAAGCCCTCGCCCTGTGTCCAGATCCAGAAGCTGAGCTCCCAACTCCAAAACTGCTCGCCAGCCTAAAGCAGTTGCGGTGGGGTTTGGAAGCCCTTCGGCCTGCGGCCGGCACCCAGAGTGGGGCCTAGGACTGACATCACCGTCTGCTATTGGCGCTGGGTGTGTTGTTGCACCCGATACCGCGATCGATTTGATCTCGTGAACGCCTCCATGGTCGCACGCAACAAGCTTAAGGAGCTGAAGCAGATCGGCTCGGTGCAAGAGTACACACGCCGTTTCTTGACGTTGTGCTCAGAGATCGACGACATGAGCGAGCCGGAGATGGCAGATAAACACCATGACGGCTTGAAGGTAGAAATTCAGCGCACGCTGGCACTTGGTGGAATCACGGAGTTCCACGCGATGGTGGCCACTACTCAGTGTGTTGGCGTGCTACACTATCATTGAGGGGGTTTTCGTGAGAAACAGGAAAATTTCCAGCGTCCAACACTGTAACAACAAACTGATCCCATGGAAATCGACGCAGTGGAAGGAGGCCAGCAGCAGAGCAAGCCGCGTGGTGGGAACTGTTGGATCTATGGGAAGCCTGGGCACCACAAGAAAGACTGCAAGAAGAAGCAGCAAGGAAATGGCAACCAGCAGTGAGTGGCGGGCGGCCAACTGCTGGGAAAGATTCGTCTGCATCTGCAAACACCAGCCCCGAAAGTCCTTTGATAACTAGGGAGCTGCCGAGTGTATTGCTGCGGAGCGAAGGAGGCGGGAGCGTTCCGGGAATCCTCCTAACGTCCAAAATTTTATCGGCTGGTTCAACGGATTGCGAGGGTCACCAGACTCGCCGACAAATTAAAGCATTGCTGGATTGCGGCGCGTCGCACTCATTCTTGTGCGACGAGCTTACAAAGAGGTTGGGGCTTGCACGGCTACCCTGGAAGCCAACTACGGCCAAGGTGGTACAAGGGGAGCTGGAGTGCGGACTGCCTCTGAAGCCTCTCAGGATTCGTCTGGGCAAGCTGTCGTGCGATGTGAACTTTCGCACGTGTCCGATGGATACCTACAACGCCATTTTGGGGTGTGACTGGCTGCACCAGTAGAATCCTGCTGTGGATTGGGTACGCAGCCAGCTGAAAGTCAAGAAATACGGGATGCAAATCGTTTTGCCATTGTGGGTAGAGCAGAAGCACTCCAAGGCAGGCAAGGTGACACATTTGAGTTACGTGTAGCTGAAGTGCTGTCAACGCAAGGGCGACCAAGTGTACCTTGTGTGAGTGCGGCAGCAGGCAGCGGCTGAACAGGTGAAAGTGTTGGCAGCAGAGGGAAAGCAACAAGAAGGACAGCAGCAGAAAGCACCAATAACAGAGCTGTCAGAAGGCATCAAGGGAGTGTTAGACAGCTACGGTGACGTGTTTCCTGCTGAGTTGCCAAAGGGTTTACCACGGAAGCGAGACATCGACCATGAAGTTGATCTTGTTCCTGGAGCAACTCCAACAGTGTGGGCTGCTTATCGCATGAGCGATAATGAGCTGGGTGAGGTGAAGAAGCAGTTGGAGGAGTGGACGGAGCAGGGGTTCATCAGACCATCGGTGTCACCTTACGCTATACCAGTCCTATTTGTGAAGAAAACGACAGGGGAGCTGCGGATGTGCGTGGACTATCGCACACTGAATAGCGTAACGATCAAGAACCGATACCCGCTGTCAAGGGTTGAGGAGCTGTTTGACCAGTTGAGGGGAGCGCAGTTCTTCAGCAAGATTGACTTGCGCTCCAGGTACCATCAGATCCGGATTACAGAGCAGGATGTCAAGAAGACGGCGTTTAGGATGCGGTACGGCCATTTTGAGTACCTCGTGATGCCGTTTGGGTTGACCAATGAGCCTGCAATATTCATGTGCCTCATGAACAGAATCTTCCACCCTCACTTAGACCAGTTCGTGGTGGTGTTCCTCCACGACATCCTCATCTACTCCCAAACTCTGGAAGAGTATCTGTTACATCTTTGGCAGGTGTTGGAAAGAGAAGCTGTTTGTGAAGCTCTCCAAGTGTGAGTTCGAGAAGCAAGAGGTAGAGTTCCTTGGGCACATTGTGAATGGCAAGGGTCCAAAGAAGGTGGAAGCAGTGATGCAGTGGCCGACACCAAAGTGCGTGCGTGACATCCAGGTGTTCCTGGGATTTGTCAACTACTACCGGAAATTCATCCGGGGGTACGGAGAGAAGGGTGCGTCGCTAACTGAGCTGCTGAGGAAGGATCACTAGTGGGAATGGGGCATGAAGGAACAGACGAGCTTCGAGGGGCTCAAGGCTGCAATGTGTGACACTCCGGTCCTCGTGCATCCGGACTCATCCAAGGAGTACGTCGTGGCGACGGATGCAAGTGACTATGCCATTGGGGCCGTGCTGATGCAGGATCACGGAAAGGGGCCGCAGCCGATTACGTACGCATCTCGTAAGCTGCGAGGGGCGGAGCTGAACTAGACAATCCATGAAAAGGAGATGCTGGCGGTGATCCATTCGTTCAAGCACTAGAGGTACTACCTCGAGTCGCGACGCTACGTGGTCTTCACGGATCACTACGCCTTGAAGTACCTGAAGACGCAGCCCAACCTCAGTCGCCGACAAACTCAGTGGATGGAATTCTTGGAAGGGAGTTTTGACTACGAGATCCAGTTCAAGCCTAGGAAGGTGAACTCGACAGATCTTCTGTCGCAGAGGCCGGACTTAAGCATCAATGCCATCTCACTGCTGATGGAATCTCCAATCATGCATAGCCTGTTCTAGCATGGCTATGGCGTGGACAATGAGTTCACGAGTGGTGCGCTGAAAAACGCCACGTGGGATGGAGTATATTGGCGAAGGGTACAAAAGTGGAGGATTATCGTGCCGGACTATGCGCCATTGAAGCAGTTGTTGCTAGAGGAGGCGCATGACACCCACTACTTGGGTCATTTCGGCTTTGACAAGACGCTCAAAGCCTTGGCACGCCAATACTGGTGGTCGTCAATGGCAACTGATTGCAAGAGGTTTGTGAGCAGCTGCGATGTGTACCAACGCATCAAGGCGCGGAGGACCAAGCCACCGGGGGAGCTGCAACCATTGCCTGTACCAGAGTGGCCATGGAAAGACATCTCGACTTCATTGGCGGGTTACCTGTGACGTAGCAAGACAACGACACGGTGTTGGTGGTGGTGGACCGGTTTTCCAAGATGGCACATTTCATTGCATGTTCCAAGAGCATCACAGCTGCCGGGACAGCTCAACTCCTCCTCAGTCATATCATCAAGCTGCATGGAGTGCCACAGTCAGTAGTCTCAGATCGCGATCCACGCTTTACTTTGCAATTCTGGAGAGATATCATGGAGAAGCTGGGCACACGAGTGCAGTTGACCACGGCATACCACCCACAGAGCGATCTGCAGACAGAGTGCACAAACCAGACATTGGAGCAGCTACTGCGAATAAGCCTGCACACAAATCCACGGATTTGTGAACTCGGTTCACGAATCCCGAATCTGGATCCGGATTTACAAATCCGAATCTAGACGCGGGTCTTGTTTGGGGATTCCC
>SZWC01000798.1:212040-232671 GCA_023375785.1 Penium margaritaceum | reverse complement strand
AGTGTCACCCACACGCGAACTTTTCGAATTTTCCCCGGTGGGCAGTCACACGGAACAACGGGCAGGTAGATCCACGTCAAGATAGCAAGGTGGGAGAATATCTTGATCCAATGCATCGAACAATCTCCTACACATCCCACATATTCATTATATATCACCTACGTACATACGTCGCCGTGCACATCACACATCGATATCATCGATAACAAGCATATTGTCGCGCGACCACAGTGGGTGGCGGTCCGTGTCCTTCGGGTTTGCCTTGTCTCTGGCCGTCCTTCGATGTCATGCCCTCATCAACCTTCGCATCCTCCCGAGTGGTCCACATGACCCCATGCTGCCACCCCTGCACTTGGCTCGACTTCCTGATTGGCCCTGGTTTTTCCATCTTATCTTGCCTTTCGCTCCACCATCCACCTGTCTGCCCGGTAGCCTCACCAAACCCTCGCTTCTGCCGTTGGGTTCGAACCTTGCGGCTCCCTGGTTTTGTCTCCCGCCCTTTTCTCCGGACACCGTCCGATCTGCCATGTCGGCGTGTCCGCGCAGGTCGATGATCCAGCAGGGGTTCTCGGACCGACAGTGTCGCCACTCCCCCTTGAAATACGCCACTCCGTGGCGTTTCATCCCCTGGTCCGCCCAAGTCCGCGTCCCGCAAGGGGCAAGTTCTCCCCCTCAGAGTCCGTGGTGTCCTCTGCAGCCACGTCTTCCGCTTGCCTTGCCCAAGTGGAGGGTGCTGGAGGCTCGGGGACCTCGACCGAAAAGGGCTGGAGGTCGTCTCGATGGACACGAAAGTGCCGCCCGTCGAGTCCCATGATGACCAACGCCGTCCCCTCATCCCGGACAACCTCCCACACCACGGGGGGTGGAGTTCGCCCCACACCTTGACGGCGACGAGGGCGTAGCCACTGGAGGGACCCGGGTTGGAGTGGAGTTGGGGCAAGGCTCCCCTCCGCCGATGCTGACGTCAGATGACGTCGTTCGTAGGTACGTATGTTTCGGAGGGCGGCCTGGCGGAGTCGGAGGCCGACCTGCGCCTCGATCTGTCCCCACCGCGCTGCGCGCGCGTCAACGAACTCAGCGGCGCGTTCCTCATCGGCTTCGGTGGTGCCCATGTCCACTTCCCCTCGGTCGGCGTCTCCATGAATGGCGAGGAGTCGGGCGTGCCGTCCATGGTTCAGGAAGAAGGGGCTGAACCCCGTGACCCCCTGGACGCTGGTGTTGTAACCCAACACCACGAGGTAAAGGGCCACATGCCATTCTTTTGGGCAGCGCGTGGTACACTTGGTCAGAGCCCGCTTCAGCGTGCCGTTCCACCGTTCGACGAGTCCCGCAGCCTCGGGGCGGTATGGTGGGGAGTGCAGGTGGGCCACCCCCAACCGCTCCAGGATATCCGCGAAATGTCCGGCGAACTGCTGGTGATTGTCAGTGTGAACTACCGAACAGCTCCCATGGCGCGCTACGATACATTCGAGGAAGAACGCTGCTGCCTCCTCACTGCCACACCCGTGTAACGCCCGCGCTTCGCCGTATTTGGTGAAGCAGTCGATGGCGGTGATGATGTAGGTGTGGCCGGCCGAGGAGGGGGGTAAGGGGCCGATGAAGTCGATCACGACGCGTTCGAACGGGCCATCCACCGCCAGTGGACGGAGGGGCACCTGGGCCGTCCACCGAAGGCTCCGGGCCGCGCAGTCGTCGCAGGCCTGGACCGCTGTCCTCACCTCCTTCTGCATCCCGTACCACCAGCAGTTGGGGGCCAGAAGAGAGTAGGTCCGAAGCCACCCGAAGTGTCCGGACAAGACGTGGGTGTCCTGGACGAGGCGCGCTCGATCCCCTGGAGGAGGGACACGACGCGACCCGTATCGCGAGGTTGCCCGCCGGAACACATCTCCATGGCGGTCGACGAAGTAGATGCGCGCCCTCTCCCGCACCCTTGTGCGTTCGGTGGGGTCGAGGTGGTCCGCGTAGCTGCCATCTCGGAGGTACTGGAGGGTATCGACATCTTGGTGAATGTCGACCCATCCCGGACCCACTGGGTCCTGCCCTTCGGTGCCCTCCCATTCCCCTTCAGCCCCGTCGGTGATCCACCGCATGGCGTCCTCCTGGGCCAAGGCTGCCCAGCCGACTCCTTCAGCCTCGCCTTCCGTCGTTCCCTCCGCCCCGGCTGCTGCTGGTGTTGCGGCGGCGGCCGCTGCGTCGGCTGCCACGTCGGCCGTCAGAGCGGCTCCCGTCGCTCCCGTGGTGGCCCCCAGGGTGTCTTCGTCCGTCGTGCTGCGAGGGGCCGTTGCGCCGTTGTCCCTGGTCCCCAGGGTGGCACCTGTGGGCGCCGCGGGGAGGGGGTGAGGAGCCAGGGTTGGGGGAGGGGGTGGGCTTTCGGGGCGCTGGGAATCGTCGAAAATGGGGGGTGAGGAAGCGCCGTCGGTAGAGTGGAGGGAGGACAGGTCCAGCCCGTCGGGTCGAGCGAGAGAGCGGGGTCGTTTGGGGACAGGGCGAAGAGGGAAAGAGGAGCCCGGGGGTGGGGGCGCACTCCCCTGCGAGACGGACGGGTCCGCCTGTCCGGGGAGGGTGGAGGTAGCCGGGCAGAGGACGCAGGTACCCGGACGGGAGGGGTCGGGGATGTAGCAGCGGCGATGAAAGGTTTGGGTGCAGGTGGAGCAGCGGCGCCGTCCGCCGGTGGGCACTGGGGTGGGTGCCGAACAGCCGGCACAGATGGGTCCCACCGGGGGGGTGGATGTAGGAGTCTGGGAAGGGACGGGGGAAGGTGCGTCGGTGAGAACGCAGATGTCAGCAAGAGTGTCGGAGTCGTCACAGACGGCGGAGGTGAGGTCAGCAGGACCCGCAGGGGCGGGGGAAGGAAGAGGAGGGCGAGAGAGAGCGTCCACGTGGCCTTGGTTCTTCCCTGCGCGGTAACGGACCTGAAAGTTGTAGCCCTGTAAGAGGAGTGCCCACCGGGCCACGATGGCCCCCTGGTTTTGGGCAGTCCAGAGCCACTGGAGGGCCGCGTGGTCCGTGATGAGGGAGAATGGTTCCCCGGACTTGAAATAGTCGTGGAAGTGCTTGATCCCCCAGACCACCGCCAGAAGCTCCCCCTTGCATGCCGAATAGCTGGCTTCTGCCCCCTGCGTGACTCGGCTGGCAAACGCGATCGCTTTTTCCAGGCCAGGTGCCGTTTCTTGTGCGAGACAGGCACCCAGCCCATCCCGGGAGAAATCCGTGGCGAGAGAGAACGGCTTGGAAAAATCAGGAAAAATGAGGATGGGGGCGTCGGCCAACAGTTGTCGGAGGCGATCGAACGCTTCTTGTTCCGCCGCGGTCCACTGGAACGGCGCCGATGGAGCCTGGAGAGCATGGAGTGGGGCGGCGATGCGGGCGAAGCCTTTGATAAAGCGGCGATAGAAACCGGCGAACCCGGTGAACCGTCGGACCTGTTGCTGGGTGGTGGGCACGGGCCATTCGACAATTGCTCGAATCTTGGCGGGGTCAGTGCGAACCCCAACGGCGGAGATGACGTGGCCCAAGAATTCCACCTCCTCAGCCCCCATTGCGCACTTGGACCCTTTGAGTTTGAGGCCGCTGAGTTGGAGCCGGAGCAGGACCTGATGGAGGTGATCCAGGTGGGCGTCCCAGGTGGCCGAATAGATGATGATGTCGTCGATGTACACCCGGACAAAGGGGAGGCCCCAGAGGATCTCCTGAGCCAGCCGTTGGAAAGTAGCACCCGCGTTCCGAAGTCCGAATGGCATGCGGAGGAAGATGAACTGGCCGTCAGGCGTTGCGAAGGCGGTCTTAGCCATGCTGTCGGGGTGCATGCGGACAGCATGGTAGGCCGCGCGAACGTCCAGCTTGCTGTAAAAACGCGCCGAGCCGACGGCATCCAGAATATCTTGCACGCATGGCATGGGAAAAGCGTCTGGCACGGTTACGCGATTGAGATCGCGATAATCCACGCAGAAGCGCCACGTGCCATCTGGTTTTGCGACCATGACCACGTTTGCTCGCCACGGGGAGGCAGCGCGGGCGATGATGCCCGCTGCCTCGAGCCCCTCGATCTCCTTGCGGATAGCGTCGCGAGTATCGGGTCGAAAACGACGGACCGTCTGTGCCACTGGTCCATGATCTCCCGTATCGATCGTGTGGCGAGTTTCCACCTCCCCCAGATCGGAGCTGTTCGTGGAGAAGACGGAGAGGTGCTGCCGCAGGAGGGTGTGGACTGCTGCCTGCTGCTCGGCGGTGAGGGTGGGGGCGAGGGTACAGGGCACCCCCGTAGCTGGAGCAGCGTCGCCTTCCGGGGTTAACGCGGCCAGGTCAGCCTCGTCTTCCACGTCCTGCCAAATCGACGTGTCGGGTTCTGCTGGCGCTGATGGAGGGGTTGGGGTCCCCTTTTGACAGCAGACCGGCACCGCGGAGTACGTTCCATCCGGTTGTCGGACGAACATGCGGTCGAGCCCATAGTCGATGATGCACTGGTTGGGTTTCAACCAATTGTTGCCAATGAGGAGGTCGTAGTTTGAGGCCTCGGTCACCGTCAGATCTACCTTGTGGGTGACGGATCCGATGGTGACTGGGACCCCGTTCAATACCCCCGCCGGACTGATCCGATGTCCGGAGGCCGTGCGGTAGGTTTTGTCTGCTGGGCGCAATCGGTCCGTCCATCTCATGCGGGCGACGGTGGTGGTGGAAGTCGCACTGGGCCCAGCTCCCGTATCGACAATTGTTCCCGAGAAGGTCCCATTTTTCAGCTGCACTTTGGCTCGGAGCGTCGTAAAATCCCCATCCGCCGCCGTTGCCGTGACCGCGAGGAGGGCTTCATCCCGGTGTCGGATCCGCCCTTCCGCATCGATCCGGAGGACGGGATGATCGGACGGTAAATCGACATCGCTCTCCATCATGCAGAATTCCATCGTGTTGACGTTCCCACCCGCCTGGCCGGACGGACCGGCATTTCCCGCGTTAGCTCGTGCCCGCGCCTGCTGTGCTTCCCGGATCACGTCCTCGCAGACTGCCGGTGACAGCTCCATGAGGTTGGTCAGCTGGATCGGGACCGGGATGGAACCCAAGTGTTGGGCCACCCGGTATGGCTGCGTTCCTGTTCCCCGAGGGGCTCCAGCTGCCCACGTCCCGCGTCCCCGACCAGCTCCCGCCCCCATCCGCTGCCGGGCCAGATCCACGGGGATCCCGCCATGTTCATTTGGGCGCTGGTATCCTTCGGTGGCGAGGACATTCCTGGCCTCGTCGTCTGCGGCAGGAAAATCCGTGGCCGTGGGGAGCGACGGATATTCGTCGCCCTCCTCGTCATCCATGGTGGCGACCGTCCCTCCATTGCCACGTCCTTTCTTCTCTGGGCATTCGCGCGCGTAATGCCCCGGTTTGTGGCAGTTGCGGCACACCCCAGCCGGGACGTTTGACTGCTGCGCGTAGCCGTTGGATTGCCGATGACCGTGTTCGGTCCCCCGATCTGACCGCTGCAAGGCTGCCAGCTGCCGCTCCAGATCTTTCACCCGGGCAAGCTCCTTTTGTCGCTTCGCCTTGTCGGCGAGGTCCTGTTTGAGACGGCGAGCGGCGTCCTCGGCGGCCGAAACAGTGGCGAAGTTGGAGCAGAGGAGGCGATCTCGGAATTCCTCTGGCAGACCCTTGACGTAGTTGTACGCGACTTCCTCCTCGGACATATTCCTCACCCGCGCCTGTAGCTGCCGAACGCGGAGGCCGTAATCGCTCAGCTGCTCGCCAGGTAGGATTTGGACCGTAGCCAGTTCGCTGGTGGCGAAACGGCTGGTCTGGCGAAACGTCTCGCAGAGTTGGGATTCGAAGAGGTCAAAGCTGCGAAAGTTGCGCGCCCCCACCCACGTTCGCGCGCGTCCCTGTAACCCGAAGAAGATGATGGAGGGCACCAGCGCATCCAAATCCGTGCCGGTAAGCTCGGCGTATCGTCGGAGGTGGATGCAGTAGATAGACGGGTCTTCGTCTTCTCCTCCGCGAAATGTGGGGATTTGATCCCCCCGGAGAGGGACGAGGGCCAATGGCTGCTGCACGGATGCTTGGGCTTGTTGCGGGTCGGGGTTTGGGAGGCAAACCATGGCCCCCCACGGCTGCAAATGCGAAGAGGGGATGGAGGTGGGAGCTGCGGGCCCTGCTGTTGAGGCGACACCATACGTCCAGGTGTATCGCCCCCAATACGGATCCCAGACCACGTGGGGTTGGGGGCCATTCTGCTGCGTTTGATAGGGGCCTAGCCCAGCTCCGTAGAACGCTCCGGGTCCTGGTACGGCGAAGCCTCCAGCTGGTGGCGCTCCTTGGGCCGCATTGTTGATGTTGTGCGTGGGATCTCCGATCGGTGCCATACTGCCCGAGCGAGACCGGGGGTCCGGCAGATCCCAGCCCGACATCCGCCGCGGGTCTGCTCCCCCAGCCGCATCCGGCCGTTGTTGCTGCCGTTGATGCGCAGATTGGACGGTGGTCGTTTGGCCTGGGTCGGACACCGCGCCCGTCGGTCCCACCTCATTCTGGCCAGTCGTCGCCCAATGGCGAACCGAAGCACTGGCCATGTCCGCCGAATTTGGTTGGTACATACCCGGCATTGGCGTAAAAGGTTGTTGTGTTGGTGGTGGCATGCCCAATTGCCTCCCTTGGGGCGGCCAAGATCCACTTGGATCCGTAGACGCACCGATGCCAGCCATCCCACGCGGATCGGCCCCGTCGGCGGGGGTCCCGTCTCGTGCGATCGCACCGGTTTGTTCACGGAATTGATCGTCCAAGCGACGGCGGAGCGGAGTCTCGCTTTCTCCGGAAGTCTCGGAGGGTGAGCGATCTGCCGGGTCCACAAGTTGAGCTCTTGCCGTCCTTCGCGGGGCGTCGAACAGGGCCGCCACTTGAGCGTCTGACAAGCCTCCACTGTCAGGCATCGCGCGCGTCAGGTCTCGCCGATGGAAGACGGACCTTCACGTCAGGTTCACCAAGTGTCACCCACACGCGAACTTTTCGAATTTTCCCCGGTGGGCAGTCACACGGAACAACGGGCAGGTAGATCCACGTCAAGATAGCAAGGTGGGAGAATATCTTGATCCAATGCATCGAACAATCTCCTACACATCCCACATATTCATTATATATCACCTACGTACATACGTCGCCGTGCACATCACACATCGATATCATCGATAACAAGCATATTGTCGCGCGACCACAGTGGGTGGCGGTCCGTGTCCTTCGGGTTTGCCTTGTCTCTGGCCGTCCTTCGATGTCATGCCCTCATCAACCTTCGCATCCTCCCGAGTGGTCCACATGACCCCATGCTGCCACCCCTGCACTTGGCTCGACTTCCTGATTGGCCCTGGTTTTTCCATCTTATCTTGCCTTTCGCTCCACCATCCACCTGTCTGCCCGGTAGCCTCACCAAACCCTCGCTTCTGCCGTTGGGTTCGAACCTTGCGGCTCCCTGGTTTTGTCTCCCGCCCTTTTCTCCGGACACCGTCCGATCTGCCATGTCGGCGTGTCCGCGCAGGTCGATGATCCAGCAGGGGTTCTCGGACCGACAGNCCCCCCCCCCCATCCGCACCCCCTCCCTCCCGGAACCCCTCCCCCTCCCCACACTCCCCCCCCGCCCCCGGTCGGACAGGAGGGAATCCGCTTTGCTGCCACGACGGCAATCGCACCACGTCAGCCTGGCCACTGGGTAAACATGGCCACGAATTTCGTACAAAAAAGAACAACGCCACGCTGGCGGGGAGACAACAAAAGGTCCCGAACTGGGACATATTCTCCATTCCCTCCCTGGCCCGTACTGATTGATACATGGGGGGAAACCTGAGACCGAAGCAACATGAGAGATGAAACCGAGCCAGAACAAAGTTGATCTACAGTGATTAAAAACAAAAAAATTTAAATCATGCTTTCAATAAAGATCTGATTATCACCAAGAGGCTGCATGAATGGCTTCCTTGGCCAAGATGCGACCTGCATTTTGTTGCATGCTCTCCTAAGGTGGAGAGAATGCAACAAAACTCCAATTGTGAAAATGGACTATCCAGGTGGAAAAGGGCCCTTATTTCATCTAGTTATAGTTTAAATGATGAATTCTCCATCATGACACTATGTTTTGTTTCAAACATACACAAATCCCGAGACTCAGCGCGTGTGCATTTCTCTTTTTACATTTATGTCCCACCCGATATCAACCTCATGATTTTTTTCATTTATAATGAGTGAATTTTAGCTACCTACCCCAACCTCTAGTGTTACGTTTCAAGAGATTTTGACAGGATCAACCACTTTTAAGAAGTGTTGACAAGATTATCGCAAATTACATCATTTTTTTGACACTGTTCAGTCAAGTTCTTGGTGGCACTACATTTTTCTGAATACACTCCTTAAGAAGACTTGTGCGTTAAGTCTCTTGCAATACCCTCTCACGACGCGGCGTCGAACGCTTTACTTGACTCAGCACCCAAGACCTCAAGTATACCCGAGTCTTGTTTACACTATTACATAGATGCTCTCAACAATTTTCATCAAATTAAACCTACTAATAATGTCCCCAACGTCTCTAAAAGCTGTTATTTGAGTCGTCCATGTCTGCCTTCTACAGTTCACCATGACCATTCGACCATGTCCATAATCGTTCAGATACCTGACAAGACCCTGGCTGGAGCCAAAACAACATGGTCCACCCATCTGCACTGCCACACAGCTGCTGCGGCGTGCTACATGCTTGCTGTGGCCTTCTGCAGTTTTTATGTTCACTATAGGATTCTTTAACAAGATTGGCCAGGTACCCTGTTTTCATGCTTTTGCTTTGTTTGTCCACTACTCAATGCCAAACCCATTGTGTGACCGAGCATAATGACCAGCTCAAGATTCTGCATCTCTAGGTTCAAATGGTGCGTTGTTTGGACGCATGTGCATAGAGTTGCACCCAAAACA
Organism: Penium margaritaceum; assembly: GCA_023375785.1. NCBI lineage: Eukaryota > Viridiplantae > Streptophyta > Zygnematophyceae > Desmidiales > Peniaceae > Penium > Penium margaritaceum. The sequence goes on along the minus strand of SZWC01000798.1, from coordinate 223,758 downwards.
GTGGTTTTGGGCCAATTGTGAGACAAACTGGCCCTGCTACGTGAGTTATGAGCCGTGCGCCGTGGTAGGTATTTGTGTTATGTTCCTATTAGTTCTCGAGTCTCTCTGCTTATTGTAGCTATTACGCTTATGAGACTCTAAGCGTCTCACCTGGTCCAATCCTTCTTGTTTCTACACCAACCTTGTGTGATATTGTGATTGCTAATCAGATAGCGTTGCCTCGTTAGCAACGACGGTACGAGGAAGCTTCCAGGTAGCTTCTCATGGTATCAGAGCAACGAGGCATCCCTAGCTGAGTTGCGCAGCAGCAAAGGGAGTGGGAGTCACCGCAGCCGCCACGGTCCTGACAGGGCCCACTGCATTGCCGATGTAAGCAATTGTGGAACAGCCAACGTTCTCCACCCCAGGTCAGCCTATCCCAACCAGGTCGGTAGCAGTAGCAGAAGTGGCTAGCGTAACAGCAGCAGCAGCAATAACCGCCGTTGCTACCACAGTGATAGCCAAAGTAGTAGCAATAGCAGCAACCACAATAGAAGTCGCAACCTCAGTCATAGTTGTAGCCATCGGATGTACAGTAGCACCATCCACTATAGCGTTGCAGCAGCAACCGCTGCAGTCGTGGCCGAAGAAACGCCATGACAACAGCAACTGCGTAGTCATCGGCTGCACAGTAGTGGGATGTGGAACCAGACTACTGACCAACAACACAGGTGCTTGATCAGCAGCTGCGCACTAGCCGCCGGACAGCAGGAGGGTAGTAGAAGCTGCTACCCTGCCCAAGGCACCCGAGGACCTCGGAGCCAGGAGCTTTGAGGTGCCCCTCGCACGTGGCTGAGGATGTGCCAATAAAGCCAAAAAGAAAGAGATCAAAAGGGCAGATGTGAGGATATAAGGGACGCACAATGACGTCCACCGGCAGTCCACAGGTACCTGGAAGCCACTGACATGAGCACCTTGCATGCTAACATCAGCGTTGCCTTACTAAAGTCAGCATTCTCTGTGCTGACATCATCACAGACTTAGCCAAATTTGTGACCTGGATTTAAAGTTTTACACGCATCCCGAGCCTTCGAGAAACACAGTCGGATTGTCAATCCAACCACTTTCACGTTTTGCCCTACTAAGCGGCTGACATGGTGCTTGGCAATGACAAGCCGAAGGGGCCTACTGCTCCTTTCGATAGTGGCTCCGTGCTTAAGAAATCCAGTCCTCGCTCCCAGGGCATCGACTCCCTGTTCTAGGCACAAAGGACATCCAACAACAGAAAGCAACGAAGGCAGCCATCCTTGAGGAGATTCTCATTATATTGCAGAGGATGCAACAACCTTCGCTAGCCACGGCCAGCGCACCGTAACAGCACATGCTGAAACAGGGCATGGATCAGCAGATGTGGGCTGGAGACAATAGGAGAAGCGGCGACAGTGATGGTCAACAACAGAAATTGCAAGGCCCTGGAGTGACAAGTCACCAGGCTTCTGGCCTTTGGTGATGAAAGGGCGTCCAGGGGATGAGCCGTCTCCAGTTGGACCAGCGGACAACTCTTCCGCAGGATTTCGGGTTGCCTGCTCCCTCATTCTCAACACTTCGCTCTCCTGGTGTGTCCTTTGGTGGGACTCCAATTCCCCATGCACTCAAGCTTGTCCTTGAGGTCACCCTCCCTACGGAGCGACGACAGAAAGACTCTGAGACCCACCACCAAAATTCGATAGCAATGATGGGTTTGACGCCTGTTTGACCCTCTTCCAGGTGTTGGATTATGCGGAAGACGTATGGCCATATTTCTTGAGCCAATATCAGCTAGCCGACCCCCGCCAGGCGGAGGTTGCGAGGAGAGGACTAGCAGAGGTGCTACTGGCTCAGACACTCTTAAGGATGTGTACCTCCTCTACCCGTGGGTCCGCAGGTCGGTCTCCACTCCATGGGGAGAACTACTTGAGTTTCTGGAGCAGGTGCACATAGCAGGGGAAGACCGTCGTCGAGAGGAAAACCTTCAAGTGGGAACCCTGGAATTTTCCTTGAGGTGTGCTAATACACCAAGGTGATAAGAGGACTAGCAGAGGTGCCATTGGCTCAGACGCTCCCAAGGACGTGTGCCTCTGCCCGTGGGTCTGCAGGTGGGTCTTCTGCTTCCTCAATTGGACCTTCAAAGTTGAGATGCTTGTGGTTGAAAGTACATTGCTGAGTGCCGTGAAATGCAAGGTGGACTGCTAGTCTGCCACTGGTGCGATAATACCGACTCCCCGTGTCGGCTGGTGGGACACTTCCGAGCGTGTCAATAGTAGTTGCATAATCTCCTCTAGTGTTGTGCTCTGTGGATGCTCTTTCCAGTGAGTCTCTATGCATTTTACCTAAAGATTGGTGATCTCCTATGAGCGCCGACCTGTCGCCTACTCTAATATAGACTCAGCTGGATCAGTTGGCCCCTTCCCCGATGCCATGGGTGGCTCTCCACAAACACCTATTCTAGTGTTGCTACTTCTCTTGCTGCTATTGCTGCTCCTGTTTTTTTCTTTCTTTTATGCTGTTGTGACTGGTGTGATTCTATGAATGCTGAGGTCAGTACCGCTCCTGACCCTGACATCAGCGGTGCTTGTTGCCTGTTGCTGCCATCAGCCAACGTTAGTAGCAGTCGCGCCAGACGCTGCCTCCTTTAACCTCTGCTTGCCTTGTCATCCTTGGCGGACGGCCCTCGTAGGGCTTGTCGGCCACACTAGCCAGTGGCAGCTATCACCAGACATCGCCGGGCGGCCTTTGCCGGCCCAACCAATGATGCTAGAAGGTCTGGCCTTGCCGGCTATGCTGGCCTCNATTGCTGCTCCTGTTTTTTTCTTTCTTTTATGCTGTTGTGACTGGTGTGATTCTATGAATGCTGAGGTCAGTACCGCTCCTGACCCTGACATCAGCGGTGCTTGTTGCCTGTTGCTGCCATCAGCCAACGTTAGTAGCAGTCGCGCCAGACGCTGCCTCCTTTAACCTCTGCTTGCCTTGTCATCCTTGGCGGACGGCCCTCGCGGGGCTTGTCGGCCACACTAGCCAATGGTAGCTATCACCGGACATCGCCGGGCGGCCTTCGCTGGCCCAACCAATGATGCTAGAAGGTCTGGCCTCGCCGGCTATGCTGGCCTCTTTGGCCCGCTACGGCGGATGGCGCCAGCTTTGGTGGCCCTTGCCGGCCGTCACTGACCTCATCTCTGGCGTTGCCTAGCTTGCCAGGCCTGTCACCGGTCTGGATGGCCTGGCCAGCCTTGCACCCAGCCTGACCATTTTTGCCGGCCACTCCGCCGGCCCTCTTGACCTTAACGATCTTGTTTTATACCTCGCCCGTCTTGTCGGTGGCATGGACAACTGTTCTTGCTGTGGCCATAGCTTTTTTATGGACGGTGGTGTTGTTGCTGTTGCTGTTGCTACAGCAGCTGCTGTGGTTACTGGAGGTGCTATTGCTGCTACCGCTAAGGTGTGCGTAGTGGATCCTCCCAAGATCACTGTGGAAGGAATGACTCTCACTGTTTCTACGGCATCGTGCTGCACTGCTTGCAACTCAGCCAAGGATGCATCGATGCTGTGATACCATGAGAAATTGTTTGAAGCTTCTTAGCATTTCAAGACAGGTGCAAGAATAGCAAGTATCTGGCTAAGGACAATGCACATAGTCTCATCATCGTCAAGCTACAGAGACAGATGTCAAGTGACATGCACACAACATAAACGGCTACCGCAAGCGTTAGTCAGGTTGCACTCCGCTGCAGGTGAGTTTGCTCAAACCAGTCCAAAACCATTGTTTTGGTAGTAAATCGGTGCACACATCCAAATAAAACAGCGTCTGTTCCTATGGGTGTATTGTCGGCCTGGTTTTCTCAAGGGTGTGTGTGCACCCTTGAGGAAACCAAGCTGACCTGGCTCATGCTTGTAACTGTTTCAGGGGGCCTTGAGTGAGAGAGGCTGATTGCTCCAAGGATGACAAAGGAATTGGCTATGGGATTCACATCTTGGCACCAAGCACATAGTTGATTGACTTTATGACGATGCTGATGATCATTTTTGTTGATTGTTCACACTGCCAAGACTATGTGGAATTTTATAGCCACAGGTGTAGCCTTTACCATGGAAACAAGAAACCACAAAAGGCTACGCTTCCTAGCAGCTTCCATGCCATCTAGACTGGCGTATAATGTGGAAGGCTCCACACTTGCATCCTTGTTCCTCTCTCTATTGGTGGTTGCTTCTAGGACAAAGAAGCTAATACTGGGAAGGAGCATGCTTCCCTGGAAAAGTGGATTTATTCTAGATGAAGGAACCATCATGTAGAAGGCATCTCCTTTTCTAGGAACATTCACTTTCCTTTTAGGAGCACTAGTCCCATCTGGAAGGAACCTCTCATTCTTGTAATCTTCCACCAGCTTCTAGAGGCAAGAGAAATTCATCTAGAAGCTTGCAATTCTCCAGTGAAACTCCTAGACCATGTGGTTGCTTCCAACGCAAGAAACCACAACGTATGCAAAGGACCTGATCCCAGCCAATTGGCTACCACAGAGGATTCCTTAAATCACTGAGCTACTCTCCTCTGACTTTTGGAGGTCCACTCATGAACCATTTTTGCCATGGAAAGGGGCACTATTCCAAAACATCTAGCCGGGCATAATGACGAACACATGCCCTAGTCTGGCATCACTTGGTGGAAACACTCTATGAAAAGATGCAAATTGGGCCCATGGCCAGTCCATTGAGAAAATCCTAGAAGCTGCAGAGAAATAACAAATTGGCCAAGCATGTTTCCAACATGCCATAGCAATTTCCCTACATTTGCTTATGGGTGGATGGCCACACAACGACACTCCGGTGCTAGCTGAGTTTGCATTAGGGATCTGTAAGGGCATGGACACACCCAAGTGGTCATAATCAGCTGTACACAATGACGAGAACAGCTGACATCACAATAACGTTTGGATGTGCGTGCAACGAGTTATAGTCAAAATACTGGTTTTGGGCCAATTCAGGACAAAGTGACATGGCACGGCTTATAGCCTGTCTGGTGCCTGCGACAGCTACTTATGTTGTGTGCATTGGTTTATGTGTCAGTGACATGTAATGACCTCTGAACTCATTGCACGCTAACCAAACTGATGCAGGAAACTGACCAGAGGGAGATTTTCTACCATGTGTTCAACCATCACGACTTGGATGTATGGTGAGTCACTCCATGAGGGGTAACAGAGAGGCTGCATCAGCAACAGCTCTCTTCTTGTGTCAACCACAGGCGTATACTTGAGCTCATTCCTCATGCTAGATGGATTTCTTGTTGCCAAATCTGTAGTGGATAGCCAGATGCTCTCCCAAACCAGATGCTGCCAGATTTTTATTTGGTTGAAAGATTGACAGGTTATGCTGAAAAGGGTTGGGTGGTTGTTTGAATCCTACCAGGCTCGAGGGCAGCAAGCGATGGCGAGCCCGCTGCTTGCATGCTCACTACCCTCAGTACGTGACATCAAGTAGCTCACGACCTTGTTACTCGTTAACTCTCACATAATCCAGCTTACATGAAGCAATCTTGGTGTATTTTCACCCCATTGATTGCTTTCTTGTGTTCTCAGTATAGAAGGCCCACCTACTAGTATCAGAGCAGCCTTCACGGAAGTAGGATGAAAAATCCACCCGTATTTTTCATATCTTGGGCTGAAATCATGACTTCCACCCTCAGTGCTTCACGTCAACTCCACACTCTCACACTTCCCAGAATCTTACAGGGCACCAACGGGAGGCGGCCAACCGATCCGCCATCTCTGGATGGTCCCCTTCTCTCCCGCTCTTCTCTTGCCGTAGCGCTAAGGATGGGCCTCCGCTGCTTGTGGCAGCCCTACCAGCAACGGGCTAAGCATCTGCTGGCTGTCATCGCTGGCCCGTATTGGCCTCAGCCCTTTGACGCTGCAGCCACCACTTGTAGTAGTAGTAGCAGCGCACTGTACCAGCAACAATGGCAGCTGAAGGCAGCAGTAGCAGCCAGCTGAGTCAGCAATGGCAATAAGCAGTGTGCACCAACAGCAGCAGGCTACAACAACAGATGTAGCAGTACAATAGCAACAGCAGTAGCAGCACGTTACCGCAGCACACAGCATCGGCAGCAGAGTCCAGCAGTAGTAACAGGCTGCAACTACAACAAGAGCTGTGTTAGCACAGCAGCAATAGCAACAGCAGAGGAGCATTGGCAGCAGATGGGCAACAGCCTAAACAAGCATTTTCCGTAGCAGCAAAAGTGAACTACGTAGCCATGGCTTACTCCAGTGCATCAACAGCAGCTATAACAGCACAAAAACAATAGCAGCTGCGATGGTGCAGCTCCAAATTCCAACTACAGTAGCCAGTAGCATTTGCAGCAACGTACAGCAACATCAGCAACAGTAGTACAGCAGCAGCAGTAGCATGTTGTAGCATCTAGTAGCGTCGGCAGCAACGGTGTAGCAGCATCATTTGATTGCAGCAGCCAGCAGCATTTGCAACAGTGTACATGAACAGAAGCAATAGCGCCACAACAGTAGCAATGGCCACCTACATCATTGTCAAGAGTAGCAGCAACGACTTCACAGTTTTACAAGCAAATCACTCAATAGCATCACACAAAAGTGTATATCTCTACAAAAAATCCACACACCCGGCAATACATCTCCACTTACACCAGCCACACACATTCTCCAACCCCAGCCCCCCTTCCTCCCTCGCTCACCCATGCAATATAAAACACATCACTCAAACCATATACACCAGTACAAATTCACAATCCATACACCTTCACGTACAAACTTTACATACACTTTATACCCTGACACCTCCCCTCTCCCCCTCCCATCCAACAACCACCAAATAATCTCAAAAACATCACTCATACCAATGTACGCAAGTACATCTTTCTACCCACAACCCGTACACCCAGCCATACACCATCACTTACAATATCCACATACACTTTCTACCCACACACCCCCCTCTCCCCACCACTAAAACCAACAACCAACCATAAAAAAATTACTTGAACCAACATTCAAAAGTACACATTTCTACACACAATCCACACACCCGGCCATACACATCCACTTTCCACCCCAAACCCCCTCCTCCCAACCACCACTGACCACATCACTCAAAGAAACATACACTAGTGTATATCCCTACATGAAACCCAGCTATCCATCCATACACCTCCACACTCAATCCACACATACACTTTCAATCATTACTCACTAACTCACTCAAAATCATCATACACAAGTGTGTATCTGTACACACAACCCACACACCTGACAATACACCTCAAATTACACTCCTCACATACAATTTTCACCCACACCCCACCTTTCCCCCCTCCCTCACCCGATCACTATTGAACACATCACTCAAATCAATGTACACAATAACAAATTTCTACACACAACCCACACATCCAACCATACACATCCACTTACACTCTCCACATACACTTTTCATCCTAAACCCCCTCCTCCCAACCACAACTGACCACATCACTCAAAGGAACATGCACTAGTGTGTATCCCCACAAAAGACCTACCCATCCATCCATACACCTACACGTGCAATTTCCACATACACTTTCAACCCTCCCTCTCTCCCCTCTGTCAAACCACCAATGATCAAGTAACTACAGCCAGTATACATAGGAGTACCTTGTAAGGAAGCTTTGTAGTGTACTGAAGTACATTGTACACACTTCAGCTACTGTATAAAATTCCTCTAATGAACTCTACCTGGGGAGCACACCCAGACCAAGAAGGTGGGGTTCGTCAGATATAGAAAATCCGTCAACTCAATGGTGGTCGTGAACAATGAAAGTGAGCCAGCGGCCGGCCAAGGTGACATGGAGGGAGAAGCCCTGTTGGGTGATGTGAAGTCATGCGTGTATCCTGATGTGAAGCACGTTCCTGGTCTGGCTGACATTTTGAAAATCAGTCACTTTACAGATAAAGGGTATGAGGTTCTCTTTTGCAGGAAAGGCAAAGTGGCGCACCAAGACAGTGGTGGCGAGGCCGTGCTAGAGGCGAATTATGAGGGCGGTCTCTACATCATGGAGATAGAGGTGATCTCAGCGACATCACATACATCAGACTCACAAGAGCGAGCCATTAGAATGAACAAGGGAGAAGCACTGATCTTCAGCTCTGGAACCAACGGTTGGGGTACTCATAACCCGCAGCTGTTAAGCAGATGGAAAGTGCAAAATGGTACGCGACCTCATTCTGGACGATGCAACAGACACGGTGGCAGATTTTGCAACACACAAGAAGTGCAAGCCTTGGATTTTGGGCAAGGCACGGTGCAAGCTGTTCAACAAGAATGTGTCTCGCACAGAGTACATGCTAGAGGTCGTGTACAATGATGTGTGCGGACCATTCAAAATGCCATCAAATGGCAGCTTCAGGTACTTCGTAACCTTCATTGTTGGCTGTAGAAGGAGGATCTTTGTGTACTTGATGAAGCAGAATGGCAAGGTCGTGGACTGGCTAAAGGAGTACATTGCAGCGATGGATAGGCAGACTTGCTGAAAGGTCAAAGCGCTACTCAACGACAATGGTGGAGAGTAGGTGGCCTATAGCGGATGGCTAAAGTAGTAGGACATCAAGTGGGAAACTACTATGCCATACTCGGCACAGTCCAATTGAGTGGCGGAGCAGGCAAACTAGAGGCTACTAAACATGGTGCGGACCGTACTTGTGGATACGGGGTTTCCAGGAGGATTCTGGACGGAGGATGTTCGTACAATGATTTGCATCATCAACCTCACTCCAAAGACAGTGTTGAAGGATAATGGTGGCTGGAAGATGCTGCACAAAGTCAAGAGGGGACGAAAGCCATATATGTCACATCTGGAGGTAAAATGTGCATGTGATAGTGTAAGCGGCATAACAGTGCGACAGCACACTGGAACTGCGGGCAAAGCCGTGTTTGTCCTTTGAGTGCAAGACCGCGCATAAGGCGTATCGGCTTTGGGAACCGCACACGCAAGAAATCATGCATAGCCATGACTTTGAGTTTGACAAGCAATAGAGCTTCAACAACAGCAGCAACAACATGGGCATTGCGAACTCTATCAAGGAGGGGGAGTGGTACTAGCTACTTGACTTCCAGAAGGAGCCGGTGGATGCGAATGTCAAGGATGTAGCATCGGAGCACATCTGTGTACCAGATGCAGCAGCCGATGTGCAGGACTCCAAGGACGATGAAGCTGTGCTGGAGATTTGTTAGAAAGATCCGTCGAAGGAGGCACTACAGTTTTCGAAGCGTGCACTCTTGGCGGAGTACTCGTCATGCATTAGAAAATCATTTGAACTTGCTACCTATCCAGGCGATGTTCTGCCGAAGCTCGAGAGATCCTTGGGGAGTTGTCCAGTTGATGTTTTGTCGGAGCGAGCTGAGTGGGAAGGATCACAGTAGAGAAACAAGGTGTTACCAAAACTGTTGTGCCATAGTCAAAGGTAGCGGAGGACGGGGAAGCACTTCGACGCAGGCATCAGCCGATGGATCTGCATGGTGCGTGCATGCTGGCTGCATGAATGGAATGGATGACCATGTAAGAGGCACATGGAAAAACAGAAGGCGAGCAATGGGACGGCAACATCAAGTCGGAGCTCGCGTCAATCGTGGAAAATGACACGTGGGAGCTGGTTGACAGGCTGAAAGGTGCCAATGTCATCAGCTCAAAGTGGGTATTCAAGACCAAGTTCATGAAAGAAGGTTTGGTGGACAAGCAAAAATCATAGCTTGTGGCAAAGGGATATATGTAGCATAATGAAGAGCATTATCATGAGATGTTTGCCCCCTTTGCCAAGTTCACAAACATCCAGACAATCCTTGCGGTAGCAGTCACGAAGGACATGAAGCTCTACCAGATGGACGTGAAGATGGTCTTCCTCAAGGGCATCATGGAAAAAGAAGTTTATGTGGATGACTTAAAAGGGGTGGATGTACCAGAGGGAAAGACTTGTAGCTTGTGCAAGTCCTTACATGGGCTAAAACAATTACTCCAATGTTGGTACCAACAGATGGACAACTTCATAGTACATCTCAGCTTCAGTTATTGTGACTCGAATCACAGTGTGTATGAACGGCACGACAAACAGCTCTGTCAAATTGTTGTACTCTACATTGAGGACCTCATCCTGTGTTCCTGGGACCTACCGAGCCTACAGCGCCTGAAGGAGGAACTGAGCAACACGTTCCAGATGTTGGACATGAGGGAGCTCTAGTTCTACCTGGGGATGAACATTACGCGAAAATGGAGGATGTGCACGCTTGAGCTGGGGCAAGCCGAATACGAGGCCAAGCAGCTAAAGAGGTACGGCATGGAGGAATGTAAACCAGTCGGCAGTCCTGTTTCTACAACCTGTGAACTGAGTGCAGTAATTGCGCCGTAAAAGAAAAGAAGAATTGGAGGATATGGCAAGTGAGCGCTACCAACCAACGGTGGATCATCTCATTTACGTCATGGTGGAAACGCAACCAGACCTGGCCTATGCAGTGGGCCAAGTGAGTAGGTGTGTGGCCAATCCGAGGCTACTACATTGGAAGGCGGTCAAGAGCATCTTCCGTTACATGCGGGCAATACGACGCGCTCGCTTGAGATTTGACGGCAAGGGGCGGTTTGACCCCTTGCAACGGGTGTAGACGACGCCGTCAATGTGGATGGGAAAAAATCCACCTCTGGCTATGTGTTCTTCATCGCAGGTGCAGCGGTCTCATGGTGTAGCAGGAAGCATGACTGCATTGCTACATCCATAGTGGAAGCATAATACATTGCGCTGACCGAGATGGTCAAGGAGGCTATGTGGCTCCTCAGGTTGATTGGGGAGCTGGACGTGCCACAGTGAGAGCCTACAGTGGTGCAAGAGGACAACACTGGCTCCATCTGGCTGACCAACAATCCGGTGCAGGACCGGATGACAAAGCATATCAACGTAAATTATCATTACGCAGGGAAATGACAAGTGGTGTTGCAACACTGTAGTAGGCACTCCATGTTTGCGGGTTGCTTGACAAAACCGCAACCCTCAGATCCCCACGCGATGAGAGTAGCCGGGCTTGGGATGACCAGATATGAAAGGAGCAAATGGGAGCAGCAGGTATGGAAGGTACAAAGGGAAGAATGTTGAAAAATTTCCCCTCCGCATGCCCGAGTTTAGTGCTGGGAGGCACTGACAAGCTACTGGAGAGAGAAAGGTCCTTGCACTTTAAACTAGTGGCTTGAGGAATGCTCGAAACCAAAATCGGATGATTGTCCTCAGAATTAGAACCACCGGAATCCATCAAGTATTGAGGGGGTTACAAGCTCTCAAAATTGAGATGTGTACGGCAGCTTAGGGATTTTGCTGTGAAATGACATCCAGTGGATAAATCCATTGGATGTGAGTGACAAGGCACATCCGGCAGATAAATCTGCCGGATGACTGTTGAAATTTCTGGTGGATAAGATCCACCGGATTCAACAGTGCACCTTGTTGCTCGGAGTCCGCGACTCAGTAGTACAGTTTGTTACTCAGGGTTTTTTGGAGAGAGGTTCATGGTGCCACACCCCTTGGCATGTAATACAAGGAATGGCACCTGCATCGCCAGTCATGTCATCATTTCAGCTTGAGCGGTGACACCCACGTGACTGAGTCCTCCTTAGCAACATCCTTGCGGACAGCACACCCTGACCTGGCAGGTGTCTCTCACCCACAT
>SZWC01000798.1:186054-211954 GCA_023375785.1 Penium margaritaceum | reverse complement strand
GGGGGGGGGGGGGGGGGGGGGTTCAACAGTGGCAACAAATGACTGAGGTGGAGGTTGCTGTGGCTAACTTGTATGCAACACTCTCTCAGGATATGATTGACCTTGCGAGCACACATACGCATGCCGCCTCAGCCGTCATAGACCCTTCTACAGAAGAAGCTACTACATGCACAGCCGATGGTAGGGCATCGTGTGCACCTACCTCAACATCAGTTGGCCGCGTGACTGAGGCCTACACAGAGGCTACAAATTTTCTTGGGCCTGTTGCTACCGCCGTTGCAGATATTGGCACACAGATTGTTAAATCCGCATCCTCCATAGCGTGTACCACAGCATCCGCAACATCTTCCACTACAGCAGCCGCATCTGGTGCGTACCCAGTAACACGTAGCATAGCCTCTATGTATCATGCCCTTGGACACTATGAGAACTTGGCCAGAAATTCACAGCGAAGGAACCATCTCCCCGGGTGTTAAGGGCCAGGTAAATGAGGGATCCAATGACACGCAAGTAGTCGGTCATGTCAACGGTCTCCCCTAGCCTTGACACGTCCAGTGTTGTCGACAAGCAGTGGAAAAAGACTCAACCAGGGGTGTTAAGCACTGCTCCAGGCTATGAACGCAAGCAGCCTGGTGGACGTGGAGAACACAACGAGGACGATCACGCTCAAGCTACATGTCCAAAACAAAAAGAGCTGGACCCGAGTCTTTCATCTTCCATGCCAACTAGAACAGTAACTTCACAGACTTTACAGTCTCCTGACTTGATCAAGAAATCAGCAAGTTATCGATGCAGATGAGGATGGCGGTAAATGGTGCCGAGGATGGAGTGACAAGGAGGGAAGGGTCCACCGTGGTACGTTGGTAACCCCCCTTTTCCAGGGTAGATGTGATCTCCTGGTTCCAATACTTGGAGGACTGTTTTACGCCATAGAGGACCCTCCATAGCCGCCAGACTTTGTTGGTGACATCATAAAACCCGGGAGGATGGACCTTGTAAATCTCCTCATCCAACCGTTTGTGTAGGAATGATTTGATCACATCTATCTGTTCCAGTTCCCAATCATGGTTTGAGTAAGAGCCCAAGCTCTGGTGTAATGTCCAACAGGGGAAAATGTCTCATCAAAATAAACATAAAAAACTTAAGAAAAGTCCTTGGTACTGAGCCGGGCCTTGTACTCATCGAGTGCATCGTTGGGCTTGTACTTCCAACGAAGTACCCAACGAGCATCGATGGCTTTGCACCCTGTGGGAAAATCGACCACATCATTTACGCCATGGTCGTCTAGAGATCTTAGCTTTTCCCGTATGCCAGCCTCCCATTGCTGGGCATCAGATACCATGTGTGCCTGTCAAAACTTTCTGGGTTCAGATGATTGGGACGTGGTGGCAAAAGTGGCATGACACTCGGAAATGCTACTGAAGAAAGCAGCTTCCAGAGCACGCTCATGATCTCTCGTGAGCACTGCATACCCAAAAGTGGAACTGAGATGGACAACCCCAGTGGCCAAACCGAGTGCGTCCATGCCTGCTAGCAAGACAGGGGACGGCTCCATCTATGACAAAACCTGAAGAGCCGAGGCGGCAAGGACGCTGGAGGACGCTGGTTAGAGAGTGCTCAAAGGCGTCCACTGCGGACAAAGGGGGGCAAAAGTGCAGGACATGTGGGGTCAAAAGACGGAGGCAAGTCAGATGCAGGAACAGGTGAACTGGAAAAGACAGGAGCAAGAAGAGAAAGAGGTGCAAAACCTGTGGGGTCGGCAAACTGAGGCAGGCCGGATGCAGGAGCAGGTGGACTAGACAGGAAAGGAACGGCCGGAGTGGATGACATCATGGAGGTGTGAGCAGGAGACACTAAAACAGATGCAACATAGGGTTAAGACGTGACGGGGGACGATGGTCTCTAGATGAGCTAGAAGGCATGAATGGGAGAGACCCTGAGGCTTGTGTGAGAGAGGACCAAGGGACAAGATGCAAGTTATGTCATGCCAAACGGTGGTCTGTAGTGCACGCCAGTCAAAGGAAGGTGCGGCAGATCCAAAAAAACAACACAAGTATCTGAGTAAGGGACGTATCCCCTCTTACGGGTGAGGCTTGCTAGTCGGGCCTCAACCGGTGGCCGATGAGCAAGGCTCACTGGCAAAATTCAAGATGCGAGGGTGAAGCCATCCCATGACCCTCAAAACTGGGTTTTGGAACCCAGGTAACCTGAAAACATCTGATCAAACTCAAAGAGTAAGCAGACCTACTACTGTCCCAACTAGCCTCCAAAAGAGGGACTGTTCTAGGTCTCACAGGAGTAGCAGTACATGTCTATCCAAGAAAAAGCATCCTTGTGGGAGTCCAAGCAGAGAACACTATGGGCCATGCGGTGAGGGTGGAGAGGAGTACACAGGAGCGCATCTCGGGGAGTGACTCGAAGAGATGCTGTACTCTCACAATGTATTATCTACACTTGTTGGACCAGCGTACCCTGCGCACTCACAGCAAGAAGAATCAATGTGTACATTGTGTGGAAAAAGTGCCTGTTGACTGGGAAAGCGCTGAGGGTGCAGGCTGCTGGGGCACAGCAGCAGGAACTGTAGAAAAAAAAGGACCGACCGGCCCCCACGGGGAGAAGAAGTCATGCTCGCTCGGCATGGCGGCAGAGGCAGAGGCAGTGGGAGTAAAAACAGGGTTGGCAGCAGAGGTGCTAGTAACAGATGGTGTGGAAGCAGCACCAGCACTAGTGCTATCATTAGCACAAGGAGGAGGAGCAGAAGCAACGGGCAAGCACGTAAGTACAATGGAAGTTATCTCGTCCGTAAAGGCATTGTGATTATTTGCCTCCAGCTTGAGGCAATATTCAACCTCCTGCTTAGCCTCACGAGCAATATTCAGCTGGTGTTGAAGATCTGGTATGACGAACTTGTAATCACCAGGCATGGTGAGGACTTATGGGCCCTGCCGGACAGATTTTGGTAGAGTTTCTCCCGCTGCAGTGGGCGTGAAGAAAATGAGAATGTTTTAGGCACATGTAGAGAGTGCTAGAGGACAACCCAACCCAGCCAGACACATAAGCAACCCCAGGGAATACAAAAACAGAGCACCAACAATGGAAATGCATGCAAGGATACCCCTCACAAGGAGGCATGTAATGGGGGTTTCCGCAGAAATGCAAAAAGAGGCGGAATAACAGTAGCAGCGGCAATATAGACAACAGAAACTGTGGAAACAACAGGGACCAGTAGGGCCAGGGTACCAGTGGTGAATTCTACACACAAGGAGGTGAAGAAGGCCACTATCGAGATGATGCTGGCGGCGGCATGAGTTGGTCTTTGCTACCGGGCACAACCATCAGCTGTAGTTGACAATTGCAATGAAAATGAATGTGCTCATGATGGAGATGCTTGCAGCCGCACTCGTGAAGCAAGGATTTGTGGCATGTAGTTCCAATGAAGCAGAGTATATTGCTCTTGGTGCATTGTGACAACCAGAGCAAGAAGGCTAATGCTGCGCATGATGGCGTGCATCACACTCCCACCAAACATATCAACCGTGGAACATCATTTTGTGCGTGAGTTTGTGGCTATAAGTGATGTCCAGATTTTTAGCGTTGATACCTCACAGCAAAGAGCTGACTTCCTCATGAAAACAATGAACAATAATGTCTTCAAGGTAGCATTTCACACCGTTGGTTGTCTGCTCATGATGCTTGAGGTTGATGGGTCGTGTTTGTGCATGTGTACAGTCTTTCATCACATCTTGTGGCGTTTTCTTTGTCGTGATTTTCTGTGTCCGTGTCAGCTGTGGGTCACGGGGGAGTGTTGGTTTATGTGTCGGCAATATGTAATGACCTCTGGCCTCATTGCACACTCACCACACTGATGCAGGTGACTGACCAGAGGGAGACTTTGCCACTTGCTACTCCACCATCACGACGTGGTTGTACGGCGAGTCACCCCATGACAGGTGACAGGGAGGCTGCATAAACAATAGCTCTCTTCCTGTGTTAGCCACAGGTGTATACTTGAGCTCACTTGTCATACATGTTGGATTTCTTGTGACCAACTCCGTAGTGGATAGCCGGGTACTCTCCTAAACCAGATGCCACCGGATCTTTATCAGGCGGAAATACTGAGAGGTTCCCTAGAATATGGATGGATGGTGGTTTGAATTTCACCATGCTTGAGAGCAGCAAGCGATAGCAAGGCCCCTACTCGCTCGCTCGCTGTCTTCGTTATGTGATGTCTAACAGCTCACTGCCTCATTACTCATCAAGTCTCATATACGCCAACTTCCGTGAAGCACTCTGTTGGTTTGTGTGGCTTCCACCTGTCACAACCGACGCCGATTGATTACCCATGTACCCCATTTTGGTGGTATAAGGTAGAGGAGAGCGTTACAATACAACGGGCCTTTGAAGTGTCCCAAGACTTCTCTAGCACCTACGACAGCGCCGACGAGACACGGTCGATGCGTTCCGGTAGCCTTGTTGGCTTGTCGGAAGGTAAGAGAGTTTTTTCGATAGGTTGAGACCCGCGCACCTGGTGGATTGTACCGGTGTGACATGGAGACCCGATGACTGTAATAGTGCCTCCGATGCGTAGAGTAATGGTAGCAGCAGTAGCAGCAGGGGAAGAAACAACGGCCGCAACAACCGTAGCAGCTACACCCGTTTCCGCAGCTGCTGCTGCCAAAGGGCCTCGTAGCCCTCCTCTGAGGGTCCCCCCTGGAGAGGCTCCATTGAGCCCCCATGAAGGGGCACCCTTGGAGGGGGCCTGTTGGCCCCGTCGAGCCCCACCCTCTCGAGGGGCCCCTTGAATGGGCCCGTGAGCCCCCTCGGCCCCATCAGCCCCGTCGGTCGACCGATGGAGGGGGGCGACGGTAAGAGAGGGGCAGATCCCACCCCCCCTCCGTTGGCTCCTCCCACCCACCCCACTTGCTCGCACATGGGAGCAAGCAAAGGAGCGTATGCGAGAGGGAGGGCTAGCCGGAAACCCCCCCTCCCCCCTCTGTTTTCTCAATGACCCCATGTAAGGGCCAATCGAGAATAGGGGGGACAAGAAATAAACAACAAGTTGACGCAAAAAAACAAAGAGGGGGGGCTGAGCCCAAGAAGATGGGAAAGGAAAAGAAGGGGGGGATGAGGGAAAGAAGAAAACATAAGGAGGAGGGGGGAGGGCGAGAAGAGAGAGAGAGAGCGAGAGAGAAAAACAATCTATAAATGCGTGCCACTGAAAACCGCAGACGTAACCCGTCTAGCAACTGCCGCAACATCACCCGCAATGGCAGCAGCCACAACAACATTAGCAGCTTCCGCAGCTGCAGCGATGGTGGCAGTGGAATGGCGTCGACTACATTGTGCAGAGCAGTTGGAGCAGCGCTTGTATGCTCCCCTTCCTAGCTGACAGCGGACTGTCGTCGGCGACGACTTCTTTTTCGCGATGTGTCGTGGACCAGCATCTCTCTAGGGCATGTGGATTGGTCCCCGCACTTGGATCCGTAGGATCAATGGCGCATTCGGGGTTTTCCATCTTTGAAGGCTTGGTCATCTACCGCTTGGAGCAGCAGGTGCACCTCTAGGTGCAGCTGTTGCTCCAAGCCATAGGAGAGGATGAGACCAGTAGACATTAGTAGAGCAGCACCTCTACTAGAGTTGCTCCTGCTCCAAGTGGTAGGAGAGGACACTACCACAACACACCTGGAGAAGGGAGTCTGACCGCCACCGCTACAACAGCTGCACCTGCAGGTGCAGCTGCTGAGCCTGGCCAGCTACGGCTGCGGTCAGACTCCCTTCTCCAGGCATGCTACGATAGTGTAGCACGTCCCGTTTGACTACACTTGCTGAACCCGACGCCGTGACCTACAAGAGTAACGATGTCTACTGGTCTCATCTTCTCCTATGTCTTGGTGTTTACCACCGGGAGTAGGTGCCCTCGACACCTATACATTGTCTGTCGCAGGAGATGAGTGTGCAAACATCTAAACAGGCGTCCTACGTGTTCGCCTGCTACTACTGTGGTGATGAACGCCTTGGCTGGCGTCGTTGCTAGATGCGTCCTCGTGACTGGCATCTACCTTGGCTTGAGCCTTGTCCGAGCATGCATCCTCCACAACATGCGGATCTACCAGCGTTGGTAGATCCCATAACTTCACCTCTAGTGACCATATTCGTTGAGATCCATGGCCTCAGACGGATGGTGCAACAACTTTGTCACCTGGTCATCACTGAGCGTGCTTTTGCTACTAGTTTGTCGACGGCGTCTTTGATCACATCTCCTTCATCCTCTCTTCCTTTCTCATTTGATGGTGTCCCTTCAGCTGTAGTTGCCGGCCGATCCCAGGCTGCCACCATCCTCTCAATCCTCCACTCTCCTACTACCACGACGCCACCTTGAGATGACATGTCTTCATGTAGTCGCTCCAGTCGTGTGTGTACGCGGCGTCGGCGTCGGCGTCAGCTCTCCGCACGCCGTGCCTGGGCCGGTCTTTTTACATCATCCACCTCCTCGGCTTCCGTTGCTGTACCTATCAAGGGGGAATGTGGTCACCGCACATTGCCTCTTGTGATCGCAGCGACATGATTTGCACCCTCGTCATACGAGAGTGCCCCAACATCATCTTAGGGAGATGCAGATGATACGATGGCAGTACATGATGTGGAGTCTGATCCCGACATGGCGTTCATGGTGGAGACTTATGTGTCATCAAGCTCGACTTCCACATCTGGGTTGGATCTAGATCTTTAGCAATAGCAGGTTGCATGAGGAGGAGTACAGGCCTGGCGTCCCTGGGCGGTGCCATTCGTGACTCTGACCGGTGGCAGTCCAACGGTGGCACAGGAGTCCCGTATGGATCGGGATGCGTATACCAAACTTTTGGGGGAGTTTGTATAGCGGGCTCACATCACCTTGGCGGCGGTTATAATGCATGAAACATGTGTGTCATCAAGGTCAACATCCATGCTGGGGCAGGAGCTAGACATTCTACAATAGCAGGTTGCATCAGGAGGAGTGCAGGCCTCGCGTCCCTGGGCAGTGCGGCTCACGACTCCGACCGGTGGCAGGCCGACAATGGCATAGGAGTCTCGTACGGCTCTGGATGTCCCTTATGGACTTTCGAGGGTTTTGGTGCACGAGGCTCACACCGGCTCGGTAGCGGTCGCAGTACAGGAGCAGCGGGGACCACCTGGTATTTTAGAGGTTGAGGCATTCTTGAGAGAAGCATTACTGAGAGATGTCACTGGGATATGTGTTGCAACAGACACGGCAGGCTCGGCCTTGTCATCGGCACTACCTGTGGATCAGCTTTAGCGTCAGGAGTCGCCCATGTTCCCAGAGTCTGCAGGTTTCACCACACACGACGGATCAGCGATACACATGACAGATTTAGATGATGGACCTCACTCCATCATCAAGTGGGTGAGAGCAACCAGTCTTCCTGGTAAGACGGTGCGTGAATGCCAGCTGCACTTGCTGGTCGCCTTGATGGGCATTGTCGAGCTGGAACCCTGCAGAGCTATGTCCACTACGCCGGCAGCTGAGGACAGTGTTGCAGATCCGACCACGCAGATGGGGTCGATTCATCAGCAGGAGCTGAGTTGTGCCCTCGCATGTTCATCTCTTAGTGACCCTGCTGATCACATCAACGTCAAGAGTGGCAGTACGTACAGAGATGACATTTCCACGTGCTTTGCGGACTTTCATGACTCTGCCTTCTCCTTCTCTCTAGACATGCGACCACTCATCCCTCGTACGACAGACACAACCTGTGGTGGGGATGCGCCACCTTTAGTTGCATCCAAGTGTGCACCATCTCAGCACGTTGTGACTTTGGTTGACCCCTAGGTGGATGCAAAAGCTACAGCAGCCGGCGTGTGGCTCATGCTACGTGCCTTCACAACTACCTGTGATTGGTAGCAATCTGATGGTCGAGACCCGAAAAGTTGGTGGATTGTACCCGTGTCACGAGGAGACCATGTGATCGTGTGTCTTGGTTTGTGGCTATGCTACGGGTGGTATAGGCATGCAAGCTAGATTTCTCATAGTAGTCGAGACCCAGATACGTGGTGAGTTGCACCCGTGTTACGAGGAGATTCCCCTATGATCATGTGTGTTGGTTGATGATGCTATTGTGGCCTGCATACAGACAACTATTGGATTGCTCGAAGCAGACATGACCCGGGCACTCATACCGCTGGTGTCACAAGGAGATCCTCTTGTCATCTGACTTGTGAATGATGTGCATGACTCCTCGGATGGTCGAGACCCAGACACTTGGTAGGATGCTCCAATGTCATGAGGAGATCTTCCGACCTTCATCATGCTCCAGAGGGACATCAAGCCTAGCCTTTATGCTTGGATGGACAGTAGATGTATGTGTGTGTGGTTGAGAGGTGTAGATACTAGAAGGGCATACACTTCTCTTCCGTGCCTTCGTTCATTTGTTTTGGCATTGACGGCTATGTCAGCTAGGGGGAGTATTGGTTTGTGTGGCTTCCACCCGTCACGACCAGTGCCGATTGCTTACCCATACATCCCATTTTGGTGGTATAGGGTAGAGGAGAGCGTGACGACACGAAGGGCCTCTGGAGTGTCCCGAGACTTCTCCAATACCTCCGACAGCGCCGGCGAGACATGGTCGATGCGTTCCGGCAGCCCTGTTGGCCTGTCGGGAGGTAGGAGAGTTTTTTCGGTGGGTTGAGACCCGCGCACCTGATGAAATGCACCGGTGCAACAAGGAGACCCGATGACTGTAGTAGTGCTTATGATGTTCGGAAATCCATTTGCGATGTCTGGACACTAATTCTGAGTGTTTCTAGCATTGCTCATATTTTCTCGGTGGTCGAGACCCGGGCACTCAGAGAGCTGTTCTGGTGCCTTGAGGAGACCACCTTTTTTGTTCACATGGTGTATGTAGTGTGCTCTCTCCGCTGACTCGTTTGGGCTTAGCGGGGGTGATGGGGCCTGGTGCGGCTAGCTGCCGACGCCCCTGTATAAGCTCGCTAGGGGCTCATTTGGAATTTCTCCTTGTTCTTTCATGTTATGAGTTCCAGACTTGGCCGAATTCTTGTCGTTTTGCAATGCACTTACACACAGAGCTCATGTTCGTTTTTTGCATGGGCTTCCATGCCGTAATTGAATTCCATCTTGGCCTATCTTGGTCCCATATCGAAGATAGAATTCATTAGGGTATGCATGCCCATGCAAAACTGTCATGGGCCCTGGATGTGAGGGGTAGAGAGTGAAGGCCAAATCATGCTAAGAACAAGTCTGAAACGCATTAAGAACAAGATGTACGTACAGTAAGCCCTACTGAGAGCTTATGCACTAAGGACTGGCAGCTAGGCTCCACGTCACGCCAAAAGGCACAAACAGGGAATAGACATGTCATAGAACATGAAACCACATAGCGGAGATCTCCCGAGGCAACGGAACAGCCAACTGTGTGCCCGGGTCTCGATCGATGAGAAAACATGCAATATGCCCCATACATACTCAAACTCTACGCTGGCACACTTGCATTGCCGGCTAGGCAAGTTTACGCCTCCCGAGAAGTCGGGACATGTCATTGGATGTCCGGGTCTTGGCCACATACAAGCTATATATGTTTGACAGAATTCAGTAAGGGCTCAACTTGTTGGTTTTTCTCACATCTCTCATCGTGCTCTGTCGTGTCCTCCCGGTTTGTATACATCGGCATGCGGATGACTCACGGTAAGACTCGACACTGCTTGAGTGTCGTCCAGTGGAGCCGACGCACGCTGAGGACTATACGCTGTTCGTTGGAGCCTCCTCCGGCTGACGACGTGCTCAACTCCATCGACAGGCCTCCTCGGCGGTCAGACCGCCAGCGGTCATTGCCATTGCGGATGTTGTTTGCATGCATCCAGTGCTGGATCTGACTGTACTGTTGCGTCTGTAGCATCCTACTCTGTTTAGGATCCAAATCTCATGCTAGCGTGGCACTGTTGTCACTAGGGATTAGTGTAGGCACTCCCGTGGTTTGGACAGCAATAACTCCTCACTGCTATTCTTCTAGCTGATTCTGACCACACGACTGCGTTTGCAGCGTTGATGTTATGGTATGGTCCAGTTTCAAGGCAAAACGGATGACGCCCGGGTTTGGGGCTGTCGGCCGTCTGGCAGGGCTCACCAAGAAAACATGCCAGCTTGAAAATAGAGCCATTTTCTGATTGGCTGGTGAACTGAGTAACAAACTCTACAGAGCTAGGAGAGGCTAGTTATTGGAAGGGTCTCCCATTGTGTCTCATTCTTCATTCCTAATCAGTTACTTCTTGTTTTCAGCTGCTTTCTGGCGCTAACACTAGCGCGTGCACTTCTGAGTAACAAACCAAGAGCACTCAGACTTAGACTCTAGAGCGGCAGACTAAAGGGGCAGCAGACTAAGCAACAAGCGCGGAAGCCCGCACGCTACATCAAGAACGCTGCTGCCCCAACTTGCTGCCTAGGATTTACATATTGGTATCAGAGCTAGAGCACAGCAGCAGAAGCAGAAGACTTGCGTATAGGTTCCAGACAACACCGATGGACCCCCATACGCGCCAGTGTAGGGGAAATGCTGCGGGATTTTTTCCGGCAGCATTGACCAGCCTGGTGGCGGCGTAGAAATTTCCCAATGACCACTCGGCCAGGGGAAATGCTGCCGGATTTTCCGTCAGCATTGACCCCCACATGTGACGCGAGGAGGTGAGCGGCCAGCGACGCCACGCACCACAACGACGACGCACGTCGTGACGTTAACCAAGTGTGATCGTGCTGCAAGCAACAAGAGCAGCAGTAGCTTGCAACAGCAGCCAGCAGCAGCTTTGCGCAGTAGTAGCAACCAGCAGCAGTAGCAGCTCACAGCAGCTCGTAGCTTCGAGCAAGAGCAGCAGCCAGCAGCAGCAGTAATGTGCAGCAGCAGCGAGCAGCAGCAGCAGCCGGCTACAGTAAGAGCATCAGCAAGTAGCAGCCAGTAGCAGCCAGCAGCAGTCAACAACAGCAGGTGCAACAGCAGCTAGCAGCAGCTTGTAGCAGCAACAGCTGGTGCTCGTAACAGCAGCAGCTGTAGCTCCTTGCAACCCGCTGCCCGTAGCAAGTAGAGAGCTACAAGCAGTGAGCTTGCTACTTGTTGCTTGCTGCTCGCTGCTTGCGGCTTGTAGCGAGTAGCAAGCTTTCTGTGACGGCCAAGAAGGAAAGAAGGAAAAAAAGGAGAATGAAAATCCCCCATCCCACAAGTGGGTCTACAACGGTTGCGGCTGCCACCACATTCGCTGTAGCAGCCACAGCAGCCAGAAGAGCACACAACAGTTGTGCAATAGCAGCAGCGGCAGCTGCTGTAGCAGCAATAGTGGTGATAACAGCAACAACAGCAACTTCAGCAGCAGACCAGTAGCAGCAGCGGCTGGTGCAATAACAATTGTAGTAGGAGCAGTAGCACCAGTAGCAGTAACAGTAGCAACTGCAATTGCAGTAGCAAACTAGCAGCAACAGCAGTAGCAAAAGCAACGGCAGCAACAGTTGCTGTAGCAACAACAGCAGCCACCCTACATCTGACACAGCGGGGGCTGCAGCAACAACCGCTACTGATGTCAGCAATTTTCAGCTGACGTCACTGCTGATGTTATCAAAAACACAAAAAAAAGCAATCTACAACAGCAAGTCTACAGATAATGTAGCAGCAGCTGCTAACGTCAACCATCCTAGGCTGACAGCATTGCTGACGTCACTGCTGACATCAATAGGAGAAAAAAAAAACAACACAAGGGGATCAAGGAGGGCCAATAAAACACTATGGCTCATAGCCCTAGTGGGGAGGGATCCTCCTCTGTTGGGGGGACCCCTGTACCCCCTTTCCTACAGTAGTAGTAGCAATAGCAACAGCAGCAGCAACAACAACAACAACAGCAGCAGCAACAATAGCAGCAACAGCAGTAGCAGCATCAGCAGGAGGAGTAGCAACAGCAGCAACAACAGGAGCAACAACACCAGTAGCACCAGTAGCAGTAGCACTAGCAGCAATAACAACAGCACCAGCAGCGGCAAGAGTCCACGGGATTTCTCGTCGGCTCCTCGAATCCTCTGGCCACCGTTCAGCAACAACTTACCGCACTGACGCAGCAACTTGCAGCATTGTAGCCGCTGGCATCACATACACACACAAGTGCCTCGCCGCCCTTCTTTCCTCCTCGGCAAGCCAGCCTCGCTGTGTCTGCTATCATGCATTACGTGGCACAGCAATAAACCCAACGCCAGCAGCAAATAGTGTCCTTAGTCCTTGGCCCCACTCTGGGTGCCGACCGCAGGCAAAAGGACTTTGAGACCTCGCCTCCGCTGCTTCAAGCCGGCAAACAGTTCCAGAGCTGGGAGCTTAGCTTCCGCATTTAGGTGCAAGATGAGGGCACGTGGGCCTACTATACCCTTCCGTACGACCCCACCCAGGCCAACGAGCTATATGATGCTGGTCGTGTAGTACGCGCACTCGTCCCAGTCGCTCCTTTGGCATCACGCCTAGCCATAGAGCCCCTCCTTGGCGACTTTACCACTGGTAGGATACCAGACCTTACAGCCGCATGGCACGTCCTCACCCGTCCCCATCGCATATCTAGAAAGGTTTAGACCAGCCGTCTGCTCCGGGAGTTCAACTCCCTGCACATGGGGGAGACCGAGACAGTCACCTCTTACTGGCAGCGGACTGAGGACATCCTCTGTCGCCTAGGCACCTCTGCTCCACCCCCTTTTTGCCGTGCTCCTGACCATCAAGCGCAGTGCCACAGCCGCGTACGCCAACGTCTTTGTCCACTACACCCAGGATGTCCTCTCCACCATGGCGGCCTAGGGCACCCTCATGCCCTGGGCGTACAAGCTGTTCCTCAGGATTGAGGAAGCTTGTCTAGAGTCACGCATTCAATGCATAGAGGCCTTCGTCTCACCTGCAGTCACCTCCGTAGTCTTCGCTTTCCCCCCAAAAGCTACGTCCACCAGCTCACCACCGTAAGGAAAGAAGAGGCGTAAGGGCAAGAAGAGCAAGGGCCAGCAGTAGCAGCAGCAGCAGCAGCCGGCCAGGTCCAGTGGTGGTGGCCTGGTCTACCACAATTACTGCCAGCCAGGATATGGGTGGCACACATGCCCGCTACCGACGGATGAGGCACGTGCCATCGCTACCATGCGTCACCAGCATGAGAACCGTCTTGCCTCTGCAGCCGTAGTTGGCGTCGGCCCTGATCCCTCCACCCCGACCAGCACCTACACTCCTCCGACAGCCACACCGGTCCCGCCGTCGCTAGCTCCGCAGCAGCATTATCCGTAGCCGTCAGCGCTGTTGTTTCCATCACCGGTGCAGTCCTCCTACCTGGGCTCCGGCGCTGCCACTTTGTACTCCGTCCACACTCCCGGAACGTCCACCCGTGAGCGTCAGTTGGAGCAGTTCATCGCGCTCCAGCTTGACCTGCCTCTCCCTCCCCCCAAGGGAAGTGCGAGTTGCGTCACCTCCTGCCTGTTTGCTTTGCCGTGCACGACTAAGACTGAGTTGCAGTTGTGTCCTTCCTCCTCGTCACCTTTATTGTCTCCTATGCTCTCTTATGGTGTGCTATGTGGTATCTTTTTACCCCCCCTCTGTAATGATGTTGCATGGCTTGAGCATTGGCAGTCTCGGTTCGCGCCGTCGTCTACCGCGTCGGCGTCTCTTGCGAGCTGCCACGTGACTGTTCGTGATCTGACGACTCCGATCCAAGACCCTCCTTAGACCTGGATCATCAACTCTAGGGCCACGCATCATATCACAGCCGCTTGCGAGGCCTTGAGTATGCTCGGTCATGTAGGCAATGTGTCTGGAGTCCGAACAAGCTTTGGATAGGCCTTGCTTGTCCGCGATGTCTGTGTTGTTTGTTTCCGTGGTCCTCCCGTTGACATCGTCATCACTGATGTCCTCTTCATCCCAGGTCTTGAGCTCAGCCTCCTGTCCGTCACTGCCCTTGATCGGATGAGCATGGATGTTCTGCACTCACGTGGTACTGGCACTATGTCGTTACGTCTGTGCGATCTTGTCGTTTTGCACGCCACTGCCAGTGGCAACCTGTGGCACATGCCTCGTCTGTCCTCGGCTCCCTCCGTCCCCTCCTCGTTGGCCACAGTCCATTTTTTGTCACCAACACACTCTCATCACAACGCACACGTGTCTTACACCACGGCCTTTGCCACGTCCACTCTGCTACCATCGACAGCATGCTCCGCATCGAGACGACCAAGGGCCTTGACCCAGCCTCCTTCCCCTGGTCGTGCCCCATCGAGTGCCTTGATTGCGCCCACGGTAAGATGCACCGATCCTCATACCGTCAGTCTTTCTCCCGTGCATCCGCCCCTCTGGACCTCGTCCATTCCGATATCATGAGTCCTCTCCCTACCGAGTGTGTCGGGGAGCATGGACGATATCTCCTCACCCTCACTGATAACTACTCTCTCTCCCGATGGGTCTTCTGTCTTGGACAGAAGAGCGATGTCGCTCTTGCCATTTAGGACTGGCTTGTCCGTGCGGAGCGCGAGAGTGGTCGTCCTCTTTTCCGCTTTCGCTCTGATCGTGGTCGCGAGTACATGGGAGAGACCACAACGTTTCTCAGCGGTGCTGCCTGTGATGCAACCCTGCTTCCCACTTTGCCAGGACACTGCAGTGCCTCCAATGAGAAAGATGTAGCTGGTGCGACTCTTGTCGTCTGGACTCCACGCCCAGTCACTGTCTGTGTACCCATCAAGCACAACTGACACCTGCTCGTGAAAGCACAGACCGAAGCGTGCGGTGAACAGGATGTAGCGCACACATCGGACCGCGGCCTCCAGTGTTCGCTAGTGCGGAGCCTTTGAGAACCGGGCAAGCAGGTTGACAGTGAAGGCAATGTCGGGCCGCGTCATGGTGGCCAAGTACATGAGCAAGCCGATGACTCGCAGGTACACGGTCACATCGACTGGCTAACCCAGGTCAGTTGGGTCATCCACCTTCAGGGCGGCCTGCCCCTCAGGGGTCATGGGCGTGGAGGCCGTGCGAACTGCTGCAAGGAGGTCGGCAAAGTGCTCCCCCACAGTCTCTGCGTAGCATCCCTCATGGACACAGAGTGTGCGGTGGACACGGTCGCGCACAATCTCCATCCCCAAAAAGACAGAGGCCTCACCAAGATCTTTCATCTTGTAGGCCGAGGTGAGAATGGCCTTGGCAATATTCAGTGCTCCCAGGTCGGGCGAGGCGATCAGAAGATCATCCACATAGACGAGGATGGCAGCGAGCGGCACTGGGGACTGTGCTAGGAACAGAGATGGGTCAGCATCGCTCTCAACATACCCAGCTCATCTCAGCGTGCTGGTGATCTCCTGATTCCAGCAGCGAGGTGACTGTTTCAGGCCGTACAAGGCCTTCCGCAGCCGGTACACACGATCGGTACCATCCTCGAAGCCGGGTGGCTGGACCATGTAGATCTCTTCCTCAAGGTCCCCATTCAGGAACGCATTATTGACATCCATCTTGTGGAGTTCCCAGTCATGCTGTGCCACCTGGCTCACCAGAGTGAGCGTGGTCGTCATTCGGCCAACAGGGGCAAAGGTCTCGGTGTAGTCAACGCCAGGGATGTGAGAGAACCCCTTTGCTGTCAGGCGCGCTTTGTAGCGTTCCACAGTGCCGTCTGGTTTTAGCTTCTTGCAGAGAACCCACTTGGCCTTGATGGCCTTGCGGTTCTTCGGCAAGTCCACCAACTCAAAGACGCCATGCTCTCGGATGGCATCAAGCTCAGCCTGGTAGGCAGCGTCTGGGGTTGACAAGGCCTCTGGTAGGCTGGTGGGATCGGGAAACAGCACTGGCGCACTGCGTGTGGCCAGGGCGTACGCCGCAGAGGGAGGGTCGACCGTCACCATGGACTCAGCGGCGTCGCGAGCAAGGCCGCGCTCATGAGCAAGTAGTGCCATCTCGGTGACATAGCCAGGGTGAACTTCAGGAAGGCCATGAGCACTCAGGCCAAGGGCCTTCGTGTCGGGGTCACCGCTGACGATGCTACGCGTGGGGTGAGGGCAGAGACGTCCGCCGGGTGCCCGTGTGTAGGGTTCCAACGAGGCAGGGGCAGTGGGCGCCGCTGACTCACACGCCGGTGTGGACTGCACGGCAGGTGCGCCACTCGAGGCTGGTGTGGCCTCAACACCTGGGTGTGGGCCCACGGCAGACGAGGCGCGTCTGCGGCCGGAGGCAAGGACGGCTCAGATTTGGACACGGATGCGGACGCAGTGATAGACTGAGCCTCAGACACGGAGACAGAATCAGACACAGACTCAGGTGCGGGCAAGAGCGAAGAGTCGGGGGCAGAAGACGGGGCGAGGCTGGGGGTGCCGGTGGGCACAGCCGCTGGGAACAGCCCCGGGGGTGTCGGCGACGGAGTGATCGCATTGGACGGGGACACTGTGCCAACCGTGCCAGGAGCCTCCCCCACACTACGGGGTCCGGAGCACCCAGGGACATGAGCAGCACGCAAAGCGTGGATGCGAGCAAGGTCGTGGAAGGCAAGATGCTCGAAGAAGAGAGCGTCATGGGACTCCACGATACGGCATCGCTCAGGGTCCCAGATTCGCCACGCCTTCGACCGCGGGGCGACGCCAACGAAGGTGCAGATGCGGCCTCGCGGAGAGAGCTTGCTCCCCTGCTGCTCTGATGTGAACCAGACGCGGGCAAGGGTGCCCCAGACGCGGGCCAGGCGCAAGTCCGCGCGACGCTTGTACCACAGCTCGTAGGGCGTGCGGTGACCTGGGAGGGGACCGTGGGGAATGCGGTTCCAGACCCAGGTCATGTACGGCATGCCCTCAAAGGCAAAGGCCTCAGGTATGGCGCTGTCCGCGTGCATGGCACGGACTGCATCCTCCATGGTGCGGTTCCAGCGCTCGGAGGCACTGTTATGCTGGGGGGTGGCGGGGGCAGTGAGGTCGTGGAAGACGCCAAGCTCGGTGAAGGAGCGGGCCATGTCACCGAGATACTCGCCGCCACGGTCTGAGCAAAAGGTCTGAAGGCGGTGGGGAGACTTGCGCTCAACCATGACCAGCTAGATGCAGACGGCAACAGCGGCATCGCTCTTCTATCGCAGACTGTAGACCCAACGCATGCACGTGAAGTCATCAGTCAATGTAAGGACGTGGCGGCCGCGGTCGTCCTAAAACTCGATAGGGAGCGGACCCATGAGGTTGGAGTGGACAAGCTCGAAGGGCCGACGGGCCCTAGAGACAGACGCAGGATAGGTGGACCGGTGCATTTTGCCTTCAGCACAGGCCAGGCAGTCGGTCGTGGACGGCGCTTCGACGGATGCCGCATCAATACCGAGAGCAGGCTGAGTGCGAATCAGTCTGTCGACTGTCCCAATGTGCACATGACAGAGGCATTGATGCAGGAGACGGTGATGCTCAGGGGACAGAGCACCAGCGACGAAGACACCGGCAGTGGGAGGCGGAGGCAAAGGGGGTGCACTCGCACAGGACCCGAAGATGTGATAAAGATCATCGACGACCATCCCACTGGGGACGGTCTCCTCTGTGGCACGCACAAAGATGCGAGCATCAACAACGGTGTGCGTGACACTCAGGCCCATCTTGGTGCAAGCACGGACAGACAGCAGACTGCGTTACAAATCACGGACAAAGAGGACGTCGAAGATATATACGGAACCAGCGGGTCCGGTGAATTGCACAACCCCAACACCCTGGACAGGGACCGCATGGCCAGCTGTAGTGCAAACAGAGCAAACAGTGCCAACAGGGTGCAGGACGACGAAGGCATCACTGCGACACGTGATGCGGTGGGTGGCGCCAGAGTCAATGACCCAGGTGGCGTCGGTGACACGCGTACAAGGGGCAACGTGGCACTCGGCAACAGAACAAGGCGCGGCGGCAGGACGCTCAGCGGCGGACATGACAAGGCGACCAACGGAACGCACATGAGAATTGTACAACCAAGAAACATCATTGGGTCCATCACGTGCACATGGCTGGGCGTGGGGACCACCAGAGGCATCATCACGCAACGACACAGACAGTCCACAGGCAGTGGGATCCCTCGACTCAGTCAATTCACTTGCACCTCCCTGAGATGAGCACAGGGCGAGAAGCTGGTGCAGCTCGGCGATCGTCCTATCGCGTTCTGCAAGCGCCTGTTCGCGGGGATCCGTGGGGGAGCCTGCTGTGATGGCGGACTCCTCTGGGACGGCTGTGGTAGTGGCGGCCGAGCGGGCGATCGCACCAGACGTCTGGCGCATGCGTGCCTCGTGCGCCTGCTACAGTCCACGGGTGACCTTGGCCAAGTCCAACGGGCGGCCTCTCAGACGAGTGCAGTCGGGACAGCGGTGGTCACCTCCGCAGTTGAAGCACACGAGCCGGCGGCCCATTGTGCTTCCGGATCCGCCGCTGCCACTGCTGCTGCTTCTGCTGCTGCCGCCGCTGCTACTGCTGCCGCTGCTGCTGCTGCTGCTACTACGGCTAACACTGTTGGTGCTGGTGCTGGTGCCACTGCTGGTCCCGCTGCTGGAACCACCACCTGACGATTTGCGGCCCTTCTTTCCCTCAGCTCGGGCTGCTATAGCTATACACAGTGGGGAGGGGGATGTGGCGACAACTGTAGCAGAAGTGGTGTTGTGGCGAGCGCGGTTCGCGGCGTCCATGCCGGCGACCTCCAGGAAGTGGATGGTGGCCCAACGTAGCAGGGTCCCATCACTTGCCATGTCGCGAACTAGGGTCTGGTCGAAGTTGCTGAAGACGCGCGCGTAGTCACGGCGAATGCTGTAGAGGATGATCTGGAGTGCAGAGTATTGCGTAGGGGCATCGTCTCCCAGTTCCTCGTACCGCTGGATCGCCCAACGCCAGTAGTCAGCTGCAGACTCCTGAGCGGTCTGGTAGAGAGAGTTGAAGTCGGCGAGGTGCTGGGACGTCAAGGCCAGGGTGGCGCCCAAAAAAAGAGTGACAGCCAGGGCCCACGCCTCGCGAGGGTTAGCTCATGAGCCTGTTATCGGATCGCCAAGGAACCGACTGAAGTCCTTGGTAAAGTCTGGGGTGGCCATCATCAGACCGGAGGCGGCGCGGACCGCCATCTGCGTCTGGGCGGGGTCAGCCGCCTGGTAGGGGGTGAGGTAGTAGGCGAGGACTCCCTCGCTCATTGCCCACATACGAAAGCGTGGCTCCCAAGATTTGTAGTCGTTCCCTACCCGAAAGATGGGAGGGTCCGACTCAAACCACTTGGGTGGCTTTACCGTCGGTAGAGCGACGGCTGGAGCTGTCGAGGGACCCGGCATAGAGGAGGAAACTCCCTTGCCCAGGCGGGCCCGCAGAGCGAGCTCCTCAAAGCTCAGAGGGCGGCGAGACGAGCTCAGGCCGGCGTTGGCGCTGGAGCTCGTGCCCTGGAGGGCGGCACTAGCCTCATGCGCTCTACGGAGTGCCTCCAGATGGATGAGGTGTGCTCGAAGCAGCTCTTCCTCATCCTCCTCGCCAGATTCGGAGAGGCTCTCTGCAACCTCACCTGCATTGCTGCCGGGGGCGAGGTGATCCCCGCTCGGGTCTGCTGACGAGTGCTGTTGCTGTTGCTGGGCCTGCTGCTGCTGGGGTAGTAGGCCTCTGATCAGATCCTGCAGCTCAGCGACCTGCTTTGTCAGAGTATTGCGACTCTCCGCCTGTAGGTCAGCTTACGCGCGCACTTGGCGCGCCAATGTCGTCGGGCTTGGCGGCCGCTGCTGCTGTTGCTTTTGTAGCGGCTGCAGCTGCTACTACTTCGGCTGTTGCTGCATCGGCTGTAGCTGTCGTTGCTGCTGCTGCTGCTGCTGCTGGTGCTGCTGCTGCTCAGAGGCTGCTGTTGGTGCTGCTGCTGCTGTTGCGGCTGCTGCCGTTGTACTGATGATGGCGGTGCTCGGTGTTGGCCGCTGACGGAGCTGCCCTCGGCAGCTGCATCGGTGGTAGCGCTGGCGGGGGTTTGCTTCAGCATGATGACTGGTTGCTCCCTTCCCCCCATTTTTTTTTGGTGTTATTTCCACGGCACACTGTCGCGGAAAGCCTCCGCAGAACGTCTCCGCGGAACTCCTCCGTGGAACGCCTCCGCGGAATGTCTCCCCCTTGGCTGTACGCCTCACCACGGAAGTTGACCGCGTATTACCGTGGGTTGTTTCGGACTTGAGGGCGGTGAGCGCGGTTGCATTTGGTACGGAGCCTAGCAGAGTGACCCAAGTTGCCACCGCGGTTGCACTGGTGCAGAACGCGTAAGAGTGCCTCGAGCTATCAAGGAACACCGTCAATGCGTTCCACGACCACCGCACGGCTGCCGCGGCTGGCGACCGGTGGTCCGCCGCGGAACTGGCGCGGACTTGCGGTCGTCCCAGCACAGTGGGGCACCGTCGTGGCTGTTCCAAGACCACCGCGGAGCGGCTGTGGCGGAACGCTGCGGATCGACGCAACGCCGCGGAGCTGCCGCGGTACCGTCATCGTGGAGTGACGGTGTCGGAACAAGGCGTGCGGCGGCGGTAGTTCCGCGGCACCGTCGGCGGGTTCCGTTGCGGCCGCGGAGCCACCGGGTCCGCTGCAGAGGCCTAGTTGCCGCGGAACACCGCGCAGTTTCCGTGGAACGGCTGTTGCTGTCATGGAACGACCGCGGAGCTGCCGCCGATATGTTAAAGAACCGATGGGAACGGTGATGGGTCCTCCCAGGACCTCTCGCGGAGACAGAGGGCGCTGCTGCTGCTGCTACTCAAGGCAACGGCTGCGGTCGCTCACTGCCACTACGGTCGCTGCGTCTCTGCTACGCAGCCGTGTGAGCACTGGCTCGCTGCTCTGATACCATGAGAGATGTTTCCTAGCACTGTTGTCACTGGCATGGCAGTACAAGCCAGCCAGTAAACCCACTAACACACACAGGTGGAGGTGAGAACAGCAAGGGATTAGCTAGGGACACAAACACAAGTGTCAGAAGCTGCAAATGTTGAAATATGCAGGAAGGAGTGACAACTGAGGTCTGGGCAACCTAAATAGCGTCACGGACCTAGTGCACACACACACGGTGCACAAGGGCACTATTTTCTAGCAGGACAAAAAAGTGGCAAAAACAGCGATAATTCCATGCAGACACGTCAGAACGACGAGCCGTTTGAACCAGAACGGCTGCACCGACGAGATCTACGTCCTGATAGGCTGCACTCCTACGTGCTGTGACATAGCACAAATCTAGAAAATACGGAAGTCTTCTGGGCGCCCGTCGTCGCCGGCCGCCAGCCTTTTGCCACCCTCGCCAGTCTCAGGGATCTGCACGTGAATGGACATGAGCCGAGGGGTCACCGTAAGCTGTGTACGACACACACAACAACACTTGGAGGGGTTTCCCATTGTGTCTCATTCTTCATTCCTAATCACTTACTTCCAGTTTTCAGCTGCTTTGTGGCGCTAACACTGGCGCGCGCACTTCTGTGTAACAAACCAAGAGCATTCAGGCTTTGGAGCTGCAGACTGAGGGGATAGCAGACTAAGCAACGAGCGTGGAAACCCGCACGTTGCATCAACAACGTTGCTGCTCCAACTTGCTATCTAGGATTTACAGCTCAACCAAACATTGCTCGTTCTCTTAAGGTATCGGTAGAGATCACGAAGTACCTTGGTCTAGATCGCACTGGGAATGCACAACCTGCTAGCACCAACATGTGTCTAACCATGGTGGGGTCTCCGGGGGCATTGGCACAGACCATGAAGTGCCCGGGTCTCGACCACTGAGAAAGATCTGCACGTCATGCATGTGTGAACTGGGTGGCTAGAATGTAATTGTACATAACACCGAACATGCAATGTAGCTGATGGAGCATCATTGGAACAAACCTAGAAGCTCTCACAACACAACCCTATCTACCGCTCAGAGAAGCTCAAAGCCCACACACCAACATGGCTTGCTCGTTTTGCGTTCTCTGTGCAATAGGTCCACCCACACATACCTGTTAGTTATCATCTCTACGCATTTTGGTTGCTCTAGAAAAAAAGTGTTGTTGTGTGTGTCGTACACAGCTTACGGTGACCCCTCGGCTCATGTCCATTCACGTGCAGATCCCTGAGACTGGCGACGGTGGCAGAAGGCTGACTGCCGGCGGCGACGGGCGCCCAGANTGGCTAGAATGTAATTGTACTTGACACTGAACATGCAATGTAGCTGATGGAGCATCATTGGAACAAACCTAGAAGCTCTCACAACACAACCCTATCTACCGCTCAGAGAAGCTCAAAGCCCACACACCAACATGGCTTGCTCGTTTTGCGTTCTCTGTGCAATAGGTCCACCCACACATACCTGTTAGTTATCATCTCTACGCATTTTGGTTGCTCTAGAAAAAAAGTGTTGTTGTGTGTGTCGTACACAGCTTACGGTGACCCCTCGGCTCATGTCCATTCACGTGCAGATCCCTGAGACTGGCGACGGTGGCAGAAGGCTGACTGCCGGCGGCGACGGGCGCCCAGAAGACTTCCGCATTCTGTAGACTCATGCTGTGTCACAGCACGTAGGCGTGCAGCCTATCAGGACGTAGATCTTGTTGACGTGGCCGTTCTGGTTCAAACGGCTCGTCGTTCTAACGTGTCTGCAGGGAATTATGACCAAAACTGTGTTTGTGCCACTGTTTTGTCCTGACTAGAAAATAACGCAGTTGTGCGCCGCGTGTGTGTATGCATCCACTAGGTCCGTGGCACTATTTAGGTGGTCCAGACCTCAGTTGTTAACTTTCTCTGCACATTTCAACATTTGCAGCTTCTGACACTTGTGTTTGTGTCCCTAGCCAACCCCTTGCTGTTCTCACCTCCACCTCTGTGTGCTAGTAAGTTAGCTAGCTGGCTTGCGTTGCCACGCTAGCGACAGTAGTGCCAGGAGCTGTCTCTCATGGTATCAGAGCAGCGAGCCAGTGCTCGCATAGCTGCACAGCAGAGACGCAGTAGCCGCAGAAGTCGTGAGTAACCGCAGCCGTTGCCTTGAGTAGCAGCAGTTGTAGTGCCCACGGTCTCGGCGGGAGGTCCTAGGAGGGCCCACCACCACTTCGACCGTTTTTTTAACAACTGCGGTCGTTCCGCGGTCGTTCCGCGGTTATTCTGCGGTGCTCCGCGGTGACAAGGCCTCCGCGGCGGGCGCGGCAGGTGCGCGACCGGGTCGGAACACGCGTCCACTGCTGCGGAGGCACTCGGTGTTCTGAATTCGTTACCTCGCGGTGACGTCGCCACTACAGATCCGCGGTGTTTCGCGGATCCGCGCATCTCCGCCACAGTACTTCCGCGGCCGTTCCGGAACACAACGGTGCCGCTCGCCTCAGCTCCGCGGTCGCAAGTCTGTGGCACACCGTCCGCGTTCAGAACGCTTTCGCTCCGCGGCGGGTGCGGAACGTGCTGAACGCGGAACCCCAGTAGCTCGTGGCATCCCGCTACGTTCTACATCGGCACAACCGGCATTCCGCACCTGACCGCGGAACCCCCCCGGTGTTTGACCTGACCGTGTTAGACGGCGGCAAAATCGCGGTAAACCGCGGTACTCCGCGGTAATCCGCGGTGAGCCTCCGCAGTGAGGTTCACCGCGGAAGGTATCCGCGGAGACGTTCCGCGGAGGAGTTTCGCGGGGAGGATATTCCGCGGAGGGGAGGTTCCGTGGAGACGCCCCGCGGAGAACTTCCGCGGAGGGGAAAACAGGGGAGGAAACAGGTCGCCATGCCGAAGCAAACCTCCTCCAGTATGGCTGCCGACGCAGCTGTCGAGGCTAGCGCCGTCAGCGGTCAACGTCGACCACCGCCATCATCACCACAGCGGCAGCAGCAGCAGCCGTAGCAGCAGCAGCAGCACCAGCAGCAGCAGCTGCCACTACAGCAGCACCAGCCACTGTAGTAGCAGCAACAGCAGCAGCGACAGCAGCAGCCGCCGCCACAACACTTGCAGCCACCGTTGCAGCAACAGCAGCAGCAGCGGCCGCCGAGCCCGACGACATTGGCGCGCCAAGTGCGCGCGTTGGCGGCCCTACAGGCGGAGAGCCGCGATACCTTGACGAGGCAGGTTGTCGAACTACAGGATATGGTCAAGGGCTTGCTGTCCCAACAGCAGCGGCAGCATCCGTCCACTGACCCGAGCGAGGACCACCTTGCCCATGGCGGTAATGCTGATGAAGTCGCGGAGAACCTCTCCGTCTTCGGCGAGGAGGGCGAGGAAGAGGTGCTCCGAGCGTGCCTCATCCGCCTGGAGGCGCGTCGCAGAGCGCGTGAGGCGAATGCAGCCCTCCAGGGCACCAGCTCCAGCAACAACGCTGACCCAAGCTCATCTAGCCGCCCACTGAGCTTTGAGGAGCTGGCTCTGCGGGCCCGCCTGGGTAAGGGAATTGCCTCTTTGATGCCTGGCCCCGCAGTGGCGTCGGCCGTTGCCCTTCCGATGGTCAAGCCACCCAAGTGGTTTGAGTCAGACCCGCCCGTCTTCCGGACTGGGAACAACTTCAAGTCCTGGGAGCCGCGCTTTCGCATGTGGGCCATGAGCGAGGGAGTCCTCCCCTACTACCTTGCACCATATCAGGCGTTTGACCCCGCTCAGACACACATGGCAGTCCGCGCAGCTTCTGGCTTGATGAAGGCCGCACCGGACTTCACCAAGGACTTCAGTCGGTTCCTTGGCGATTCGCTGACCGGCTCAGGAGCTGACCCTTGCGCTGCGTGGGCATTGGTTGTCACTCTGTTTGAGGGCGCCACCTTGGCTTTGACATCCCAGCGCCTCACCGACTTCAACTCCCTCTGCCAGACTGCTCAGGAGTCTGCAGCCGAGTACTGGCGCCGGGCGATCCAGCTGTATGAGGATCTTGGGGACGATGCTCCTGTGCAATACTCCGCCCTCCAGATTATCCTCTACGGCATCCACCCCGACTACGCGCTCATCTTCAGCAACTTCGACCAGACGCTGCTTCGCGACATGGCGAGCGACGGGACCCTGTTGCGCTGGGCCACTCTGCACTTTCAGGATGTCACAGGCATGGACGCTGCGAACCGCGTTCGCCGCTGCACCGCTTCAACCGCAGTTGCCGCCGCGTCTCCCTCCCCACCGTCTACAGCAACGGCGGCTCCAGCTCAGGGGAAGAAGGGCCGCACAGCGTCAGGTGGTGGTTCGAGCGGCGGGACCAGCAGCGGCACCAGCACTGGCAGTGTCAGCCGCATCAGCAGCGGCGGGAGTAGCAGCAGCGGCGGCGACAGTAGTAGCAGCGGCGGCAATAGCAGCAGCACGACGGGACGCCGCCTCGTGTGCTTCAACTGCGATGGTGACCATCGCTATCCCGACTGTACTCGCCTGACAGGACGCCCACTGGATTGGGCCAAGGTCAACCGTGGGCTTCAGCTGGCGCACAAGGCGCGCATGCGGCAGACGTCCGGTGCGACCGCCCGCTCGGCCGCCACTACCGCAGCCGTCCCAGAGGAGTCCGCCGCCACAGCAGGCTCCTTCGCAGATCCTCGCGACCAGGCGCTTGCCGAACGCGACAGGACGATCGCCGAGCTTCACCAGCTTCTTGCCCTGCGCTTATCTCAAGGAGGTGCGAGTGAGTTGACTGAGTCAAGGGGTCCTACTGCCTGTGGACTGTCTGTGTCGTTGCGTGATGATGCCTGTGGTGGTCCCCATGCCCAGCCGTGTGCGCGTGACGGACCCGATGACATGTCCTGGTTGCATGCGTCTCATGTCCACTCCGTTGCTCGTCTTGCCGCGTCGCCTGCCGAGCGACCTGC
Organism: Penium margaritaceum; assembly: GCA_023375785.1. NCBI lineage: Eukaryota > Viridiplantae > Streptophyta > Zygnematophyceae > Desmidiales > Peniaceae > Penium > Penium margaritaceum. The sequence continues at coordinate 186,226 of SZWC01000798.1, read as the reverse complement.
TGCCGCGCCTTGTGCCGTCGCCGAGTGCCACGTTGTCCCTTGTACACGGGTCACAGATGCCACATGGGTCGTGGACTCTGGTGCCACCCATCACATGACGTGTCGTCGTGACGCCTTTGTCGTCTTGCATCCCGTTGGCGCTGTTCGCTCTGTTTGCACTGCAGCTGGCCAT
>SZWC01000798.1:144203-155781 GCA_023375785.1 Penium margaritaceum | reverse complement strand
CGCGTGCCGACGACATGGGAGCAGTTCGAGCAAGCCATCAGAGATCGATTTGATCTCGTGAACGCCTCCATGGTCGCGCGCAACAAGCTGAAGCAGCTGAAGCAGATCGGCTCGGTGTAGGAGTACACACGCCGTTTCTTGGCATTGTGCTCGGAGATCGACGACATGAGCGAGCCAGAGATGGCAGACAAGTACCACGACGGCTTGAAGGCAGAGATTCAGTGCACGCTGGCACTAAGTGGCATCACGGAGTTCCAGGCGATGGTAGCCACTGCTGAGCGCATTGACGCGCTACGCTACCATCGAGGGGGTTTCCGTGAGAAGCAAGAGAATTTTCAGCGTCGAGCACAGCACCAACAAGGTGACCCCATGGAGATCGACGCAGTGCAAGGAGGCCAGCAGCAAAGCAAGCCACATGGTGGGAACTGCTGGATCTGCGGGAAGCCTGGGCACCACAAGAAGGACTACAAGAAGAAGCAGCAAGGAAACGGCAACCAGCAATGAGTGGCGGGCGGCCATCTTATGGGAAAGCTTCGTCCGCATCAGCGAACACCAGCCCTGAAAGTCCTTCGACAACTAGGGAGCTCCCAAGTGTATTGCTGCGGAGCGAAGGAAGCGGGAGCGTTCCGGGGATCCTCCTGAAAGCCGAAGTTTTATCGGCTGGTTCTGCGGACGGCGAGGGGCGCCAGACTCGCTGGCAGATTAAAGCGTTACTGGATTACGGCGCGTCGCACTCATTCTTTAGCGACGAGCTTGCAAAGAGGTTGGGGCTTGCACGGCTACCCGGGAAGCCAACTACGGCCATGTTGGTGCAAGGGGAGCTGGAGTGCGGACTGCCTCTGAAGCCTCTGAGGATCCGTGTGGGCAAGCTGTCATGCGATGTGAACTTTCGCACGTGCCCGATGGACACCTACGACGCCATTTTGGGGCGTGACTGGCTGCACCGGTGGAATCCTGCTGTGGATTGGGTGCGCAGCCAGGTGAAAGTGAAGAAATACGAAGAGCAAATTATTTTGCCGTTGTGGGCAGAGGAGAAGGACTCCAAGGCAGGCAAGGTGCCGCAGTTGAGTTACGTGCAGCTGAAACGTTGTCAGCGCAAGGGGGGTCAAGTGTACCTTGTGTGGATGCGGCAAAAGGTAGCAGCTGAAGAAGTGGAAGTGTTGGTAGCGGAGACGAAGCAACCGGAGGGAGAGCAGCAGAAAGCACCTGTAGCAGAGCTGTCGGAAGACGTCAAGGGAGTGTTGGATAGCTACAGTGACGTGTTTCCTGCTGAGCTGCCAAAAGGTTTACCACCGAAGCGGGACATTGACCACAAAATTGATCTGGTTCCGGGAGCAACTCCAACGGTACGAGTTGCTTATCGCATGAGCGATAATGAGCTGGGTGAGCTGAAGAAGCAGTTGGAGGAGCTGACAGAGCAGGGGTTCATCAGAACATCGGTGTCACCTTATGCTACACCGGTCCTCTTTGTGAAGAAAAAGACAGGGGAACTGCGGATGTGCGTGGACTATCGCGCACTGAACAACGTAACGATCAAGAACCGGTATCCACTGCCAAGGGTCGAGGAGCTGTTTGACCAGCTGAGGGGAGCGCAGTTCTTCAGCAAGATTGACTTGCGCTCAGGGTACCATCAGATCCGGATTGCGGAGTAGGATGTAGAGAAGACGGCGTTCCGGACGCGGTACGGTCATTTCGAGTACCTCGTGATGCTGTTTGGGTTGACCAACGCTCCTGCAACGTTCATGAGCCTCATGAACAGGATCTTCCACCCTCACTTGGACCAGTTCGTGGTGGTGTTCCTCGACGACATCCTCATCTACTCCCGAACTCCGAAAGAGCAACAGCAACATCTTCGGCAGGTGTTGGAAATTCTTCGGAGAGAGAAGTTGTTTGCAAAGATCTCCAAGTGTGAGTTCGAGAAAAGGGAGGTGGAGTTCCTTGGGCACATCGTCAGCGGCAAGGGTCTCCGCATGGACCCAAAAAAGGTGGAAGCAGTGAAGCAGTGGCCGACACCAAAGTGCGTGCGTGACATCTAGTTGTTTCTGGGGTTTGTCAACTACTACCGGAAATTCATCCGGGGGTACGCAGAGAAGGGTGCGTCGCTGACTCAGCTGCTGAGGAAGGATCACCAGTGGGAATGGGGCAATCAAGAGCGGGAGAGCTTCGAGGAGCTCAAGACTGCAATGTGTGATGCTCCGGTCCTGGTGCATCCAGATTCATCCAAGGAGTACGTCATGGCGACGGACGCAAGCGATTATGCCATTGGGGCGGTGCTGATGCAGGATCACAGGAAAGGACCGCAGCCGATTGCGTACGCGTCTCGCAAATTGCGAGGTGCGGAGCCAAACTACGCAATCCATGAAAAGGAGATGCTGGCGGTGATCCATGCGTTCAAGTACTGGAGGTGCTACCTCGAGTCGCGGCGCTGCGTGGTCTTCACGGACCATTACGCCATGAAGTACCTGAAGACGCAGCCGAACCTTAGTCGCCGACAAACTCGCTGGATGGAGTTTCTTGAGGGGAGTTTTGACTACGAGATCCTGTACAAGCCTGGGAAGGTGAACCCGGCAGACCCTCTGTCACGGAGGCCGGACTTGAGCCTCAATGCCATCTCAGTGCTGATGGGATCTCCAGTCATGCATAGCCTATTCAAGCACGTCTATGGCGTGGACAGTGAGTTCACGGGTGGTGCGCTGAAAGACGCCACGTGGGATGGAGTGTATTGGCGAAGGGGACAGGAGCGGAAAACTGTCGTGCCGGACTATGCGCCATTGAAGTAGTTATTGCTGGAAGAAGCGCATGATACCCACTACTCGGGTCATTTCGGCTTCGACAAGACGCTCAAAGCCTTGGCACGCCAATACTGGTGATCGTCAATGGCGACTGATTGCAAGAGGTTTGTGAGCAGCTGCGATGTGTGCCAACGCATCAAGGCGCGGAGGACGAAACCACCAGGGGAGTTGCAACCATTGCCTGTACCAGAGAGGCCATGGACAGACATCTTGCTCGACTTCATTGGCGGGTTGCCTGTGACGCACCAAGGCAACAACACGGTGTTGGTGGTGGTGGACCGGTTCTCCAAGATGACACACTTCATCGCATGTCCTGAGAGCATCACAGCTGCCGGGACAGCTCAACTCCTCCTAAGTCATGTCATCAAGCTGCATGGAGTGCCGTAGTCGGTGGTCTCAGATCGCGATCCACGTTTCACTTCACGATTCTGGAGAGATCTCATGGAGAAGCTGGGTACGAGAGTGCAGCTAGCCACGGCATACCACCCACAGAGCGATGGACAGACAGAGCGCACAAACCAGACATTGGAGCAACTGCTGCGGAGCATGGTCCCACCAGACGGAGAGGGGTGGGAGGAGAAGCTTGGAGTAGCAGAGTTTGCCTACAACTCCGCGGTGTCAGCATCAATAGGAAAGTCGCCGTTTGAGGTGGTCAATGGCCACCAGCCACTGAACCCAACCGCCCTTGCTACGGCAACATCTCTTTCGGTTGTGCTGTAGATTGCTGACGGGTTTGCCACCACTTGGGACGTGGTGCGGCAACGGCTGTAGAAGGCACAGAAGTAGCAGTAGCAGCAGGCTGATAAGCATCCCTCTGCAGAGGAGTTCCAAGTGGGAGATCAAGTGATGCTGAACTCTGCTAATCTGCAACTGATGGGAGTTGGGAGTCCAAAACTCAAGCCGCGGTGGGTGGGTCCGTTCCGCATTCTAGAGCAGCGGTCGGCCGTTTCATACAAGCTAGAGTTGCCAGCTCACTACACCATTCATCCGGTGTTCCACATCTCCCTGCTTCGTGCCTATCGCGACCCCAACACCTTCTTCCAGGGTCGCGGGCCAGCTCCACCTCCTACTGTCCGGGTCGAAGGAAGTGAGGAGTTTGAGGTGGAGAAGATCCTGGCGGACCGCCAGAGGGGACGATGGCGTGAGTTTCTGGTGCAGTGGAAGGGGTACCCGGCTGAGCATAACTCATAGGAACCAGAGGCCAACTTCCATGTCGGAGGTACCAACACTGTTCTCCAGGAGTATCTCAGGCGCGCCGGGACGTCGCGCCTCCGACGGGGGGGGGGGGGGTGAATGTAACAAGGTGCCCTCTTTTTTTCTGGCATATTCGGGGCCTCACCCACGATTTGGGGACACTCAGGGCATTTTCCGTTTTTCGGAAATATGCCAGGAGGTCTAGCTCGACCTCGACGGCTCGCAACAGCGAGGAGGAGGAGGAGCGAGCGAGCGAGCGCGTGAGCGAGCGCCGGCGTGGGGGTCATGCCGGCGCTAGGGGGCTGTTTCACATGCAACCCCCACGCGGCGTTCCGTAACCGCCACGCGAGGGTGGCTTTCGCCCCCTCAGCGAATAGCGTAACGGATACGCTATCCGGCGAGGGGAGTGCGCCGACGGGAGCTCCCGGCAACAGCCGCGGTCAACGGCGATAGCAGAACGGTGGCTGCGACTGTGCGACGGTTGCAGCACTCCCGGTGGCGTGCGCAACACGGTGACCACACCCACCGCCGGGAGGCATACGGGAGCAACGAGGCGGCTCGCCGAAAGACAAGATCGATCGTCGATCTCGGCGATCGACGGCCCGGGACTTCTTGCACTAGACATTAGGTGCAAGTAGAGCACCAGGTTCAGGTGCAAGCAGAGCACCGAGTTCAGGTGCAAGTAGCTTGGCGTAGCAAGCTAGGAAAGCAGTAGGCTGAGGCCTGGGCTAGCCAGCCGGACAGTATAAATACCCTGTACTCAGTTCAATCTCATTAACCTGTGTTTTCCAGCTCTGGCTTCCTAAAATCTCCAAGTCTATCTTTCCGCTGCGACTGTGCTCTCCACACACCAAGGCTAAATCTCCAGAGAGCACCCACTCTCACAATACCGTTGTCGGACGGGGTAGAATTGTTGTTCAAAGTGCGCTTTCGTTTAGTTTGAACTACACACTAAGTAGCATGATTTCGAAACCCCGCATCGATGCCGACTTCCCGCAGTCACTCAATTCGGTATTTAATGATGTTTTGTGCGTGCTAAGTATGCGTGGCAATCTGACATGGACGTCAGCAAGATGACGAAGACCATTGTGATCCCCCCTAAGATGATCCCAGCGGTCCACAAAACTTTCGCAGTCTCTTGGCGGTAGATGAAGCCTTCATCTTTCAGTGGTGTCCACTAGCAGACACTCTCTTTGCTCATTTCACTGATAAACTTGTGGCATTAGCTGCACGCATGCGTGCATCGGGGTTACGTATTTACACACTAAGGTCTGTTTGAAACATATCTTATGCCTTGGAAGCGAATTTTGCTCGACCTTCCCCTCCTATCCGAGGAGAAGTCGTCGGTCAAGTCAAGTGCTTGTTTGCGATGTCCGGTATCTGTTTCGTGAAAAATCCTGGTTGTTGCGTGAAGTTTGTTTCAGTCGTACATTCTTCTTAAATTGGGAGTCGCTTCCGCAAGAAAAACATCGCCCTCAGAGAGAGCCTGTCATCCGGAAACGACACAACTGCAAGAAAAAATACTTGGAAAATATGAGATGGGTTGTTTGTGGACAGAAACCCCGAACTGAGATAGAATTGCCCTCGTAAAAGTCTTTGTGTAGTGGATTTTCTGACATCAGTGCAGATTCTTGGCTACCAAACCCATTGCATTGGGTTGCTACGTAACCCCAAAAAGGTACTGAAAGTGTAGTGTATGGTAGTGTATTCTAGTGTAGTCTAGTGCTCTGTAGTGTAAAGTAGTGTAGTTTGTGGGAGTACGTGACACAATTTCGGTGAAGTAGAAAATGACAACAAAATCAAGGTTTCCTTAATCTACACATGACTTCAGGTGGATAGCATAATCGCTCATATTTGTCATTTGAAGATCCAAATGCAAATGTTTGAACTGACGCACACCTCTTAGACTGCATAGCTGAGTCCGTGTTCATGTGTCTTGCCAATCACAAAGAACGGCTGTTCAACTCATTTTTGACAGCTCCAACCACCAAGACGCCTCGGTCATTCACCATGACAAACCCCCTAGCTCCAACTATGCTGGCTGCTTCACCAACATGCCTAGGCTTTTGTGGTTATCCTCCTAGGCTCAAGTCTTCCATGGACTACATCTCGTTCGTTGCACCCATGCATCAAAACCGCGATGAAGCATACGAGGCACCCGGTGGAGAAGTGGAGTACAAGATTAAGGCGGTGGTCCGCAACGACTGTGTCGCACTCGCTCACGTACTCTATGTGGTGCTCGCGCCGTGCTTTTGTCGCTACTCCGATGCGGGGCTAGCCTGGGCAGAAACTTGTGGAAGATGTGAAGCATTGGAGCAAATGTTGGGTGTAGAAGAGGAATTAGGCAAAGATGGCTATGATTCATATGAATTAGACCATGTTTAGCTTCATGCCAATGTATCAGCTATGGGGATTCTACAATTCCTTAGTTTTCCATGGTCAGCATTTGCATATATTGTGCTCACATTCCACTAGCAATTTGTGAACGCCAAGAATGAATGGATATGTTGCCACGTTTTTGTGCAATCACCCCTTGTGAGTTGTCGTTGTCGTCACCCCATCCTTGATTGTACGATGTTGGATCTATGTTGTCATTGGTATCCACCTCCTACATGAGATTACGTAGAATGAAGCATGAAAGAGTAAGGTGTGGCTAGAATAAGGGAGCATAACTTGGTAGTCCACGTCAAATGTGGCACAAACATTTCACGATGTCAAATGCCCTCTCAATCATAAAGCGGGCGCTTGCATGACGTCGATTGAAGAGTTCTTAAGCATTCTCAGGTCAAGAAGCACCAGGCCCAAATTTGTTTTGGTATCGTCATCCGTGGTATAGTGGCATAAGGCCGTATCCATGTGAAAAGCATGCATGAACAAAAAAATAAATGTTCAATGGAAGTTAGAAGCAATGAGAGAGGGAATTGGAAATCATCCCAACATCAAGTATTCTACCTTCTTATCTAGTTGCTTCAAAGCAAAAGTATGTATCTAGTGCGCAAGCTGCTGCTCTGTTCTATGTTATCTGGTTATGCCTGTTCACATACACACAATGATGCTACAAAGGCATAATCATGTGGGCATGCATGCCATGAACAGCCCCCACACTGTCACAAAACCATTACAAGTAGTCTCGTCGTCCAATACATGGTGCATGCATGCATGCTACATCTCAGGGGAAACTGATCATTGATGATGCAAGCTAGTAGATGGCATTCAACACTTCACACAAAACATTGCACATAGTGGCAAGCCCGCGTTGAAATCTCTCCATGAGTTCCCGTATGGAGAGGCCATGGGTGATATGCTATAGCCATATGAAAACATTTTCTTCCATGAAGATTCATGTGTCACATGTGGATGTGTAATGACGGATGTTGTCAATAATGGCATAACAAGCATCTCGCGACATCGGCATCGTGTTGAAGATTAGATCAAGGTGACTTGCATGGAGTTGCTTCAGCCATGCCAATCCGCTCGACTAATCATCGCGCATAGGCTTGTGTACCAGCCAATTATTGGTACACCTTTCCACAATCTCGGTGACGTTATGCACAAGTGCATTCATTACAAGGTGCATTTGAAGCACCCTATAGATAGTTGCATTACACACGTTCAATCTGGGGATATCTATGCATAGTCAACTGATAAAAGATGAAAGGTAGTGAGTGCATGAACATTTTTGTAGCCCTTATGGATGTCTTGCAACCTCCATGCTGACACAACCGACCAATAAATGTGTTTGAAGTGAGAAATGAATACTACATCGTAGGTCCAAGGTGACACGACAACAAGCTTACATAAATCAAAGTGCAAGTGTTCAAACCTCCATTCATGTGAGAAGATGGTTGAATTCTAGTGAATTCCACAAATTGGAGGAACATGAAAGGCGGTGAATACACTATAGTTGAAAAATGTGACTAAAAGCGAGAATGGTAGTCATTATGTGTTGCTCACAACCTTTTTGGGTCAGATGGTTGATAACTGAATTAAGTGATTGTGGAACTGAGCACGTGATGGGTTTTGAAATAGTCATGAGTTAAGGCAACAATGGCACAAGTGTCGTAGACTACCTTGTCTACCCGCCTTGTTTCCGAGGGAGTCTACGATGGCAAGATCCAGTTCCCTTCCGTTCATCCAGATCAATTGAAGTACCATAGTACCCTTTTATTTTGATTATTGACTTTATGAAGAATTCATTTTGATGAAGTAACATAATTTTATACTATTCTCATGTACCTCTCAATTCAAAATTAACCCGGATCAAAAATCATAGTTTTAAAAAATAGTGTGGTTCAATGATGCCCTCTACTAAGGTCTAATCATGCAAAAAACATTGCATCATGTATAACATGCCACGAGCTTTCCAATGCACCTGAGAATGCCTCAATCCGTGGAGAAATGGTGAGGTTATGGCTGTTTGAGTGCTCCCCGTGTGACTACCACTGGCAGCACCACCAGCGGGGGTCACGGCCGTCCGAAGCGCCCTTGCTTGCGAATGCAGCTCAAGTCGCCATCCCGAAGCACCCATGAGCCCCAATGAACCTTGCCTCATTGGACATGCGTCCATACAGAGGCGCTTTGGTTGTAGTGGGCGAGTAAGTCGACCTGCCGTGCTCGCGGTGAAACCGGTACGTCTCTTGTTTTCTAGAGGTGCACCACCCACCTTTTGCATGGTCGTATCTTTCTTGTCCCTGCATCGAATGAGCGGGTTCTTNACCCGTTGCCGCGCCGACGGTGCCTGAGAACCTTCTCCACCACGTACTCCTCTTCACCCTCCATCAAGACCGGCGGAGGGGCCTGTCTACGCGCCGCGAGCTGCGCATCAGACTCCTTGTAGTCCATGATGATATAAGCGTGGAACATGGGATGGATCTCGTAGTGGTTCGGCAACTCCAACTTGTAGCTCACCGCGGACCGCTTCTCTTTGACCAAAAAGGGGCCCACCCATTGAGGGCTTGAGCTTGTCGCTACCCACCCCCACCAGCTGCGGGTTCCGCAAGCTCAGCAACACCCTTCGTCCCACCAATGACTCCTCGGCTGTCCGATGCTTGTCCGCTTACCGCTTCATCTGCTACTGGGCCTTGTGAAGCGAGTCTCTTACGCCGTGCCACACCTCCATGAAGTCACGTGCAAATTGCTACACCATGGGTAGGTCCGATCTCGTTGCCATGTCTGAGGGACATGCTAGCTGCAACCCATGCACCACGTCAAAGGGAGACCTTCCTGTCGAGGTAGGCACTGCTGAGTTGTAGGCAAAATCAGCCACGAGGAGCTTGCATTCCCAGCCCTCACCATCAAGCTCTAAGATCCCCCGCAATGACTGCTCCATGGTCTGGTTGGTGCATTTTGTTTGGTCGTCCATTTTGGGATGGTAGGCTTATGAAAGAGCCACACGGGTGCCTAGCTTCCTGAGGAGGTCCTCCCAAAACCGGGAGGTGTAGTGAGGTTCGCGGTCCGAGACCATGCACTTTGTCACTCCATGAAGTTTGATGAAATGTTGCAAGGAGAGTTGAGCCGTCTCTGCTACGATGACTTTCTCCGCACATGGAATGAAGCGCGAGATCTTGTTGAACCAATCCACCACCACTAGCACCATGGTGTTTCCCGTTGCGCCCCGTGGAAGACCCCCCCACAAAGTCAAGTGAGATGTCCATCCACGGACGCTCCAGCATCGGTAGCGGCTGCAGCTCTCCTAGTGCCCACGCCCTCCGCGATTTGATTCTTTGGCATGGTTCACAACTGCTCACGTACTCCTAATCTACTCCTATTGTAGTCTACCAATATTGGTGTGCGAGCATCTTGAAGGTCTTTTCGTGGCCAAAATGACCACTTTAGTGCGTGTCGTGCGCGTCTTCCAATAGTACTTGTTGCAACGACGAACTCCACGGCACCACAATCTAGTTCTCCTTCTCACATTGTCAATACTGGCCATCCCACTTGCACCCCTTCACCGTACTCCCAACAAAGTCTTGGTCCTTAGCATGTGCGTGGGCAAACAGGATGCGGATGATTGTAGATCACGCGAGCACCATGATCGCATGCATGTCCAAGTTCGTTAGACGCAAAAGCGGGTCCACTGGGTTGATTCTCCATGGTTTCTACTGGATCTCGTAGTCAATGCCGCCCTCTAGTAGCTCCATCCACCGTGCTTCACGACAACTCTCGTTTAGCTGCGACTTGAGGTACTTGAGTGTGTAGTGGTCCGTGTGTATCACACATCGTCACGCCTCGAGGTAGAACCTCCACTGCTTGAAGGCCTAGACCATTGGGAGCATCTCTTTCACATGGATTGAGTAGTTGAGCTGAGCCCCTCTCAGCTTCTTGGAACACTACGCAATGGGCTACAACCCTTTCCCTTGGTCCTGCATCAGCATCCCGCTGATTGCATAGTCGCCTACGACTGTCGCCAACAAGTACTCCTTGTTCGTATCTGGATGCACCAACACCAGTGCTTCACACATGGCAACCTTCATTACACCGAAGGCTTGTCCCTCCTTTGCACCCCACTCCCATTGGCGCCCCTTCTTTAGCAAGTCTATTAAGGATGCTCTCATTGCAGCGTGTCCATGAATAAACCTCCGGTAGCAATTCGTAAACCCCATAAAAGCCTGCATATATTGCACGCACGCCGGCTCTGGCCACTCCCTTATTGCTTCTAACTTTTTTGGGTCTATGCGGATCTTCTTCCCGCTCACAATGTGCCCGAGGAACTCCACCTCCTGCTTGGCGAATTCACACTTGCTGAGCTTGGCAAACAGCCGCTCCTTCCTCAGTACTTCTATCATCGTCCGCAAGTGCTCTTGGTGCTCCTCTATCGTCCGTGAGTAGACAAGGATGTCATGAAGGAAGAAGACCACAAAGTGGTCCAAGTATTGGTGGAATGCCAGGTTTATCAACGCCATGAACGTAGCTGGAGTATTCGTTAGCCCAAAAGGCATCATGAGATACTCGAAGTGTCCATCGCACGTCCGGCACGCGGTTTTTTCCACATCCTCTTCTGTAATACAGATTTGATGATACCCCGATCTCAAGTCCAGTTTACTGAAGACGCACATGCTTCGCAGCTGGTCAAACAGTTTCTCTGCCCGTGGCAACGGGTAGCGGTTCTTCACTGTGATGTTATTCAGCGCCCAGTAGTCCATGCACAACCGTAACTCTCCTGAATTCTTCTTAACGAACAACACCCGCACCACGTATGGAGACGCCGACTGCTGAATGAAGCAATAGTCTACCAACTCCCCCAACTGCTTCTTGAGCTCCGCAAGTTCTGCGTTGCTCATGCGATTCATAGACTGCACAGTTGGTGATGACCCTGGTACCACCTTGATCTTGTGGTCGATGTCGCACCACGGTGGCAGCCCCTTTGGGAACTCCTTTGGAAAAACATCCCCGAACTCCCTGAGCACCTCCCTAATACCGGGAGGCAACTCTGGAGCTCCCGCGCTTTCCACCAACCGCCCCTTCACTCCTTCAACCGCTACAATCTGATGTTGTGTTGTTTGTTGTGAATGCACCCATGCCAAGCAAACCTTGCCACCCTTGCGCTCACATCACTTCAACTGTTGCAAGTTAATGACGCGCAGCTGCTTCCC
>SZWC01000798.1:105728-117245 GCA_023375785.1 Penium margaritaceum | reverse complement strand
GCCTCAGCAAGAGTGCGGCCAAGGGCCATATACTCAGTGTCCCCGGTTCTGAGAGCAACACCCCTGCTTCCCACTACACTAGAAAATGGTGCCACCAAGAAGGAAGATGAAGCCACTTTGGCTTTGAGCATTGGAGTCACGGGCTTAGTCACTGTCAGTGCAGCCCTCAAGAAGTGGTATGACAGACCCGCTAGAGGGACAAGGCCAGCATGAGCAGATTTGAGAACATAATGCTCTACATACATAGCTGCACTAAGGTGAGTTGATTGGGGCTGGTATGCACACTGGGCAAGATTGTTGACCCCACAGAAAATTTCCACACGAGTGATACCGAAAAGGTACGTTACAGCCCCGATGATGGAATGGAACATGAGGATGGACTCGGGCTCACCTAGTCGGTCCTGTGGGCCATCCAAAGTGGGGGCTGGATGCTAGGAAACATGTAGGAAGAGACAATGGGAAGGGCACAAGAAAGATCACCAATGGAGGGAAAATGATCAGCAACGGTGTGCACATATCACTTTTGGTCAATGAGCAAGAACTCAGGGAACTGCTCAATCTGCATGCTTAGGGAAAACAGCTGCGTGGCCAAGGTCCTTCATGCACTAGATGAAGGAGAGGAGACCCTTTACCTCAGTAATTGTGGATGAAAAAGGAGGATTTCATGAGGAGATCCTTGACGAGCACCAGGATGAAGGACCACGATGGTCATGCCACCGAACAAAAAGGAGGGGCCAGACCGGCTGGGATGAAAATCCCCACAAATGAGAACAAAGATAAGCTTCTTGTTCTAGTAATGAGGGGACTGATGGAGGCCATAAAGTGCACAAAGGGGGTGGCACGCCTTCTTAGAGCCATCGCTATGGCCCGGGGCTGAACAATATAGAGCTTCTCCGTAAGGTTTCCATGGGGAAACGTGTTGTTTCCATCCATCTGGTGGAGCTCCCACTAGAAGTGAGGAGCGACATGGATAACAACGCATGTTTTCATGAACTACCTAATAAGTGTGTAAGTCTCACCAAAGTAGATTCCACGAACTTCGGAGTAGCCTTTGGTGATGAGACGGGCTTTGTGTCAGAAACAAGGGTGCATTTCCAACGTGGCCCGACTGGTCTTCTGTGTTCACGGCTTCTTTTGTGCGAGTTCTGAGTCTAAGTGTGAGCTTTCTGGTTGCCTCATGCTATGTTTCTGGGAATAGAAGACAGTAATGAGAAAGTCACGTTTGTCAAGGGAATAACGTAAAACTTGCATCAGTTTTTGAACATTCACATGATTTGAACAATTTTAGGGCTAGTCACGAGCTCTCCAATGCACCAAACTGTATGCGATTTGGATCACGCTACATCAGTTGATGCGCAGCATCCCAAACCAGCCGCTCAGTCGGCAGCGCGCACCACGTCGCCCGCCGAGGCGCCCTCACACATAAAGGACCCATTAAAACGCCACTCCGGAGGTGCAGGTGTCGCTGCGTGTAGTGGCGGTGTCCCTCGCGCCTTTGGGGTCTGTTTCGATGAGTTCATCATCGTGTTTGATGATGGGGATTTCAAACAGGTTCAAACAGGTTCGAAACCTGTTCATGGACCTGCAGTCGGAATTTGGATTAAGTCCTTGAGTAACAAACTGTGCTACTCAGTTTTGGACTCCAAGCCAGGATTTTGGCGAAGTCCCCTCGATAACAAAATCGTAGTACTGAAATCCGGCGAACCATCCACCGGACGCCTCGACAGTCCTTCCGGAGCAAAATCCCCCAATGGAATTTTGTGACTCGTTCCGATCAATCATGCACCAGCAGTTGAACCGCGGCCAGCTCCTAGAGCCACCACGCACACCCAGAATTTAGAAGCCCATATCTCCGTCATTGTCAAGTTACTTGTCAAGTTCCAGTGAAGCAGCTTCCACCAGATTCAGCGACTCGTCTAATTTCAGGGGAAATCCTCCATTTTAGGATCCAAGCAATCCTCAAGTTGCCAGATCCAACAACGAGGAATTTCCTCTCTCTGGCGGCTCCTCGGCGCCTCCCGGTGCCACACTTGGGCATGTAGAGGGGCAAACCTTCAACATTCACCCCCTTGCACTTGCCATGCCCAATACTCCTACTTTCTCCCACTCATCTTCCATTGCGTCCTCCAGCCCATCATAGCTGGTCATCCCAAGCGAGGCCACGCTCAATGCGTGCCGTCCATGGGTTGCGCTTTGGTCAAGCAACCTGCAAGCATGTTGTGCGTGCTGCAGTGCTGCCGCACCACCTGCCCCTTTTCAACAATGGCCGGTGCGTAGTAATAACGCACATCAATGTGCTTTGTCCTCCTATGCTGTGTCGGGTTATTGGTAAGCAAAATGGAGCCGGTGTTGTCCTCTTACACCACCGTAGGCTCCTGCTACAGCAAGCCCAGCTCCCCCAGCAACTTGCGGTGCCACACCACCTCCTTGACTACCTCAGTGAGCGTGATGTACTCTGCTTCCACTGTGTAGGTGGTGACGTAGTCTTGCTTTTTGGTGCACCACGAGACCGTTGCATGAGCGAGGAAAAACATGTAGCTGGATGTGGGCTTTTGCTTATCCACATCGCCGGCATAGTCTGGATCCGTGTAGCAGACCAGATGCAAAGGGTCCACCTGCCCCTTGCCGTCAAACCTCAAGCGCGCATGCCGCATCGCCTGAAGGTAGCGGAGGATGCCCTTGACCGACTGCCAGTGTAGTGGCTCAGGATCGGCTACGTACCTGCTCACTTGGCCTACCACGTAGGCCAGGTCCGGTCGAGTCGCCACCATGGCGTACATGAGGCTACCCTCCGCTGATTGGCACGGCACCCCTATCATATCCTCCCGCTCTTCCTTTGTTTACGGTGCTGTTGCCGCACTTAGCTCATAGGTCGTGGAGACCGGACTGCCAACCGGTTTGCAGTCCTCCATGCCATACCGCTTCGGCACCTCGGCCACGTATTTGGCCTGCCCCAGCTCAAGCGTGTGTGCCCTCTGGTTCTGCATGATACTTACCCTGAGGTAGTAATCCAACTCCCCCATGTCCGACATGTGGAATCTGCTGCTCAGCTGCTATTTCAGCCACTGTAGGCTCGACAGATCCATCGAGCACAAAATCAGGTCATCCATGTAGAGTGTGACGATATGTTGGATCTGTTTGTCGCATGGCACGTACACGCTATGATCTGCCTGACAGCACTTGAACCTGATTTGTGCCATGAAGCTGTCCATCTATTGGTACTAGCATGTAGGCAATTGTTTTAGCCTGTAGAAAGGCTTCCGCAGCTTGTACACCTTGCCCTCCGCTGCCTCCACACCCTCCGGCACTTCCCTGTAGATCTCTTTATCTATGATTCCATTGAGGAAGGCCGTCTTTACTTCCATGTGGTGGAGCTCCATGTCCTTTGCAGCTGCCACGGTAAGGATCTTCCGGATGCTTGTGAACTTGGCGACGGGAGGGGACATCGTATCGTATTTCTCGCCCTTACCTTCTGCGTATCCCTTCGCCACCAGCCGCGCCTTGTATTTGTCAATCACACCTTCCTTTGTGAACTTGGTCTTAAAGACCCACTTTGAGCCGATAACGTTGGCATCTTTCGGCGTGTCAACCAGCTCCCACATGTCGCTTTCCGTAATGGACGCCAGCTCCGATTTGATGGCTGTGTCCCATTCATCCCCTTTGGGCCATGCAAGAGCCTCTTGCATGGTATTTGGCTCCGTTGATGTAGCCAGCATGCACCGCGTCATGCCAATCCATTGACCAGTGTTTGCGTCGAAGCACTTCCCTGCTTTTTGTTGCCTCCCGCTGCAATGCAGTAGTTTTGGTGGTGCATTGTCGCTCTGCTTCGATCCCTCCGACTTAGCATGCTCCGGTGAATCATCAACCGGACAGCTCCCCAAGGATCTCTCTCGCTCCGGCAAAACATTGTCTGAACGACCGGCACGTCCGGTGGATTTTCCACCGACGCTTGATGCCCACTCTGTAGGTAGTGCGCGCCTTGGCACCCTCGGTGCCTCATCTGCCGGATCCTTCTGGTTGATCTCCTCATCAACTTGATGGTTATCGGAGTCCCCTGTGCTGGCTGCCACTGTTGCTGCACCTTTGTGCTCTGATGTCGCATCTTCAACTTTGGCGTCCGCCGGCACCTCGTAGTCAAGGAGCTGGAACCACTCCCCCATCTTTAGAGAGTCCACCACGTCCACGTCATTGCTGCTGATATAGTTCTGCTGCTCATCGGGCTCGACATCTCGGCTGCATATTATCTCCTCCTTGCGCATGTCATAGAGCCTAAACGCCTTATGCACGCTCTCATAGCCGAGGAAGAGATACGAATTTTCCTTCGGCTCCAGCTTGCTGTCGCGCCTTTGCGTAGCCTACAGTATTGCATGCGCCTTGCACCTGAACACTTTCAGGTGTGCCACACTTGGCTTGCGCCCGCTCCAAACCTCTTGCGGTATCTTCCAGCTACTTTTCCCCTTCAGCACCACTCTACTATTGAGGTTGATGGCGTAGCTTGCCGTACACACAGCTTCCACCCAAAAGCTTCGCAGCAATTTCGCATCCACCAACATGGTCAGTACCATGTTAAGCAGCGTTTGGTTCACCCGCATTGCAACGCCATTTGACTGAGGTGAACACGGCGTAGTTTGCTCCTATTTTATGCCCTGCTACTTTATCCATCCACTACAACCCGTGTACTCTCTATCATTATTGCTACATAGCACTTTGACCTTCCAACCAGTCTATCTCTCCACCGTGGCGACATACTCCTTCAGCCAATCCTGGACCTTGCGTTTTTGCTTCATGAAGTAAACATAGAGTTTTCTGCTATAGTCATCTGTGAAGGTGACAAAGTAACATGTGCTGACGGCGTGCTCTTTCACGCCGTCTTTAATGGTACGCACACGTTTTTGTTCGCAACCTCCTGTAGGTAGAAGGCGTGATTCACATTCTCGTTGAACGGTTTACACTGCGCCTTGCCTAAAATGCAAGGCTCACAATTTTTGTGCTTTGCTACATTTGACGCCTCTTCCGCACTGTCGATGACGATGCCGTGTACCAGCTCACGCTTTGCCATCTCCTTCACGACTGCGGGTGAGGAATTCCCCAGTCGTTGGTGCCAGAGCTCCAGATCAGCTCCCTCTCCTTTGGCCTGGTTAACGGTGCGTTCCTGCAAGTCTGCTAAATCTGTCGCCGCGGGGATCACCCTGGTCTCCACGATGTAAAATCCTCCCTTGCGCTTAGCCTCCAGCAGAGGCTTGCCGCCACTGTGTTTCCGCACGACTGCCCCTCTTCTCCTAAAGAGCACCTCGTACCCCTTGTCACTCAGGCGACTGACACATAAAATGNTTCGCGACCACCATGGATTTGCTGGACTTGGTGTAGTTGATGAACCCGACCTTCTCGACTTGGGTATGCTCCTACGCTCACAGTCAAGGCATCGCCGGTTGACCTTCTTGAGGTAGTGGTTTTGAGTACCGTTGAGGAGCGCCTTCATGCCTTTGGCGTCCTTGCCACTGGCCTTTGCCTCCTTGGTGCACTCACGGGCCCAATGGCCCTCCTTGCCGTAGTTTTAGTACGCACCCTTTTTGGCACCCTTCTTGCCGCCGCTATGTCCGACACCTCCCTTGGCCCCGCTTCTGCCACCACGCCTCTTGGTGACGAGGGCCAATGAGGACGACGAGGACTCTGTGCAGCTCCGTCGCAACGTCTCATTGCAGATGTACTCTGCGACCGTGCCATAGGTGAGCTTTTCCTCTGCCCATCCTCCCAAGACGGTAATGAGACGGCTCCAACTGTCAGGAAGGACCATGAGGAGGGCTATTTGCTGCAGGTCTGTGTCGATCTTCCACCACATGTTATTGCAGTGTGTGGTAAGCAACTCGATCTGCTACATGGCGGTGATGACATCATCTCCCTCTTCGATTCGCATTGTCAGGAGTCGCTTCATTGTAAGATTTTGTTTGCTAGCGATTTAGATTGATGGATGACACAGAGTTTTTTCCAAGCTTGGACTGCCAGATTGCAGCCTTCAAGTAGCCCCACTACGACTCAGCCATCCCGGACGCCAGCAGCATGAGTGCCTCTATGTTCTTCTTTGCAAATGTCTCCTTCCTCGCTTTTGTTGCTGTTGCTTCGTGGAGGACTTCCCTTCCCTTCATGACCTCGAGCAGGCCCTTATGCGCAAGGTGCAGCTCAATATTTCACCTCCATAGCCCGTAGCCTGGACCACCCGCATGCTTCCCCATGGGCTGGATCTCCTTTAACATTTTTTTTGGCTTCTTCAACGCTAAGGCCTCAGAGTGTGACGGCGATGTCATCCCCGATGATGATCCCGTCCGCCAAGAAAGCCGTGAGCGGTGTGTAGACCGGTCAGGGCGGTGGGTCCATAACCCTTTGTCAGAAACTAGGGTGCAGTTCCAACGTGGCCCGCCTGGTCTTTTGTATTCACGGATTTTTCTCTGCGGGTTCTGAGTATAAGTGTGAGATTTCTGGTCACCTCACGTTATGTTTCTGGGAGTGGAAGAAGGTTGTGAGACAGTCACGTTTGCGAAGGGAACAACGCAATTTTTCATTAGCTTTTCAACATGGACATGATGTAAACATTTTTAGGGCTATTCATGAGCTCTCCAACGCACCAAACCATGCGGGATTCGGATCACCGTAGCTCCCGCTACGTTAGTTGAAGCAGAGCACCCCATACTAGCCGCTCAGTCGGCGGCGCGCACCACGTCGCCCGTCGAGGCGCCCTCACATATCAAAAACCCATCAAAATTCTATTCCATAGGCACAGATGTCCCTACGTGTAGTGGCGGTGCCCCTCGCACATTTGGGGTCTGTCTTGATGAGTTAATCATCGTGTTTGGTGATGGGGACTGATGAGGTTCGAAACCTGTTCACAGACCTGCAGTAAAAATTTTGACCAAGTCCTCAAGTAATAAACTGTAATTCTGAGTTTCGAACTCCGAGCCAAGATTTTGGCGAAGTCCCCGCAGTAACAAAAATATAGTACTGAAATTCGACGAATCATCCACCGGACGCCTTTGCAGTCCTTCCGGGAAAGAAATTCCCAGATGGAAAATTTTGACTCGTTCTAGTCAATTGTTCACCGGCAGTCGAACCGCGGCCAGCTCCCACAGCCGCCGCACACACCTCAACTTTGGAAGCCCATACCTCCCTTGTTACTCGTCCGATTCTGGTGAAACAACTTCCATCCAATTCAATGAATCGTCAAATTTTAGGGACAATCCTCCATTTTAGGATCTGAGCAATCCTTGAGTCGCCAGATACTACGACAAGGAATTTCCTCTCTCTGGCGGCTTTGAGACAGTGAGACAACCAGTGCACGGGTAGCTGTGAGGGGGGCGAGGAAAAACTGGTG
Source organism: Penium margaritaceum (assembly GCA_023375785.1). NCBI lineage: Eukaryota > Viridiplantae > Streptophyta > Zygnematophyceae > Desmidiales > Peniaceae > Penium > Penium margaritaceum. The sequence continues at coordinate 109,882 of SZWC01000798.1, read as the reverse complement.
ATCAGTGCAGACATCAAGGGCATGGAAACAATCCAAGTAGCGATGTCTGTGGTCCGGATGAAACATGTATTGGAGAAGAGCTCGAGACGAGAGGGAACACCCTGATGCACATTTAACACTCATGTTACCCGAAACGTTTCCGCCTCAAATTTCTATCGCTACTTTTTTGCTGATTCAAGTCTTCCACCGAATGCCTTCACCCACTAGTACACGCACTGTCCCAGATCAAGCTTCCCTCCTATGTGGACCCTATAAGAGCTATTGTGCGGAATGGGGTTCCCTGTCTCTATCTCAGGCTCCTTCCTCCAACCAAATGTAGCTTATGTCGCTCACGCGGATAGATAATCACCTCCGTCCTATCTACAGTGTATCTATCTCCTGCTTGTTCTAAGACATTGCTACCCTCGGGATGCGCAAGACGTTTACTTAGACTCTCTATGGATCTGTCCTTTTGGATCCATTGTTGACTCCGCACACGGATCTTACACACATGAAACATCTAAGAAGAAACAAAAATGCAAGGATTGAGAGGGAGACAACAAGAAATTCACACTCACACCCAGTCGCTTAGTGAATCCAAGCTTCCTCCACCTTGCTCTCATGTCAGCCACTTGAATTCCGCACGATGGAGCTCCACGTTGCCCTTCTTGATTCTAGGACGACACCGCGGAACCCCTCGGGTCCCTCCTCGGCCAGCAAAAGCCCGCACACAGGCACAGATGTAATCTCGTGGATCAATCAATATACCTGTGGAGAAGGCAGCAAAAGGAGGGGGAAATTTTCCCGTCACACTACAACAAAATTTTGGTGTTAGTGGTAAGAAGATAATTGTCTGTAAGAAGGCTTAAAGAATCGGGTCATGGAGGATAGACTTTCTACCTTCTGGTCATCGACCGCGTTAGGACCATCGATCAGTTTTGTATAGGTGGTCGATCTTTGTATGTCCTCCGTCCAATCGGTTCATTATTCTCGTCTGATGGTGTCTGTAGATCAGTCATCTTACATTGGCATGCCATTTTGCCAAATACTTTCAACGATAGAATCATATAGGTTGTTCATCCGCCACGTCATCTGCAATGATGTAGCGAAGAAACTCTCTTAGCACAATCTGGTGTTTTGGTAGACTTACAACATAAGAAATTTACCTTTCCACTATCCGACACATAAGGGCAGGCCAGCTAATTAGCCCGGTCTATTGTCGTCATTCTAGTCAGGTACATGATTATCCGCCATGTCATCACGACAGTCATCACATTGTCAGTATTTTTCTCAGCCATTGGAACTTCACGCAAAAATCTTGCCACGTCACATGTCCAGATGCAATGTCTTGTTTTCGGTCATTGCTGCATCGCGTTTGTTACAGTAACAAACGTGATGCGTATGCAACACAAAAGAGAAGTTCTACAATTTCTTGAGTTCTGTGGCGCTCGTTACGAAATATACTTCCCAAACAAGTAGCTGAACACCCTTAACGCCCACAACCGCCACGAGGACAGGTCATGTATTTCATCAATAATGTAAATATTAGTTTGATGCGTTGAGAATGTCTGGCGTGCTTGTCCATTTTGTAACCAGGTCGGATCAGCAACAGCAGGTGGCACATCCCGTAATGGACCAAAAAGGGTGTTCGGACGAAACACACGTGTCTCGTGTGAACTGGCAGCATTCTGTGCCAGTCGTCGCAATTATGGATGTATTCACGACGATTACTCAGATTTTTCTTTCATTTGCTGAACCCCCAGTTCAGGCGGCAAACCATCGCAAACACAAATAAAAATATTTTGTGCATTCATCATGGACATGGTAGCACACTTTGAACAGTCAAAAACTACTCATATAGTCGCTATTCTCTGACATCCTTTACCCGGTCGCAGACCCGTACCCAAGTAAAAACACGAGACAAGGAGGAGAATGTGGATCCCGTCACAGAAAAAGTCCTTGGTGTTTTGCTATGAAAATACAGCTGTCTGTAAGAAGGCTTGCAGAATCNATTTTCTACCTCTGGTCATCGGTTGCGTTAGGATCATCGATCGGTTTTACATAGGTGGTCTATCTTTGTATGTCCTCCGTCCTATCAGTCCGAAGTTCTCATCCGATGGTGTCCATCGGATTTATCATCTTAGATTGGGGTACCAAATTGCAAAAGAGCTTCAAAGATGAATAACATTTTTTTATTCTTCTGCCACGTCTTTCACGATGACGTGGCGAATTACTTTCATTTGCACAATCAGGTTTTTTGTAGGGGAAACAACGTAAACCAGGCACAAAGGGGCAGACTGATGAATTAGCCCGGTCTATTGTCGTCATTCTGGTCAGGTGCATGGTTATCCGCCACGTCATCTCCACAGTCATCACATTGTCAGTATTGTTCTCCACCATTGGAACCTCACGCGAAAATCGTGCCACATCACATGTCCACATGCAACGAATTGTTTCAGTCATTGCTGCATCACGTTTGTTATGGTAACAAATGTGATACAGTGGCGCTCGTGACAAAATCGGCTTCCCAAATGAGTAACTTAAAACTGTTAATGCTCATAACGGCCACAAGGACAGGTCATGTGTTTCGTCAATAACGCAAAGATTCGTTTGATGCGTCAACAACATCTGGCATGCCATTCGATTTTGTAACCAGATTGGATCCACGATAACAGGTGGCCCATCCCATAGTGAACCAAACAGGTTTCTACATGCATATAAGTCGCTTCACATCGCAGTTTACCAAACGGATTGACGTAGGGCATTTGGATGAAATACACGTGTCACGTGTGAACTGGTAGCATTCAGGACCATTCGTTGCAATTCTGCATGTACAATGTTCCACCCTTCCCCTTCTTCGTTGAAACAACAGTTCACGCGTCAAACCATCGCAAACATGAATAACTATACTTGTGCATGCATTACGGACATGCTAGCATACAGTGAAAAGTCACAAACTACTAACATAGGCATTATTCTCATATATCCTTTCCCCGGTCGCAAAGCCTTACCCAAGAAGCTCTTTTGCACAAGGAGTGACAATACAACCTGTCAGAATTAAACATATCACTAGTGTTTTGCAATAAAAAGTAAACTGTCTATTTGACGGCATACAGAATCGGGGCCATGGAGGATGGATTTTCTACCTCCGTTCATCGATCGCGTGTAGACGGTCGATCTCCTTTTCTAGGTTGTCGATCATTGTATGGCCTCCGTCCGATCAGAGGACGATCGGACGGAGGCAAATCGGTCCTATCTCATCGCCCGATGGATCGGACATAATAGACTCCGATGCCCGTCTGCTCTATACCTGCCCATCTGCTATAGTGTCTCGTCATGGGAAAGGGATAAATATAGCTCCAGACAATGCAAAGGATATTATTGCAAAGTAGTCATGCATATGGAGACAGGGTGATGGATTAGCCCGGTATGTTTTGTCATTCTGGTCAGTTGCATGGTTTTCCGCCACGTCATCGCCACAGTCATCACATTGTCAGTATTGTTCTCAGCCATTCGAACCTCACGTGGAAATCTTGCCATGTCACATGTCCACATGCAGAGTCTTGTTTCGGTGAATGTCTGTTTTGGCATCATAACATCGCTGACAGGTTGTAACGGGCCGTGTCTCCAGCTCCTGCTCTGAAGTCGTCGTCGGAGTTCGCAGAATGGCGTTCTCAGTCCGCGTCAGGGGTTTACCCCCTTCGCAAGACTGAGGGGCAATCGTCATCAACGACCCAGAGCAGGGAGACTCGAACATTTCGAGTCTCCGGAGGCCCATTTCCGTTTTTACCTAACCCCTGGTTTTGGGACCCAAACCGGGGGTTTTTACCTCGAACTCGTGTGTTCGCACGAGTTATTCCGTTTGTTTTACGTCGAAGTTCGTCGTAAACGAACTTCGAGTTTTGTTTTGTCGTTCTGGCGCGAAATCGTCGCGTGCGAGGCACGCTGGCGATTTCGCGCCAGTAGATTTTGCCTCACCCTCGCTCCCCCTATCCCTCGTCCTCTCTTGCTCGTTTGCAAGGAGGGCGAGGGGGGGCGAGGGCACGAGGCCACGAGGCCTCGCCCTCGAGGCCCTCGTGGCCTCTTGGCCGCCGATCGAGCCACCAGCTCGATCGGCGGCCGATGGCTCGCCGGCGGGTGGCCGGCCGGCCACTTGACCGGCCGCCGGCCACCCA
>SZWC01000798.1:85312-96309 GCA_023375785.1 Penium margaritaceum | reverse complement strand
TGGGGTTACGGGGTTTGGCTTTAAGGTCTGTGGTGTGTTGCTTAAGGTCCGGGGCTTGAGGTGGGCGGTATGGGATCTGGGACTTGGGGTTAAGAGTCTGAGGTTGAGTTTGGAGTCTGGATTCTCAAGGTAAGGATCTGGGGTTTACGGTCTGGGGTTAAGGGTTGAGTGCGGGATGTGGAGTCGAGTGTGGGGTCTCGGGTTTAAGGTCTGGGGTGTGAGGCCTAAGGTCTGGGGCTTAGGGTGTGGGGTGTGGGGTCTGGGGTTTAGGGTCTGAAATTTGGGGTCTGGGGTCTGGGAATAAGGTCTGGGGTCTCAGATTTCAGGTCTAAGGTCTAGGGTGGGGGTTCTAGGGTCTGGGGTTGGGGGTTTAAGATCTAAGGTAAGGGGCTTAGGGTTTAAGCACTACGTTAGGGGTCTGGCATTTAAGGATTGGGACTTGGAGTGTGGGGTGTAGGGTTTGGGTCTGGGGTTTAGGGTGTAAGTTTGGGGTCTGGGGTCTGTGGTTGATGTCTGGGGTGTGGGGTTCAAGGTCTGGGGTCTGGGGTGTGGGGTTTGGGGTCTGGAGTCGGGGGTTTAAGGTCTGGTTAGGGATCCGAGGATCGAGGATAGGGGTTAGGGATCTGGGGTTTAAGGTTTGAGGTGTGTTGCCTAAGGTCTGTTGCTTGGGATGTGCGGTGTGGGGTTTGGGGCCCGTGCTTTAGGGTCTAGGGTTGGGTTTGGAGTCTGGGTTCTCGGGATAAGAGTCTGGGGTTTACAGTCTTGGGTTAAGGGTCATGTGTGGGGTGGGGTGTGGGGTCTGGGATGTCGGGCCTAAGGTCTGGGGCTTGGGATGTGGGGTGTGGGATCTAGGGTGTGGAGTTTAGGGTCTGAAGTTTGGGTCCTGGGATCTGGGCTTCAGGTCTGGGGTCTGGGGTTTAAGCTCTGGGGTCTAGGCTGTGGGGTCTGGGGTCTGGAGTCGGGGGTTTAAGGTCTGAGGCTAGGGATCTTGGGTTCAAAGACTAGGGTAGGGGTTTGGGATTTGAGGACTGGGGTTAGGGGTCTAGGGCCTTAGGTCTGGGATGTGTTGCCTAAGGTCTGGGGCTTGGGGTGTGCGGTGTGGGGTATGGGGCCTAGGGTTTAGGGTCTGGGGTTGGGTTTGGTGTTTGGGTCCCCGGGTAAGGGTCTAGGGTTTATGGTCTAGGGTTTATGGTCTAGGGTTAAGGGTGTGGTGCAGGGTGCGGGGTGTGGGGTATGGGGTGCGGTGTGGGGCCTAGGGTTTAAGGTCTAGGGTGTGGGGCCTGAGGTCTGGGACTTGGGGCGTGGGCTGTCGGGTCTAGGGTTTAGGGTTTGAGGTTTAGGGTATGGGGTCTGGAGTTAATGTCAGGGATCAAGGTCTGGGATCTGGGGTGTGGGGTCTAGGTCTAGGTTGGGGGCCTGTGATTAGGGGCCTAGGGTTTAAGGACTGGGGTTAAAGGTTTGGGGTCTTAGGTCTGGGGTGTGTTGCCTAAGGTCAGGGGCTTAGGGTGTACGGTGTGGGGTCTGGGCCTGGGGTTTAGGGTCTGGGGTTGGGTTTGGAGTCTGGTTTCTCGGGGTAAGGGTCTAGCATTTTACGGTTAAGGGTTTAAGGGTCAGGTGTGGGGTGGGGTGTGGGGTCAGGGGTTTAAGGTCTGGGGTTTGGGGCCTAAGGTTTGGGGCTTGTGGTGTGGGATGTGGAGTCTAGGATCTGGGATGTAGGGCTTAGGATCTAAAGTGTGGGGTCTGGGTTCTCGGCTTAACGTTTGGGGTCAAGGGTTTAAGGTCTGGGGTCTGGGGTGTGGGGTCTGTAGTCGGGGGTTGGGGGTTGAAGGTCAGAGTCTAGGGTCTGGGGTTCAAGGACTGGGATTAAGGGTTTGGGGTTTAAGGTGTGGGGTGTGTTGCTGAAGGTCTTGAGCTTGAGGTCTTTGGTATGGGGTCTAGGGCCTGGGGTTAAGAGTCTGGGATTGGATTTGGAGTCTTAATTCTTGGGGTAAGGGTTTGGGGTTTATGGTCTAGGGTTAAGGATTGGGTGCACGTTGTGGGGTTGGGTGTGGGGACCAGGGTGTAAGGCGTGGGGTGTGGGGCTTGAGGTCTGGGGCTTGGGGTGTGGGGTGTGGGGTCTGAGGTGTGGGGTCTGGGCTCTAGGGTCTGGGGTTTGTGGTCTGGGGTCAGGTTTCGAGCGATATTACTTCAATCTTTGATATTGCATTCCCTGATAATGCTTGTCTAATACATATGAGCATACTAAAAGTGTTGCAGATGTTGCTTTTCACGGAGAGCCCCGCAATGGACAAAAATCTGCCGACGGATTACCTCTCCGGTGCTGTCGCTGCCACGCAGCAGCAAGAGGTTCAATCCAGTGTGCAGCAACAACAAGATTACCAACATGAGCATCAGCCGCAAGTGCATGAGAATCAACAGCAATTCTCATACCAACAGCAGTAGCAACAGGAACAAACCCTCACAGATCAAGAGTAGCAGCAGCAGTCCCTCTCTCAACAACATCAACAGCAGCAGCCCCTCGCATAACAACAAGAGTAGTAGCATCATGAGTAGCATCCCCTCGCACTGGAACAAGAGCAGCAGCATCATGAGTAGTAGCTCCTTGCATAGCAACAAGAGCAGCAAAATCATGAGCAGCAGCCCCTCGCACAGGAGCAAGAGCAGTAGCATTACGAGCAGTCTCCCCTTGCACAACAGCATCATCAGCAGTATCCCCTCGCATAGCAACATCATCAGCAGCAGCCCCTGGCATAGCAGCATCATGAGCAATAGCCTCTCGCACAGCAACATCATCAGCAGTAGCCCTCGGCACAGCAGCACCATCAGCAACAACCTCTTGCATAGCAACATCATCAGCACCAACCCCTTGCACAGCAGCATCATCAATAGCAGCCCCTCGAACAACAGCATCATGAGTAGCAACCCTTCCCGTAACATGAGCAACAGTAGTAGTCCCTTGTATACCAGCAGTTTATGCCATCTCAGCAGCAGTTCCCACACCAGCCAGAAGAAGTTGCACAACAGTAAGAGCAGTTTGCACCACAACAATCTGCATCGTAGTAGTTTGCTCCGTAGCAGTTCTCACAACAACAGTTCTCATAGCACTTATTTCCACAGCTGGGGTTCCAACAGCAGCAATTCTCATAGTATCAGTTCCCCAACAGCAATTCCCACAGCAAAAATAACAGTAGCAACCATGCCATCAGCCTGACTCTAGGTTTGCGGTTTTACTTCAACAACAATTGATGCAGCAATAGGTGCGGCAGGAAGTGCAGCAAAAGCCGTAACAACTGTTGCGGCAGGCAGTGCAGCAAAACCCGCAAGGAGCGCAAGAGCATCCTCAGCAGCACCAGCAGTAGTGTAGGTAGCAACAGCAGCACCAGCAACACTAGACATAGCAGTAGCAAAAGCACTAGCAGCAGCCGCATTCTGGAACGCGACAGGAGCAATAACGACGACGGTCACAGCTTGTAAGATCCCAAAAACAGCAATAGCAGCAGCAGCAGTAGCAACAACAGCAGCAGTAGCAGTAGCAGCATGTAAGGGAAGATGCGAACCAGGGTCTGAAGTCAAGAAAATGTAAGAAGGAGAAAGAGATGATTTGGCCGAAGTGGGTCAACTAGGACGACTTCAAGCTGGTTGCGATCCCACAAGGTGTGTACAACCCTATTGTCAAGCTGTTTGTTCTCGTTAGAAGAGTGCATGATTGCTAAAATGGCAGTGTTTCCTTGGCAGATCTCGAAGCGGCGACAATGGATCAGGTCGAGTGGCTTGATCAGAACAAACGGATTGGATTTGGAATTGGTTGCATACAGCGGTCCACAGGGCAAGGTATATTCCAAACCTTGAACCTTTGGCCACATTCTGAAGCGTTCTTGAAGTTGGAGCCCTTTAGCTTCAATGACAAGGCGACGTTCTGGCTGTATATGCAGGGTTGGTGGGCTCAAACAACGATTCACGGGTGTACAGCGTCAAAATTTCCCAAAGAAAAGGTGACGCAATACATAAAACCATTCTACCAACAGAAGTGGACACAGCAGAATCCTTTCAGGCCACAGCTAGTGGTGACGGACCCCAAGGAGGGTCCACTGTACGACCTCCTCGTCACATGTAAGAAGATAGACTGTTATGGCAGGCCACTGTACACGACCTACCTCTTCGGAAAGAAGATCCTACAACATTCTTGCTGGTTTCAGCCGGTAAGTCTTCCGCAGTCGTCAGCATTCATGAGTGACTCGTCATTTGTCACAAGTTAAACTAATCTGCTATGCTTTTGTGACATTGATAGAAGAGGCCAGGAGAGGGAGTGCCAAAGCCGAAGAAGCCCAGAAAGGACTCGAAGCAAGCATTGTATGCTGCTGAGGACGAGGACAACAATAATGAAGATGAAGACAATGACGAAGACGACGTTAATGATGACGATGACGACGATGATGAGGAGGACGATGAAGACACGTCTGAAGATGAAGAGGTAAGCTATCCTCGCTTAGATGTTTTCGAGTGTTTTTCAAGTTATCATATCAATGCAAGAATGTAACATGCAAAAATCAATATTTGTGGAATGCTCGCAGACTTTGGCGCCGGCTGCGTTGCAGATGGCAGGAAACGTTGATGACGTTGTAGATTCGGAAATGCTAGAAGACTATGTGAACTGTAGGCACATTCCTTTGGAGGTAAGCTGGAACTACGTGGTTGCTTGGGTTTCCATGTCATAGTGTAATGCTTGATTGTAAGAGTTCTTTATGATGTCAATTGCAGGACCTCAAAGTCAGCTTGGAAGATCTCAAGCCACCAGTGCCTCCGTCGTCTGCACCTGGAGTGCCGCCACTGCCACCACCTGGAGTGCCGCCGCCGTGGGCACCTTGCTTCCCGCCACCGCCGCCACCTACAGAGCCGCCGCCGTCGGCAGCTGGATTACCTCCGCCGTAAGCGTCTAGAAGGCCGCAGCCGTCGACACCTGAAGTGCAGCCATCTTGGACGCCCAGGGTGCCATCACCATGAACTCAAATGCAGCCTACTTAGGCATCCACAGTGCCCATGTCGGCATCGAAGGGGCCGCCACCGCCGCCTCAATGCCTCGTGTTTCCCTGTTCCGGCGTCAACAGTGCCATTGCGGCCCATTCCACAGTACGCGCTGCCATGTGAAGTGCCGCCACCACCGTCTACACCTATTGCACCTGCTGCACCTGTACCTGCACCTGCTGCACCTATACCTACACCTGCTGCACCTGTACCTGCACCTGCTGCACCTGCAACAGAAACACGGGTACCACCGCACCAGTTGAGTGCTCGACGGGCCATTCTTGGTGAGATGGAGCGCAAAGTGGGAGAGTGTAGGGACGTGGCCCAGAGCTTGGTAATGCAAGTGCAGCATTGGATAAACTCTTTCGACCGTGCAACACAGAAGGCTCGCAAAATCCTTGAAATAGGTATGTGAGTGTAGTTGGGAGTGTGTTGAATAATGTTGATGAACAGTTTGAATGCTTAAATTCCCTTTTGTTTGTGATTCCTCGTTGCAGATGTGGACCAAAGCAAGTGGGTTGACATGTACACCGCAATGCAAGAAAAGATGAAGATAGCTATGGATGTCGATTTCCTTGTATTGCATGTTTAGATTTTCGTAGTTTTTTTCTTTTTTGTGATACTGAAGTAAAATGTTTGTCTTGTGCAGCAATTCAGGATTTTCCACCGGAGGTTAAATCGCGAGCTTGTCTGCTACAAAGATTCAATCGTCCCTCAGTCTTCAGCAACAATTCAGCGGGAACATGGCAGGGGGTAAGTTTAGGGAATATGGTGTCAAAAAATAAAAGAGTTATTTCATCTTTTTTTCCCTTGATTATGTCATCTTACATTTTTTCTCATTCTGCAGGTGTTCAGGGATGATCCACGAACAGGTTCTATGGGCACCAAGAGGCAAAAACAGCAGAGGTGAAAGCTTCCCCTGATGAAGAAGAGAATCATGCAGCTGGTGAAGAACGTGGCACAGTAGAAAGGCAGAAGAGTAGGACGGTGGGACAGAAAAGTGGGAGATCGGTGGAGCAGAAGAGTGGCGTATCAATGGAGCAGAGAAGTGGCAGATCAGCACAGCAGAAGAGTGGCACATCGGTGTAGCAGAAGAGTGCCACATTGGCGCAGCAGAAGAGTGCCACGTTGGCGCAGCAAAATAGTGCCACGTTGGTGCAGCAGAAGAGTGCCACGTCGGTGCAGCAGAAGAGTGCCACGTCGGGGGCAGCAGAAGAGTGCCATATCAGCACAACAGAAGACTGGTACATCAGTGCAGCAGAAGAGTATCATGCCGGCACAGCAAAAGAGTGCAACGTCGGTGCAGCAAAAGAGTGCCATGCCGGCGTAGCAGAAGAGTGCCACGTTGGCCCAGCAGAAGAGTTCCACCTTGTCGCAGCAGAAGAGTGCCACATTGTTGCAGCAGAAAAGTGGCACGTTGGCGCAGCAGAAGAGTGGCACGTTGGCGCAGCAGAAGAGTGGCACATTGACAGAGCAGAAAATTGGCAGACCAGCGACGGAGAAAAGTGGCAGACAAGCGGAGCAGAAGAGCGGCAGACTGGCGGAGCAGAGAAGGAGCAGACCGGCGTATCAGAAGAGTGGTACATCGGCAGAGGAGAATAGCAACAGACCGGTATAGCAAAAAGGCGGCAAACCGGCAGAACAGAAACATGGGAGACCCGTGCAACAGAGTAGCAGTCTAGCAGAGCAGAAGATAGGCAGACAAGTGGATGAGCAGAGTGCCGGCGACGATCAGCAAAAAGAGAGTGAGGAAGAGGGAGTGGGTGGTGATTAGCAGGAATCAAGAAAGGAAGAGGAGGGTGTTGGCGGTGATCAGAAGGAAGCAAGCGAGGAAGAATAGGTTGTTGGCGGTGATCAGCGGGAAACGAGCGAGGGAGAGGAGGGTCTTGGTGGTGATCAACAGGCAGCTAGCGGGGAAAAGCAGTGCGTTTACAATGATGAGAAGGAAACTGGTGGGGAATAGCAAGGGGTTGGTGGAGGTTAGGGAAAAGACAGCGGGGCAGAGCTGAAGGCTGGCGAAGATGAGGAGGAAGCCATCGGGGAAGATTGGACTGCCCGTAGAGATAAGGGAATCAGCAACAAAGTACAGAGGTCTGGCGGAGAGCATGAAGAAGGCAGCAAGGAAGAGTAGAAAGATGACAGAGTTCAGTAGGAAGGTAGCAGCGAAGGATAAACTGCCAGTGACATGCATCATGATGGATATGAGAGTGCCAAAAATTGACAAATCTAGGTTGCTCAATACAAATCATCTGGCATGAAAGTTGCATAGAGGATGTTTCATAGGTTCCAATACACTTTATGGAACTCGATACGGAGTCCGTTTGAATGAGATATGGATTTCCAAAGTTTGGAGATCATGGTTCGGGTTCAAGTGACGACCTGAGCACTTTAAGCTCAAAAGGCGGCAGGATTATTGGCCAGGACGGCTGAGAGCGGCCTTCAAGGAGAAAAGGCGGCTGGAGGACCTCCAAGAGACTTGAAGGAAGGTGCAGACCACCATTCTTGGTCATCCAAGTGGTGTGAGACAGAATTCTCTTGTGTGACAAGGTGACTGCCACTCATCCCGCTAGGCTAGGAGAGTGTGATAGAGTGTAGACTTTGATACAGTGTATCTCAGTCCTCCCTAGGCCAAATGAGGCATATGAGGGCTTGTTAGAAAGCTGTGACAATGCACTTTCTCACTCAAGAGTTGATTTAGACATTTGCGTTCTCTGCAGACCTACATTTGCTTCCGTAATTTCTGTCTGTGCAACCTGCAATTACCTCTCACAAACAGTTGGTCCTGCCTAGGCGGCTCTTAGTGAGCCTGATAACCTCCCTGAGTGCTGCCACGTTTCCATCAGTGGTATCAGAGCTAAAACAAGGCTTTGTCTCATCCTTGAGGCATGCCTTGCACTCTGTTGTGTGAGAGAGCCGATTGTGGGCTGAACGTTGGACTCTCATGGCGACATCCGCTTCCGTGGTGGCCGGCGTCAACATCGCCAAGTTCGAAGGCAAGAACTTCTTCAACTGGAGCAACAACATGAAGATGGTGCTGATGGAGAAGGGTCTCTAGAGCCAGGTGGATGAGAAGGAGAAGGAACCAAATGAAAGCTTCCTATCCCCTGTTGAGGCCCGTACCTACCGCGAGAAGCGTGACCGCGCCCTCGTAACCATCTACCTCCACCTCGCCGAATGGCAGTAACTCCTCGTCTGTGGCATCCTCACGCCAAAGGAGGTTTGGAAAAAGCTTGAGTCCACTTATGCTTCTGAGTCAATCCTCATGAACATGCAGCTGCGTCGTTGCTTTCACACTGTGAAGATGGATGAATCCGGATCCATGATTGACTACATAAACATGGTGAAGTCTCTCTCTAACCAACTTGGTGCGATTGAAGATCCTGTCAAGGAACGTGTGCTCATGCTAACCATCCTCTCTGGCCTTCCTAGCAGCTACACTCCTCTCATTATTGCCCTAGACGAGCGTGACGACAAGCTCTCCCTCAATGATGTGGAGGAGAGCCTCCTGTTCGAGGAGGAGCGACGCAAGGGAGAGGAGGGCGGAAGTGGACTAGACGTCGCTCTCATCACCAACTTTGGTCATGGGGGCGGTGCTACATCATCCAGGAGCAACGGCGGAGGAGGGAAGAAGAAGGGGAACTGCCACTACTGCAAGAAGCCGGGCCATTGGGTGTGCGAATGCCGGAAGAAGAAGACAAACCTTGCGGCTGGAGTGGGAGCGGGAAAACAGTCCGACGCTTCCACGAACGCCGCAGATTGGGAGAGTGGATTCGTGAAAACCATCCGGGTCCAGCACATCTCCGACAACACCGCCCTATTCTGGATCATCGACTCGGGAGCCATGCGGCACATGACGTGTTGCCGGGAGTGGTTTGTTGTATACACCGTCATTAAGTCTCTTCGGGTGTACATGGGGGACGACCATGTGCAAATGGCGGTTGGGGAGGGTGAGATTGTGTTTTTTTCTTCCGTTGAGGGTAAGCACATAGAACGTTGAGTGAAGGGGGTGCTCCATGTTCCGGGGCTGGTAGCTAACCTCCTCTCTATATCATCTCTCATCTCCGAAAGCATGCAGGTTTGCTTTGAGGATGGTGGCTGCACCATCTCTGCCCGTGAAGGCCGTGTGCTTGCAAAAGCGAACAAGGAGGATGGTCTTTACCGCCTCTACGCGGCGTCGGAGAAGGAAGCCGACTCATCGTTGGCGACGAGAGAAGGAAAAAAAGACATCGGCCTGTGGCACCGCCGGCTCGGTCACCTCGGCTTTGGCGCCATCATCTCCATGCAGCAGATGGTCCGCGGCCTGGAGCTCAAGGGGGTGAAGCAGCCTGGTGCATCGGCTTGTGAGAGCTGCATTGAAGGGAAGCAAGTCCGCGCTCCTTTCACTGGGGAAGGGGGCGGCTGAGCTTCTCTCACTTGTTCACTCTGATTTGTACGATCCCATGCCATCACAATCCTTGTCTGGCAAGCTGTACTTTGTCACGTTCATGAATGACAAGTCGAGGAAGACGTGGGTGTCGTTCCTGGCTGGAAAGGATGAGTGCTTTGATGCTTTCAAGGTGTGGATTGATGCTGCACAGAATGAGAGTGGCAGGCGGTTGAAGGTGCTTCGCACTGATGGTGGAGGAGAGTACCTCTCCAACGACTTCCGCACCCTCCTCAAGCGTCGCGGGATCAAGCACGAGGTCATCCAACCTGGGACACCGTAGCTGAATGGCGCAGCTGAACGCGCAAACCGCATGCTCATGGAGCGCTTTTGTAACATGCTCCAAGACGATGGGCTCCCACCAACCTTTTGGGCGGAAGCGGTCAATACCGCCGTGTACCTGAAAAACCGAAGCCCTACGCGTGCCGTGCCGCTCATGACACCGGAGGAGGCGTGGACAGGACGCAAGCCAAAAGTGACACACCTGAAAGTCTTCGGGTGTGCCGCATTTGTGCACGTGCCTACCGGCAGCCGTAACAAGCTGGACGCAAAGTCAGTGAAGGCCACCTTCCTCGGCTACGACACCATGGGATACCGCCTCTACAACCTCGCCGCACGCAAGATCATCCGCAGCCGTGACGTCGTCTTCCAAGAGGAAGTTAAGGGCTGGACTTGGAGCCCTATGTCGGCAGTTTAGCTTGCTCCCGCACTTGTACCAGAAGTGGGAGAAGTACGGGTAGCAGAAGAGGACAGTGCGGAAGATGGCGGTGATAGCGGCAACGACAAGGAGGTGGAGGGAGCTGAGAACGAGATGGAGCTGGCAGCAGAATCTAATGAGGAGGAGAAGCAAAGCAATGCACAGCGACTGCCACGATGGTCTGCACGCCTCAACAAAGGTGCAAAGGACAGTGGGGAGCCGCTGAGGCGATCCAAGCGCCTCGCAAACAAACAGAGACCGCTGGAGGAGCTGGTGAACTTGTGCACCGTTCCACCACCAACGGAGTCATCTGACCTTGAGCTTCTCTCCCTCACAGTCACCGATGACCCAGACACATTCGTTGAAGCCATGCACAGTGTCGAGGCGGTAGATTGGTGTGGCGCAGCAGATGAGGAGTATGGTGCGCTCATGAAGAACGGCACCTGGACTCTTGAGGAGGCTCCACACGGCAGCCGGGTGATTGGATGCCGGTGGATCTTCAGGTGCAAGCGTGGTGCGGATGGTAATATTCTCACGTACAAAGCACAGCTGGTTGCAAAGGGGTATGTGCAGACTGAGGGTGTGGATTACAATGAGACATTTGCACCTGTCGCTAAGTTCCCATCGATCCGAGCGATCCTCAATCTTCCTGCAGCTATGGACTAGGAGGTGCACCAAATGGATGTGACGTGTGCATTTCTGAATGGTGACCTTGAGGAGGATGTGTACATGGAGCAGCCGGAGGGGTATGTCATGGAAGGGAAGGAAGGTTTGGTGTGCAAGCTTGTGAAGGCCCTCTACGGCCTGAAGTAAGCCCCGCGAGCATGGTACCACAAGATGGATGAGCAGCTAGCT
>SZWC01000798.1:31052-62942 GCA_023375785.1 Penium margaritaceum | reverse complement strand
TGTCAACCGGCCTGAGGCAAACGGACTAGAAAACAGGGCCGACACAATAGCACCTGCCGTCCGCTCCTAGCATTTCAGCTAGGAGAAGATATCACCCTCAGGATCACGGTTCCACACTGAGCAGTTCCTAGGCAATCACTTGCTAGCAACTGTGTCCACTTAACACTTGGTCACTTTCGCGCGAGGTGCTAGTCAAAGACTAACTCCTGGGGCTTAGACCAACCAGTGTCTTCTTTATACTGTTCCTTAGTTGGACAACTCTGTGAGGAGCATCTAAGGCCAGATTGTGTAATTAGAATGAGGAATGAGCCTGGTACATATAGTCCTAGGCCTGGCTTCTAAGGTGTGTGGGTAGTGACACTTTTGGGGTGGTCACTCCACACCATCTCACCAGTCCGCCAATTGGCGCATCCACTGACCGCCAAGTGGCGCACTCTCCTCATGCATGGAGAAATGTCTAAGAAACTTCCCCTGTGCTAGAAGGTCAAAAAACCTCCTGCGCACATCAAGGCTCGATCGCAGGACCTGTTGTCCCTAAGTCCAACATGCTATCCGTTGCGCTACACTTATGGTGTCTCGCTTGGACTTGCACCACGAACAAGGTTTGGGGGACTTACTCCAAGGGAGCAGTGCATGCCCAACCTGTCCGTCAACCCATAGCAGTGGCCATGGGGCATAGAAGAACAACAGTAATGAGCTCCCCAACGCACAAAACTACGCACGATTCGGCCAAGAGTCATCCAAGTTACTTGCCGAAGCACAAGTCTCACCCACCACAGAAACGCCTAACGCCTCGATGGTGCGCACACGCCGTGGCGCCTTCCTTCACATGCAAAGCGCCTTTCCCAAGGCACAGATCTTATTGCATGTGATTTAGGGGTCCTCTGTACTGTGTTGATGCACATCTTCCACTTTTGGGTCGAGTTTGGTGATGGGTTGTAACGAGGTTTGAAACCTGTCAGCGGACATGTAGTCAGAATTTTTATGAAGTCCCCAAGTAAGAAAACGTACTACTGAGTTTCGGATGCTGAGCTAGTTTGTTTGTCTAATTCTCCTACTAACAACCTGCACTACAAGATCAGGTGGATTATCCATCGGACGCCTTGGCAGTCATTCCAGAGAAAAATCTCGAGATGGACATTTGTTACTTGGTCCGGTCGGTTGTTCACCAGAAGTCGAGTCGCGGCCGGCTCCCAGAGCCGCCATGCACACCCCAAGTTTGGAAGCCTATATCTCCCTCGATATTTGTCCGATTCCGGTGAAACAACTTCCAACGGATTCAAGGACTTGTCAACTTTGAGGAGAAATCATCCATTGAATGATCGAAGCAGTATTTGAGTTGCTAGATCCAACTGCAAGGTTTTTCCTCTCTGGCAGCTTGTCTGTGCTTCCTCTCGCTCCAGAGACTAACTCTAGAACGTCTAAGCCATAAGGAGTTGTTCTAGGTAGTGTTTGTTGGCTATACTAACCATTTTCGACCAAGGGGCAAATTTTCAACACCCATCTTCCTTCGCAAGGTGGGCATTGTTGGACCCCACCCGGCTGATGAGCAGGTACAAGTTGTTCTCTCCCTTTCCACGTGCAATCATCTTGCCATTCTCCTCCTTCCAGATGATGGCCTCCTTCTTGTTGAAGAGCACCTCGAGTCCCTTGTCGATAAGGCTGCTCAATTACACTAGATTTTCCCCAAAGTTGGGCATGTGGAGCACGTCATGAATTATGCTTGTGACTGCCTCCCAGTCCATATCCACCTGGATACAAACGTTACCTTCACTGAAAACCAACTCTGTTTTGCCATTGGCCACCGTCATTCGCCGCTCCGAGGCACCATAGGTGACAAATGCCGCCTGCTTGCATTGCGTGAGGCGGCCGGATCCGGAGTCAATCATGGTGACTCCCCGATCTGTCAAGTTGGTGGACTATTGCCCCATCATTGCGTGGTCATCCTTTTCTGTAGCCTTCCCCGGCTGGATTGACTTCTTGTTGAGGCAGTTGCGTGCGTAGTTACCTTCTTTGCCACACATGTAGCACTCCCCCTTATTGTCACCTTTCTTGTTGCCCTATTTGGCACCCTTCCCCTTCTTGCCTCCCCCTCCACAATTAGGATGGACGGCATAGGCGGAACTTGATGTTTCCCCACTCTCTTTCCCACCACGCCGCATCCATTCATTACGGACGTACTTCGCCACCTTTGGGTACTTCAACTCATCAGCAGACCAGCTGCCTATGATGGTGATCATGGAACTCCAACTATTTGACAAGACCAAGAGGAGAATCATGGTTTGCAGCTGAGGGCCAAACTTTCATTCGGTGGCTATGCACTCGGTAGTAAGGGACTCAATCTGCTACAGGATCTCCATGATGTCCTCGCCTTAGTTGGCTCGGAGGCTGACTAGCCATTTGAAGACAAAGAACTAGTTAGCAAGGTTGCTGGACTGGTAGATGGTGTTCATAGTTTTTACCCCTGGTTCATTGTTTTAGGACGGATCAGGAATGATCTGCCCCTAGTGGAGGTATGACCCCTCGATCCGCTGTGATGGGACTCAACTATGCTCTGTCTCATGTGAGATATGACTTGTGAGTACACCATGTGGGTGAGTGGATACCTTGGCCGTTTTGCTAATTTGGCCAGGTTAGAAGTCATGAGTTTGATCCTGGCCCCATGCACATCTTCTTTGCTATGGAAGCTTCCCCGAAGGTTCCAAACCAAACTCTCCAAACTTGGCGAGGTGTCTCAGTCCTCCTCACTTGCCAACCGTCTCTTCATTCTACAAAACCTTATTACCATGTGGATTGGCAAAGGGGAGGATTTCTCAGCTTTTATGCAAAAGTTTGAGACGCTCTTGCAACAAGCCACTGCCATGGAGTGGGACCTATAATCCGATATGCAGGCCATGATTTCTCTGATGACACTGCCGGAAAGCCGGGACCCCATGTCAATGCGCCGGATAGCAACGGTCTAGAAAACGGGTCCTGACATGGGAGGACGCCAACCGCTCTTGGTATTGCAACCAAGATAACATATCACCCTCAAACAAGGGATCCATACTTAAGGTTTGTTTGGTTTACATCCTCACAAAGTCCGCATGTTGGTCTTTAGTGTGTACCTTTGGTTGGACACTCTGTGAGGAGTCTTAAAGGCAAGAATTGTAAATGGATGCATGCAAGGTACAGGCTTTTATACTTGCAGAGCTTTTCTAAAGCTTTTTCTTGTAGTTGCTCCACTAGAGCCAACCTAAACCTACAGTCCTACTTGGCCCGTCCTTAGACCGCCAAGTGTCATCCTCAAGGCAGGCTCTAGTAAGCTTCCTAGAACCTTCCTGTCCCAGTCTGGGCCACAAAGAAAATTGCAACCATCATAGGATTAGAACACACAACCTCTCCTATGAGACTCCGGCGCCTTTTCAACTAGGCCACAAAGGTATGAATGTGATGATGATCCACATGTGAGATACCCATTATGGGCAGTGCATTCCTGGCCCACCTCAAAACAGACCAAGGGGACTTATTCCAAAGAGCACTGCCTACCTTGTCTGTATGTGAAGCTAGCCAGCTAAGTAGTGGACAAGGTGCATACCAGTTCAACAAATCTCTCTCTTGCACCTGTGTCCACCCGTCGCTCACTGGGCTCCATCAATGCCTTAGGGCTCACACTGGTGGCCTGAGGGTGAGTGTGCACCCTGGAGGGTCCCTAGCAATGGCTGGTTCACACCACCAACTGTTTTTGGAGAGACTGAAACTGTGGAGGCAACTGGTTCCAAGGATGGCAGAAAACTGGTGAGAGAGTGAGGCAATAGTTTTGGCCTCAATTGAATGGGAATGAACACTTCAAGGCTCACAAGCAGTGGAATTGTATAGCCACTGATCTAAGCTTTCTAGAACACCGAAGCATGCCAGAGTTGAAGCTTCCTAGCAGATTCTATGGCTTCTAGAGTGTCTATTGGTAGGCTGTCCTTTTTCCCACCTAGGAAGGCATCCCTTCCCTCCTCTAGAAGCTTCTGCCCCTTCCTAGATTCCTCAGCTTGCTTCTAGTAGGAGGGAAGGTGTCCAGAATACTTAGACACTTCTAGATGCCTTGTAGGACAAGTCACCCCTTCTAGAAGGTGTGCTACCTTCCTGGACCCTCACCTGGCATTCTAGAAACTTAAAGAGGAACTCCAGAGGTTGAGCTAGCTTCCTGGCATCTGTTTTCCACCTCCCTTGAGGCAGGGCAGAATTTCATCTTGTGGGACTTGAATCCGGGCCCCTGCCTCTAGAGGTGGACACCATTAACCACTAAGCCACTAAGGCTTGTCTTTTTGGTGTTCCTTTTTTGGAGTCACTCCTCCCTTGGTGAGGAGCATCACTCTAACAATCTCCCCCTTGCGCGTCACCCATGGCAGTTGTCCATGCTCAGCCTGCAACTCAAGAGGCTTGGGAAAGCCCAAGCTCCATACAAGTAGCATCATGCCAGTCCTTGGGTTGCACCTTTGTCATGGCATCAGCAAGCATGTGCATTGTGCCGCAGTGCACAAGCACCACATCACCCTTTGCAACGAGGTCTCATGCAAAGTGATACCGGATCTCTATGTGCTTGGTCCTCCGGTGTAGCATAGGGTTCTTGGTCAGGCTGATGGCACTCATATTGTCAACATTGAGTGCCGTTGGCTTCTTTTGCGGCACCCCAATCTCCTTGAGCAATCCCTGCAGCCATAGTGCCTACTTTGCAGCTTCCGCGAGCGCAATATACTCCGCCTCAGTGCTGGATAGAGCCACACTGTCCTGCTTCCGGCTTGCCCAAGACACCGCTGCACCACCAAGCACAAAAACATAGTCTGATGTTGACTTGCGGTCATCAACGTCACCTGTCCAGTCATCATCAGAGTAGCCAACCAACTCGAGGGAGTGAGTCCAGGCTCCCCCTCCAAACACAAGTCGCGAATGTGTCGTTGCCTTCAGGTAGTGGAGGATTCTCTTCACCGCTTGCCAATGTAGCGGCCCCCGATCAGCAACATAGCGGCTCACTTGTCCTTCAGCAAAGGCAAGGTCAGGCCGCGTTGCCACCATGGCATACATTATGCTACCAACTGCGGACTGGTACGGTACTCCAGCCATCTCCGCCTTCTCGTCCTCCGTGCTTGGGCCCATGCTCGAGCTCAGCTGACATGTCGTTGTCATAGATGTGCCGATGGGGTTGCACTCCTCCATGTTGTAGCGGCAGAGCACCTCCTGCACATACTTTTCTTGACCCATCTCCAGCGTGCGTGCTTTGCGGTCCCTCTTGATGGCGATGCCCAGGTAGTACTCAAGCTCGCCCATGTCTCTCATCTTGAACCGGCCGCCAAGCTGTTGCTTTAGGCTCTTGAGCTCCCCCTCATCCGAAGACACAAGGATGAGGTCATCCACGTAGAGACAACAATTTGGTGGAGTCCTGGCTGATTACGCACGTACACGCTGTGATCGCCCTCGTAGCGCTTGAAGCCAAGCTCACCCATGAAAGTATCCATCTTGAGGTACCACATGAGCGGAGCTTGTTTCAGTCCAAAGAGCACCTTGCAAAGCCGGCACACCTTCCCTTGTAGCACATCCACCCCCTCTGGCACCTCCATGTAGACTTCCTTGTCCAGTTCGCCATTGAGGAACGCGGTTTTCACGTCCATTTGGTGGATTTCGTAGTCGCATGCCGCTACCACCGAGAGGATAGTACGGATGGAAGAAAACTTGGCAACTGGTTCAAAGGTCTCGTCGTAGTGCTCCCCTTTTCTCTGGGCATACCCTTTTGCCACCAGTCGCGCCTTGTACCACTCCACCTTCCCCTACTTCGTGAGCTTCTTCCGGAAGATCCACTTGGAGCCGATGATTTTCTTGCCTTCCGGCCGGTCAACCAGCTCCCAAGTGCCATTCTCCTCGTGGGAGGCAAGCTCACATTTTATTGCTCCCTCCCACTCTGCCCCATCCTTCCACTGCAATGCCTCCTTTATAGAATGAGGCTCCTCTTGTATGAAGAATGCTTGTGCAAACCCAGTCCAAATGACCTTGTCGGCATCGTACCTTTTTGCCCTTCTTCGCACATGGCTGCTCGTGCGGGGCTCTACAGGTGGTTGTTGTTGTTGCTGTCCCCTTTCGCCGCCATCCTCTCCAATCGCCTGCTGCCCCTCTCTTGGAGACCTTGGAGACATCGGTTGACTCCCCGCCTCCACGTCCATCTCCGGTGCTTCGGATTCCTCATCCGAACTGGCCGGAATATAGGCTCCCGCTCGCCCATCCCTGAGGCGATGCTCTCCGGTTGGTGGTGATGCAAGGTTGTCCTCCTCATTCACATCCTCCGTCGTCTCCCCCTCAAGGAGTGGCATCCAATCCCCCCTCTTGGAGAGACCTGCCTCCTTGTCCGTCCAATGGCTTTTCTCGTCGAATGTGACGTCGCGACTCCGCACAATCTGCTGCTTCCTTGGGTCAAAGAGCCGGTACGCCTTGCTTCCACTCTCATATCCAAGGAAAATACACCGGCGGGTACGCGGGTCCAGCTTGCTCTGTCCCTCACGTGCCTGCACCATTGCATGTGCAACACAACCAAATGTGCAGAGGTGACCCACCAGCGGCTTCCTCCCGCTCCACACCTCTTGTGGCATCTTCCATGCCTTGCTCTCCTTGTCCTTCAGCGGCTTGGTCGGCATGAGATTCATGATGTACGCTGCTGTCCTTGTTGCCTCCAACCAATACTATTGTGTTAGGCTGGCGTCGCTCAACATGGATCGCACCATGTTAAGGATTGTGCGATTCGCTCTCTCTGCGATGCCATTCTGTTGTGGGGAGTGTGGAGTTTTTTTCTGCCACTCAATCCCCTTGCTCTTTATCCACCCGCATATTCACCGCCGTCGTCACTCTGGAACGCCTTCACCTTCAACAAAGTATGGAGTTGTTTGCCGCTCCACATCTGCCACAAACTCCTGCATGCACGCAAGGACCTCACTCTTCCGCTTCATTGGGTAGAGGTAGAGTTTCCGGCTCTGGTCATCGATGAAGGTGAGGAAGTAGCGAGCTCCGCCGATGGAGCTCTCAAGCCGTCCACACACATCTGTGTGTACTACAGCCAGTTTTGCCAATGCACGCGTCCCCTTGGCGACAAACGGCTGCCGAGTTGATTTGCCAATGATGCATGGCTCACACACGGTCTCCTTGGTTCCATCAAGGGCGCTGATTTGGAATCCCTGCACCACTTCCCTCTAACCCATCTCCTTCACTGTTGATGGAGAAATGTGGCAGAGTCGGCGGTGCCATAGGTCCAATTCTCCTCCATCCTTCGTTGCAAGATTGGCGGCGTTGGACCTCACCCGGCTGCTGAGGATCTTTGCGCGTAGTAGGTACAAGCCGTCCTCCCTCTTGGCACGCGCAATCACCTCACCTTTGCCCTCCTTGCGGATAACGACCGCCTTCTTTGTGAAGAGCACTTCAAGTCCCTTGTTGGTAAGGCGGCTGACGGAGAGCAGGTTTGCCCCAAAGTTGGGCATATGCAGCACATCGTAGATTGTGCTCGTGACAGGTTTGCCATCCACAATTGATTCAATGCGGACGTTACCCTCACCGGTGGCCACCTCTGTTTTTCCATTGGCCACCGTCATGCATCTCTCCGAGGCGCCGTAGGTGACAAATGCCGCCCTGTTGCATTGCGTGTGGCGGCCTGAGCCGGAGTCAATGACGGCAACTACCGGATCCTTCAAGTTGGTGGAGTTATACGCCATAAGGGCGTGCTCATCTTTCTTCCCACCCCGCTGCGACCGATCTGTTTTCTTCTTGGGACAGTTGCGCGCGTAGTGGCCTTCCTTGCCGCAGTTGAAGCACTCCCCCTTCTTGTCACCCTTCTTGGTGCCCTGTTTGGCACCCTTCTACTTGTCGCCTCGGCCTCCACTTTGAGGATGAACAGTGTAAGCTGAAGTTGACGCCGCTGCACTCTCTCGACCGCCACGTCGCATGCACTCATTGCGCACGTACTCAGCAACCTTCGGGTAATTCAGCTTGTCGGAAGGCCAGCCACCAAGGACTGTGATCATGGGACTCCAACTGTCCGGCAAGGTCCAAAGGAGGATCATAGCTTGCAACTGAGAGTCGACCTCCCAACCAGTGGCCACGACCTCTGCTGCGAGCAACTCAATCTGCTCCATGATCTCCATGATGTTGTCGCCTTCGTTGGCTCGCAGGGTGACGAGCCATTTGAAGATGAAGAGCTGATTGGCAAGCTTACTTGACTTGTAGATGGATCAGAGTTTTGACCATGCGTCTGCAGCCAGGGTGCATCCTTGGATATGCCCAAGTTGTGGTGGGCATAACGCGGACACAAGGAGCGCGAATGCCTTTTTGTTGTGCTTCTTGTATGCCTCCTTCACCTCAGCCGTTGCAGTCTCCGGCGGAGCAGTCTCATCATCGTTTACAAGCTCAAGCAATCCCTTGTCATCGAACAAGAGCTCAAACTGCCACCTCCACAAGGCAAAGCCTGTCCGATCAAACTTAAGGACAGCGCGACTGCTCTCTTGCTCGCTGGTCGCCATGTCTTGCTGTTGGAAGGGTGAAATCAAACTGGCTTTGAACCCCTTAGAGTTGTGGGCCCATAACCCTTTGTTGGCCTGAGGGTGAGTGTGCACCCTGGAGGGTCCCTAGCAATGGTTGGTTCACACCACCAACTGTTTTTGGAGAGACTGAAACTGTGGAGGCAACTGGTTCCAAGGATGGCAGAAAACTAGTCAGAGAGTGAGGCAATAGTTTTGGTCTCAATTGAATGGAAATGAACATTTGATCAAGGCTCACAAGCAGTGGCATTTTATAGCCACTGATCTAAGCTTTCCAGAACACCAAAGCATGCCAGATTTGAAGCTTCCTAGCAGATTCTATGGCTTCTAGAGTGTCTATTGGTAGGCCGTCCTTTTTCCCATCTAGGAAGGCATCCCTTCCCTCCTCTAGAAGCTTCTGCCCCTTTCTAGATTCCTCAGCTTGCTTCTAGTAGGAAGGAAGGTGTCCAAAATACTTAGATACTTCTAGATGTCTTGTAGGACAAGTCACCCCTTCTAGAAGGTGTGCCACCTTCCTGGACCCTCACCTGGCCTTCTAGAAACTTAAAGAGGAACTCTAGAGGTTGAGCTAGCTTCGTGGCATCTATTTTCTAGCTCCCTTGAGGGAGGGCAAAATTTCATCTTGTGGGGCTTGAACCCGGGCCCCTGCCTCAAGAGGTGGACACCATTAACCACTAAGCCACTAAGGCTTTTCTTCTTGGTGTTCCTTTTTTGGAGTCACTCCTGCCATGGTGAGGAGCATCACTCCAACACACCCTTCCTCTGCCGCACTCCTCATGCTGAATCCACGAATGCCTGCATAGTGCAAGTCGCTCTCCAACGGCATGGTCATACAATCAGCAAGCATACTCTTCATTCCGCAGTGCTGCAAGTCCACCACGTTCTTCATGACAAGGTCACATGAGTAGTGGTAACGTATGTCGATGTGCTTTGTTCGCCGGGAGATGATCTTGTCTTGAGCCATCGAGATGGCGCTCATGTTGTGCACGTGTACGACCGTGGCATCCTTTTGTGGCACTGTCATTTTGCCAAGGAAGCTGTGTTGCCACCGAGTCTCCTTGTACAGCTCAAACATAGCAACATACTCTGCCTCAGCCGTGGACAAGGAAACACAATCCTGCTTCCTGCAAGCCCATGAGATAGCAGTGCTATTCAAGATGAACTCGTATCCAGAGGTGGAATTTCGGTCATCAAGATTTCGTCCCCAATAAGCGTCGGTGTAGCACTTCAGGCAACGGGGTTCCGTACCTTCTTGGCCTCCAAGGACGAGGACCATGTGACATGTCTTTTGCAGGTAGCCCAAGATGCGCTTTACTGCCTACCAATGTTGTGGCCCTGGAGTGGCCACAAATCTGCTCACTTGTCCCACAGCATACCAGATGTCCAGACGAGTCCCTACCATGGTGTACATGATGCTACCCACGGCAGACTGGTAGGGGATGTCTTGCATCTCCCTTTGTTCTGCTTCATTGCTTGGCGACATGGAGGTCTTCAGCTTCGTATCGGTTGTCATTGGGGTACTAACAGGTTTGCAGTCTTTCGTGTGATATTGCTTCATTACCTCACCGATGTATTTGGTTTGGTTGAGTTTGATGGTACCTGAAGCTCTATTGCGATGGATGGCAATCCCGAGGTAGTACTCGAGAGGACCCATGTCCTTCATCTTGAACCTTTTGCTGAGGTCAGACTCCAGCTCATCGAGGAGCTTGACGGAAGATGAGCAGATGATCAGATCATCCACATACAGCGCAACCAAGATCAGCCCTCTCCCATCATCGTGCACGAACATGCTCGGGTCATTCTGGCAATGTACCAAGGAGAGACCGGTTATGAAACAGTCCATCTCTTTGTACCACATCCTTTGGGCCTGTTTCAGCCCGTAGAGCGCTTTCACCAACTTTCATACCTTGCCCTTGGGAGCCTTGACTCCTTCGGGCACCTCCATCAGCACTTCCTTGTCAAGCTTCCCATAAAGAAATGCTGTCCTGATGTCCATCTAGTGTATCTCCAGGTTCTTTGCGGCTGCAATGCAAAGGAGAGAGCGTATGGAGGCAAAGGTCATGACGGGCGCACACATCTCATCGTACTTGGAGCCCGGGCATTGAGAGAACCCCTTAGCCACTACCCTTTTCTTGAACTTGTTAATGCTCCCATCTTGCTTCTTCTTCACTCACAGGACCCACTTAGATCTCACCACGTTGGCCTTGTCGGGTCTATCCACTAGCACCCACGTGCCGTTCTCGGCAATGGACGCGGGCTCCCTGTCCAGTGCCTCCTTCCACTTGGCCGCATTTGGGCCATTCATCGCCTCACTGTGGATGGCTCTCCCTGAGCCATGCACAACCAGCTAAGGCCAGTCCAATCATCCTCATGCCGCAAAGGTGCTTTCTTTGGTCGCAAACTGCGCTGGGGTGCTGGTGCGGCTTCTGACTGTCGCTTCCACAGGTGGTTTGTCGTCGTCGTCGTCATTGTCAGAAGAGTCGTCAGACTCCAGGTCAGATTCAGAGGCCCCGAAAGCCTCGGTATCCGCGTCCATGTCAGATGCTATGTCATCCTCCATAGCTACTCTCCCATTCCCACCACCTGCTGGCAAACCGAGTCATTTGTCGAGTACTTGGTCTCCGGACTCAAGCAACACTATCCACTCTCCCCCTTTGGGAGCGAGGATCGGGTCCAGTAGCTCTCCCTTTCCAAGGGTGCATTTGTCAAACAGGACATCACGGCTCCTCACGAGCTTGCATGCTGCCTGGTCCCAAAGCTGATAGGCTGTGTGATGTGTCATACCCAACCATGACGCACTTCCTGTAATGTGTGTCAAGCTTGCCTCCACCTTCTCCCAACTCGATCTTCACCCATATAATTGACCCGAACACCTTCAAATGAGCGGCGTTGGGTTTCTTTCCCGACCATGCATCCTATGGGATCTTCAGCTTCTTGTCCAACTCTTTTCCACGCTTTTGCAAGGCGGTTGCTGGTGTGAGGTTGAAGAGGTAGCAGGCCGTTGTTGTTTCTTTTGCCCAAAAGCAAGGTGGGAGCTTGGCGTCGAAGAGCATGCTTCGCACCATGCCGAGCAGGGTCTGGTTCATCCTCTCAGCCACACCATTGCTTTGGGGGTTGTAAGGGGTGGTTTGCTCATGGCGGAGCCCATGATGCTTGAGCCAAGGCTTGCATGCCTCGTACTCACCCCCGTTGTCACTTCGGAGCATCTCCACTTTCTTGGACGTTTGCCGCTCTACCATAGCGACAAACTCGATGAGCTTCTCCTTGACATCTCCGTTTCTTTTGAGGAAGTAGATCCACAATTTGCGGCTGTGGTTGTCAATGAAAGTCAGGAAGTACTTGCTTCCTCCGTTAGATGGTGTGCAAAAGTGTCCACACGTTACTGTGTATCAGTTCCAAGACATGATCTGCTCGTTGACCTCTTCTCCCGAACAGCTTCTTCTTTGCCTTTGCTTGGGGCATGGTTCACATAATGTACACCCTTTGCCATGCTTCATGGTGCACCCTTCCATTCTGCAGACCACCTCTTGCTCCTACATCTTTTGCAGCATGCTGTTGGCCATGTAGCCAAATCGTAGGTGCCATAGCTCAGCGTCAGTGTCCTTGGTTGATGTAGCTGCCGCAACGGTCGTCGGCGGTGCATCCCTTGGCTTTGTTGCCACTATCTTGGTGGCACATGCGAGTACCTCATCTGACGCCTTAGTGACTTTGGTTTGAAGCACGACCTTATTTTTGTGAGCTCCTTCTTCTCCTTCCCTCCTTTGTTCCCACCTTCTTTCTTGGGACTACGGGAGTCCCTAGCGTAGTGCCCAGCCTTGCTACAGTTGTGAAAATTGCCAGGCTTCTTGGAACTCTTTCCGCCACTATTGCCTTTCCCTCCACCGCCACCTCTTCCGCCGTTGCCTTGACTGGAGCAAGAGCTTGCACCTTGTCCACTCAAGCAAGAGGCATAGGCTGAAATGTTTGCCTCACTGCCACTGCATCACATGGACTCGTTGCGGACGTGTTCGGCGACAGCCTCATATGTCAGATCTGCCTCCTTCGAATTGCCAAAAACAATGATAAAGGACCTCCTGCTTTGTGGCAGCGCCATCAAAAGGATCATGGAACGCACGTTGCAGTCAAGATTCCATTCCATTTGCTGGACCTCTTGTAGCACGTTGTCGAACGACTGCCAAAATGCGGGAATTGATTCTCCTTCGCTCACCCTCATCGACATCAACCTTTGGAAGATGAAGAGTTGGTTTGCTAGGGCGTTCAATTGATGCACGCATGAGAGTTTTGCATAGGCCTTGGCAGCGAACGTGCATCCTGTGATATGGTAGTGTTGAGTCTCGTTGATGGACGTCACAAGTATGGCAAGAGCCATGTTGTTCTTTGTCATCCATGCTGCGAGGCCAGCCACATGCGTCGTCATTGTCGCATCGACGGGTGCTGCCTCGGTCCCTTTTAAGATGTCAAGGAAGCCACGCACGTTCATGACAATCTCAAACTATCATTTCCACAAGAGAAAACCTGTCCCCGTGAATTTGGACATACCCGCCTCAAGGCGGGTTTGAGTCGGATCCGCCATTTCTTGCGGTTGCTCGTCTTCTCTACTCTGCTCCTACTCTGCTTTGCTGAGACCGATGAGGCTGATGAGGTGATTAACTGCGACCAATGTCAAAGGTGTAGCTGGTTCCATTGCATACCCCTCTCGCCGATGATCGCCTCAAGCGATGGTGCCGTCATGAGAGAATGGACTCGGGGTCGTACCACCTTCTAAACAGGGGTAGAGCTTGTTCCAGTTGGGGCTCAAGGGTCTTACTCAACATGGACATAGTTGTTCCTTGTCCCCTAGTCCACCACGTGCGTGCAGCCTACCTTAAGAAGCCGATGGAGCCGATGGAGCCGATGGAGCCGATGGAGCAGATGGAGCCGTCCGATGGTCGTGTCCCTGTTGGACCTGTGCGCCCTGCAAGACCACACGCTAGTTGGTCTTGGAAGCGTGCATTAGAACAAAAAGTGTGGGGCCATACCCCTTTGTGAATGCGCCAGATAGCAGCAGTCTAGAAAACAAGTCCGGACATTGGAGGCCGCCAACCGCTCTTGGTATTGCAACCAAGGTAACATATCACCCTCGAATGAGGGATCTGCACTTTAGGTTCGTTTGGTTTGCAACCTCACAAAGTCCACATGTTTGTCTTTAGTGTCTACCTTTGGTTGGACACTTTGTGAGGAGAATAAAAGCAAGAACTGTAAATGGATGCATGCAAGGTACAGGCTTTTACATTTGCAGAGCTTTGCTAAAGCTTCTGCATGTAACGGCTCCACTAGAGCCAACCTCAACCTACAGGCCTACTTGGCGCGTCCTTAGACCGCCAAGTGTCATCCTCAAGGGAGGCTCTAGTAAGCTTCCTAAAAGCTTCCTGTCCCAGTTTGGGCCACGACACAAATTGTGACCGTGGTGGGGTTTGAACATGCGACCTCTCGTTTGAGACTCTGATGCCTATGTAACGGCCACAAAGGTACGATTCTTGTGATGATCCAGGGGGGGACATACCCATTATGGGCAATGCATTCCTCGCCCATCGCAGAACAGACCAAGGGGACGTGTTCCATGGAGCAGTGCATGCCTTGTCTGTATGTGTAGCTAGCCAGCTAGGCAGTGGACAAGGTGCATGCCATTTCAACACCCCATGATAACAGTGATTGGAGGGTGGAGTGAAGATCAGGTTTCCTACACCACCGTCTCCGAGTATGTGAGGAATGAAGCCATGTGTCCTAGAAGCATTGAAGCAAACATGGCAACCTTTGCCTCACGGAGCAACGACACCTTCCGAAATACCCCCTTCTCCGGGTGCAAGGGTAACAAAAGCACTAGCAACAGTGGAAGGGGTGCAAAGTGCCCAGGAAACTACCACGACTGTGGCAAGGTTGGACACTGGGCTTGAGAGTGCCATGCACCCAAGAGAGAGTGAGGAGACGGGGATGAATGACGAGGGGGAAATGGTGGGAAGGATCTCACAAGCTGATGGCTGAGTGTGCCTCCTACAAAAGGAGGGGGAATACTCAGGCCAGGAGCCTAAGGCCTTGACTCGGGCACAAACGAGTACAACACTCATGAGAAAAGAGACCTCATGTCTCTTGCTCCATGCAACAAGAACTTCAGAGTCACCATCGGCAAGGTTGAGGTAGCTAAGGGGATTGGTGACAAGCTGGTCACAGTGGGTGTGAACAGTGGAGATTCTGACCTCAAGCTAGGGGGGGTGGAATACTTGCCCTCCTTCACAGCCAACCATGGTATGACAGTGATCTTTAGAGAGAAGGAAACGGTGATAGTCCTTACCAAGGACATCAACATCTCTTACTCTGCCAAGAAGGTTGTCGCACAGGTTCCTCACATTGAGTGACTCTACGTCTTGCATACCAAAACAACAAATTTAACGGCTGAATCTTTGATTGGGAGTGATGACGAGGAGAGCAGTGATGGAGACTCAGATGAGGAAGGACATGCTGCAACAGTGGAAGCACTGGCAGAAGATGATTTCGCAAAAAAAATCGCAAGCAAATGCAACCACCGGGCTATTCGTTCTAGCCTGTGCACATCCTCTAAGAACTTGTGACAGAGGCGCTTTGGGCACGTGGCTCATCACGCATTGGAGCTCATGGGAAAGCGGGAGCAAGTGCGTGGGATGGAGCTAGATGATGAGGCGGAAGAAGCCGGGACCATGTGTGAGCCATGCCTTCAAGGCAAGGAAAAAAGGAAATCCTTCAAGCACAATGGCTCACGTGCTCTCGCACCTCTTGATCTCATCCACTATGACTTGTGTGGTCCCTTTTGCATACTGTCAAATGGAGGCAGAAATATTTCCTCAAATGCATCGAAGACAACAGACGCAAAGTCTGGATATACATTCTGAAAAAGAAAAGTGAGGTGAAGGAGAATCTGCACGCCTTTGTTGCGATGGTTGATCAACAGAGTGGAAAGAAGGTTAGAGAATTCAGGACAAATAATGGGATAGAGTACAAGGCCTGCAGGGAGTGACTCAAGTTGTATGGCATTGAACATTAGAAAACTACCCCCTATTCACCTCGAAGCAACGGCATAGCAAAGAGTGTTGGCCTGAGGGTGAGTGTGCACCCTGGAGGGTCCCTAGCAATGGCTGGTTCACACCACCAACTGTTTTTGGAGAGACTGAAACTGTGAAGGCAACTGGTTCCAAGGATGGAAAAAAAACTGGTCAGAGAGTGAGGCAATAGTTTTGGCCTCAATTGACTGGGAATGAACTCTTCATCAAGGCTCACAAGCAGTGGCATTTTATAGCCACTGATCTAAGCTTTCCAGAACACCAAAGCATGCCAGATTTGAAGCTTCCTAGCAGATTCTATGGCTTCTAGAGTGGCCCTTGGTAGGCTGTCCTTTTCTCACCTAGGAAGGCATCCCTCCCCCCCTCTAGAAGCTTCTGCCCCTTCCTAGATTCCTCAGCTTCCTTGCTTCTAGTAGGAGAGAAGGTGTCCAGAAGACCAAGACACCTCTAGATGCCTTGTAGGACAAGTCACCCCTTCTAGAAGGTGTGCCACCTTCCTGGACCCTCACCTGGCCTTCTAGAAACTTAAAGAGGAACTCTAGAGGTTGAGCTAGCTTCCTAGCATCTATTTTCCACCTCCCTTGAGGCAGGGCAGAATTTCATCTTGTGGGACTTGAACCCGGGCCCCTGCCTCTAGAGGTGGACACCATTAACCACTAAGCCACAAAGGCTTGTCTTTATGGTGTTCCTTTTTGGAGTCACTTCTGCCATGGTGAGGAGCATCACTCCAACAATCTCCCCCTTGTGCGTCACCCATGGCAGTCGTCCATGCTCAACCTACAACTGAAGAGCCTTTCTCCTCATGGAAGGCGAGCTCATGCTTTATTGCTCCCTCCAACTCCGCCCCATCCTTCTCGTGCACTGCCTCCTTGAGGCTCCTCTTGCGCGAACCCAGTCCAGATGCCCTTGTCGGCATCATACCTTTTTGTCCTTCTTCGCACACGGTTACTCGTGCGGGGCTCTTGAGGCGGTTGTTGTTATTGCTGTCCCATTTTGGCGCCATCCTCTCCAAGCGCCTCCTCCCCCTCTCTTTGAGACCTTGGAGACATCTGTCGACTCCCCACCTCCACGTCCATCTCCGGTGCTTCGGATTCCTCATCCGAACTGGCTGGAATAAAGTCTGCCTCTCGCCCATCCCTCAGGCGATGCTCTCCGGTTGGTGGTGATGCGAGGATGTCACCCTCATGCACGTCTTCCGGCATCTCCCCCTCAAGGAGTGGCATCCACTCCCCCCTCTTGGAGAGACCTGCCTTCTTGTCTGTCCAACGACTTTTCTCGTCGAACATGACGTTGCGACTCCGCACAATCTGCTGCTTCCTTGGGTCAAAGAGCCGGTACGCCTTGCTTCCGCTCTCATATGCAAGGAGAATACACAGGCGGGTACGCGGGTCCAGCTTGCTCCGTCCCTCACGTGCCTGCACCATTGCATGTGCAACACAACCAAACGTGCGGAGGTGACCCACCGCCGGCTTCCTCCCGCTCCACACCTCTTGTGGCGTCTTCCACGCCTTGCTCTCCTTTCCTTTCAGCAGCTTTGTCGGCATGAGATTCATGATGTACGCTGATGTCCTTGCCGCCTCTACCCAATACCGTTGTGTAAGGCCGGCGTCGCTCAACATGGATCGCACCATGTTAAGGATTGTGCGATTTGCTCTCTCTGCGACGCCATTCTATTGTGGGGAGTGTGGAGTTGTTTTCTGCCACTCAATCCCCTTGCTCTTCATCCACCCAAGGTACCCCGCATATTCACCGCCGTTGTCACTCCGGAACGCCTTCACCTTCAACTCTATTTGCCGCTCCACATCAGCCACAAACTCTTGCATGCACGCAAGGACCTCACTCTTCCGCTTCATTGGGTAGAGGTAGAGTTTCCGGCTGTGGTCATCGATGAAGGTGACAAAGTAGCGGGCACCGTCGATGGAGCTCTCAAGCGGTCCACACACATCTATGTGTACCACAGCCAGTTTTGCCGATGCACGCGTCCCCTTGGCGACAAACAACTGCCGAGTTGATTTGCCAATGATGCATGGCTCACACACGCCAATCCTGCACCACTTCCCTTTTAGCCATCTCCTTCACTGTTGATGGAGAAATGTGGCAGAGTCGGTGGTGCCATAGGTCCAGGTCTCCTCCATCCTTCGTTGCAGGATTGGCGGCGTTGGACCCCACCCGACTGCTGAGGATCTTCGCGCGTAGCAGGTACAAGTCGTCCTCCCTCTTGGCACGCGCAATCACCTCACCTTTGCCCTCTTTGCGGATGACGGCCTCCTTCTTTGTGAAGAGTACCTCAAGTCCCTTGTCATTAAGGCGGCTGACGGAGAGCAGGTTTGCCCCAAAGTTGGGCCTATGTTGCACATCGTAGATTGTGCTCGTGACAGGTTTGCCATCCACAATTGACTCAATGCGGAAGTTACCCTCACCGGCGGCCACCTCTGTTTTTCCATTGGCCACCGTCATGCGTCTCTCCGAGGCGCCGTAGGTGACAAATGCCGCCCTGTTGCATTGCGTGTGGCGGCCTGATCCGGAGTCGATGACGGCAACTCCCGGAGCCTTCAAGTTGGTGGAGTTGTACGCCATAAGGGCGTGCTCATCTTTCTTCCCGCCCCGCTGCGACCGATCTGTTTTCTTCTTGGGACAGTTGCGCGTGTAGTGGCCCTCCTTGCCGCAGTTGAAGCACTCCCCCTTCTTGTCACCCTTCTTAGTGCCCAGTTTGGCACCCTTCCACTTGTCGCCTCGGCCTCCACTTTGAGGATGAACCGTGTAAGCTGAACTTGATGCTGTTGCACTCTCTCGACCGCCACGCCGCATCCACTCATTGCGCACGTACTCAGCAACCTTCGGGTACTTCAGCTCCTCGGAAGGCCAGCCACCAAGGACTGTGATCATGGGACTCCAACTGTCCGGCAAGGCCAGAAGAAGGATCATAGCTTGCAACTAAGAGTTGACCTCCCAACCAGTGGCCACGCACTCCGTTGCGAGCGACTCAATCTGCTGCATGATCTCCATGATGTTGTCGCCTTCATTGGCTTGCAGGGTGACGAGCCGTTTGAAGATGAAGAGCTGATTGGCAAGGTTGCTTTACTGGTAGATGGAGCAGAGTTTTGACCATGCGTCTGCGGCCATGGTGCATCCTTGGATGTGCCCAAGTTGTGGTGGGCATAACGCGGACACAAGGAGCGTGAACGCCTTTTTGTTGCGCGTCTTGTATGCCTCCTTCACCTCAGCCGTTGCAGTCTCTGGCGGAGCAGTCTCATCACCTTTTACAAGCTCAAGCAGTCCCTTGTCGTCGGGGAAGACCTCAAACTGCCACCTCCACAAGGCAAAGCCTGTCCCATCAAACTTAAGGACAGCGCGGCTGCTCTCTTGCTCGCTGGTTGCCATGTCTTGCTGTTGGAAGCGTGAAATCAAGCTGGATTTGAAACCCTTAGAGGCGTGGGCCCATAACCCTTTGTTGGCCCGAGGGTGAGTGTGCACCCTGGTGGGTCCCTAGCAGCGGCTGGTTCACACCACCAACTGTTATTTGAGAGACTGAAACTGTGAAGGCAACTGGTTCCAAGGATGGTGAAAAAACTGGTCAGAGAGTGAGGCAATAGTTTTGGCCTCAATTGACTGGGAATGAACTCTTCATCAAGGCTCACAAGCAGTGGCATTTTATAGCCACTGATCTAAGATTTACAGAACACCAAAGCATGCCAGATTTGAAGCTTCCTAGCAGATTCTATGGCTTCTAGAGTGGCCCTTGGTAGGCTGTCATTTTCTCACCCAGGAAGGCATCCCTCCCACCCTCTAGAAGCTTCTGCCCCTTCCTAGATTCCTCAGCTTCCTTGCTTCTAGTAGGAGGGAAGGTGTCCAGAAGACCAAGACACCTCTAGATGCCTTGTAGGACAAGTCACCCCTTCTAGAAGGTGTGCCACCTTCCTGGACCCTCACCTGGCCTTCTAGAAACTTAAAGAGGAACTCTAGAGGTTGAGCTAGCTTCCTAGCATCTATTTTCCACCTCCCTTGAGGCAGGGCAGAATTTCATCTTGTGGGACTTGAACCCGGGCCCCTGCCTCTAGAGGTGGACACCATTAACCACTAAGCCACAAAGGCTTACCTTTTTGGTGTTCCTTTTTGGAGTCACTTCTGCCATGGTGAGGAGCATCACTCCAACAAAGAGGATGAACCAGACCCTCTTGGGCATGACAAGGTGCATGCTCTTTGATGCCAAGCTGCCTACAAGGTTCCGGGCAGAAGCAGCACATACGGCATTCTATCTTGTGAATCTCACACCTGCAGCAGCTTTGTGAAGGAGAGGCAAGAAGAAGCAGACACAACTGCTGAAGACGCCTTAAGAAGCATGGTCAAACAAGAAGTCGGATGCCTCCCACGTCAAGGTGTTCGGTTGCATCGGCTTTGCCAAGGTCTAGGCCGGTGAGGACCCTGGAAAGCTTGATGCAAGAGCACGAAAGTGTGTTTTCATCAGCTATGACACCGTCCACAAATCTTATAGACTGTGGGACCAAGGAGCCAAGAAGGTCATCCACAGTAAAGACGTGGATTTCCAGGAAATTTCTTCAAGTAAGGGAGAGCTTCTTCAACTTAAGAACATTTCAACTTCAGCACATTTAAGAACAGGGAGAGGGGCTCACTCTCCTTGACAAGGGAGACAAAGCACTAGCACAATGGCATGGGATGGGTGCTGCAACAAGGAGAGGATGTCATGAAGATGACCCAGAGGAATCATAAACTGATTTGGACGTATCCAATCCTCCGGAACATGAAGAGGATGCCTCTCCCATCATCAACAACAAACCAGACCTCCAGCCTCCACATCAACAGCTCCAGCCACCAGGTTCAAGGAGTAGTTCACACCTCAAAGTACCTCAACAACATTACGACACAAATAGGGGTGAATGGACAGGGTTTAACTATTCATTCTTGGTTCAAGAGGAGCCAACATCTGTCGCAGAGGCACTCACTCGGCCTAACAAAGCAGAGTGGGACGCAACAATTCGCAGTGAACTCAGCTCCATCGATGAGAATGGGACATGGGTGTTGGTGGACAGACCCGCCGGGGCTCATGTTGTGGGGTCCAAGTGGGTGCTGAAATCTAAAAGGAAATAGGATGGCAAGATAGACAAGTACAAGGCACGAGTGGTAGCAAAGGGGTTCTCCTAAAGGCCTGGCACAGAGTACGATGAGACATTTGCTCCTGTTGTGACGTTCGCTTCCATCCGGTTGTTGCTTGCCATTGCTCCTGCCAAGAACATGGAGGTCCACCAGATGGATATCAAGACAACCTTCCCTTACGGAAAAACTGAAAAGGAGGCACTAGTGGAGGTTCCGGAGGGGGTTGATGCTCCCGAGGGCAAGGTGTGTAGATTGGTGAAGGTGACCTATGGGCTAAAACAAGTGCCAAGCCTTTGGTCACAGGAGATGGACAAGTTCATGACCAAGGAGTCCTTCATGCACTACGACAATGATCCTAGCATGTACGTGCATGAGGGTGGCAAAGGAACTATGTTGGTTGCCTTGTACGTTGATGACCTGATTCTATGCTCTTCTTCAACGCAGCTGGTAGACAATATCAAGGGGTAGCTGAGTAGCAGATTCAAGATGAAGGACATGGGTCCTCTTGACTTTCAATCTTGGAAATGCCATCGAGTGCAATAGAGCAGCAGGAACCATCAGCCTGAACCAGAAATCATGCATCGACTCCATTCTCAAACGATACGACATGGCAGATTGCAAGCCTGCCAGCACACCCATGAGCTCGGACTACAAACTTTCCACCTCCATGTCCCCATCCAACAAAGCGGATAAAAATGACATGCTAGGCATCCAATATCAGTCTGCAATGGGCAGTATGATGTATGCCATGGTCACCACCCGACCAGATATAGCCCATGTTGTTGCGCAGGTGAGCCGGTTTGTGGCCAATCCCGGTCCACTTTATTGGGAGACCGTGAAGTGCATCATGCGCTACCTTCAGGGGACGCGGCACGTGGGGCTCCAGTTTGGAGGCATCGCTGGATCCGCGTCACTCCGCCTCATGTACTACACCAATGTAGATTGGGGAGGGAACATCGATGACAAGAAATCTACCTCCACACACACAAAGCTTCAGCTTTGTGTGTATGCTGAATGGAGGTGCAGTCAGTTGAGCAAGTCGCAAGCAGGAATGTGTCTCTTTGTCAACACCTGAAGCTGAGTACATTGCCTTGGCTGAGGTGTGTAAAGAGATGTAGTGGCTACAAATCTTGCTATTTGAGATGAAGGCATCACAGGCAACGGTAACGGTCATCAAGATCAACAACATGAGCGTGATTGACATGTCCAAGAACCCCGTCCTCTCCAGGCGCACAAAGCACATCGAGATCCGCTACCACCATGCTTGACACTTGGTCTACAAGCAGACGTTGGAGCTTGAGTATAACGGTACCAAATTGAACCGGGCTGACATGCTTACGAAGCCAGTGGACAAGGATCTCCACCAAGCGGGCAGGCTAGGTATCGGCATGGTCAACGCAAGTGATGGTGAATGATGATGCTCATTGAGGCAAGGTGCAAGGGAGAGATTTGTTGATAGTTTTTTCCCCTTGTTCATTGTTTGAGGATGGATCAGGAATGTTGTGCCCCTTGTGGAGGTATGACCCTAAGATCCGCTGTGATGTGACTCAACTATGCTGTGCCTCATGTGAGATATGTGTTGAGTGGTATGCACCTTGTCCACTTGCTAGCTGGTTGGTTCCACAAAAAGACAAGGCATGCATTGCTCTATGGAGTACGTCCCCTTGGTTTGTTCTGAGATAGGCCAGGAATGCACTGCCCATAATGGGTATGTCCCCTGCAGATCATCATAGGAAACACAACAATGTGGCCTAGTTGGGAGAGGTGCCGGAGCTCATGGGTCGCGGGCTGAAACCACTCGACGGTGGCTCAAAATGAGACAGGAAGCTTCTAGGAATCTTACTAGAGCCTGGCTTGAGGATGACACTAGGCAATCTTAGGACACGCCAAGTAGGACTCTAGGCTAAGGTTGGTTCCTATGGAGCCACTATGAGCAGAAGCATTAGCAATGCTCTGCGAGTATAAAAGCCTGTGCCCTACATGCATCCATTTACAGTTCTTACCTTTGAGACTCATCACACAGTGTCCAACAAAGGGTAGACTCTAAAGACCTTCAAGCGGACTTTGTGAGGTTACAAACCGAATGAACCTAAAATGTGGATCCCTCGTTCGAGGGTGATATGTTATCTTGGTTACAATATCAAGAGCGGTTGGTGGCCTCCCATGTCGGGACTCGTTTTCTAGAGCATTTGTATCCAGCGCATTGACAAAGGGTTATGGACCCACACTTCTGGTTCTAAGGCACGCTTCCAAGACTGACTCGTGCGTGGTCTTGCAGGGTCTAGATGTACTATAGGTACACAAAGATCGGACGGCTCCAATCTGCTCCATCGGCACTATTGGCTTCTTCAGGTAGGGTGCGCATACATGGCGGACTAGGGGACGAGCACTAGCTCTTTCTATGTTGGACAAGACCCGTGAGCCCCAACAGGATAAAGCTCTATCCTTTTAGAAGGTGGTACGGCCCCGAGTCCGTTTTCTCATGAGGGCACCATCGCCTTAGGCGATCATCGGCAGGAGGGATTTGCAACAAAACCAACTACACCTTTGATAACAGTCGTAGTCAGCAGCCTCATCAGCCTCATCGGCCTGAGCAAAGCAGAGTAGCAGCAAAGCAGAGAAGACAAGCAACTGCAGGAAATGGCGGATCCGACTCAAGCCCGCCTTGAGGTGGGTATGTCGAAATTCACGAGGACAGGTTTTCC
Source organism: Penium margaritaceum (assembly GCA_023375785.1). Taxonomy (NCBI): domain Eukaryota; kingdom Viridiplantae; phylum Streptophyta; class Zygnematophyceae; order Desmidiales; family Peniaceae; genus Penium; species Penium margaritaceum. The sequence continues at coordinate 39,515 of SZWC01000798.1, read as the reverse complement.
CTTGTGGAAATGGCAGTTTGAGATTGTCATGAACGTGCGTGGCTACCGCGACATCCTAAATGGGACCAAGACAGAACCCACCGATGCGACAGTGACAACTCATGCGTATGACCTTGTAGCATAGACGATGAAAAACAACATGGCTCTCGCCATACTCGTGACGCCCATCAACGAGACTCAACACTCCCACATCACAGGGTGGATGTTGGCTGCGGAGGCATACGTTTAACTCTCACGCATGCATCAATCAAACTGACTCTTTATCTTCCAAAGGTTGATGTTGATGAGGGTGAGCGAAGGAGAATCGATACCCGCATTTTTGCAGTCATTCAACAACGTGCTGCAAGAGGTCCATCAAAGGGAATAGAATCTTGACTCCGACATGCGTGCCATGATCCTCCCCATGGCGCTGCCAGAAGGCGGGGAGTCCTTGATCACTGTATTTGGCAGTTGGAAGGAGGCAGATCTGACGTATGAAGCTGTCTCCAAACACGTCTGCAACAAGTCCATGCGATGCAATGGCAGTGAGGTAAACATTTCACCTTATGCCTCTCGCTTCGGTAGACAAGGTACAAGCTCTCGCTCCAGTCAAGGCAACAGCGGAAGCAGTGGCGGTGGAGGGAAAGGCAATGGTGGCGTGAAGAGTTCCAAGAAGCCCGACAACTATCACAACTGTGGCAAGGCTGGGCACTGGGTTAGGGACTGCCAGAGTCCTAGGAAAGAAGGCGGGAATTTTTAGCTACTGAGCTAACCACCTCTGGCATAGTGGCCGCGAAACCAAAATTCTCACAAAGGTTTTTTGGCCTTCTTCCTTTGTTTACATGTATTATGCACCCAAAACTTAATTAGGCATACACTTCACCTTCAAGAGTACTAATGCCTTAGCATTACATCTCAAAAAGATCTCAAGTTGTCAATACGCAAGAGAGCATCATGCAAGGGTAAATTGATCAGCATGCATGACAAGTCCTTCTACAACTGTCTGTCCAGTCATAGAACTCAAAAGCACATTCCTGAGAAGTGGCCTGAACCAGCCACATCACCAATAGACTTGCACTATGGGCTTGACACATAAGCATTCTAGTGCGAAGGTGACAGGCCAACCATGTAGCGTCCAAGAAGCTATGGAGTTCCTTTCTTGGAAGCTTCCATAGCAAACAAGATGTGCATGGGGTCAGGATCGAACTCGTGACCTCTCACTTGGCCAAATCAACAAAATGGCCAAGGTAACCACTCACCCACATGGTGTACTCACATGTCATACCTCACAAGACACAGAGCATAGTGGAGTCACACTACAACGGATCTAGGGGTCATACCTCAATACGGGATAGAGCATTCCTGATCCATCTTACAACACTGAACGAGGGCCAAAAACATTCAAGAAATCTCTCCCTTGCACCTTGCGTCAGAGACCATCATCATTTGTCATCACTTGCGTTGATGATGCCGATACTTTGCCTGCCCGCGTGGTGGAGATCCTTGCCCAGTAGCTTTGTAAGCATTAGCCTGGTTCAGCTTGGTACCCACATACTCGAGCTCCACCGTCTTCTTGTAGACCAAGTCTTGAGCATAGTGGTAGCAGATCTCAATGTGCTTTGTGTGCCTGGACAGGACGGGGTTCTTTGACCTGTCAATGGCGCTCGTGTTGTCAATCTTGATGACCGTCGCCGTTGCCTGTGGTACCTTCATCTCATATAGCAAGCTTCGTAGCCATTGCATCTCTTTACACACCTCAGCCACGAAGATGTACTCAGCTTCAGCTATTGACAGAGAAACACATTCCTGCTTACAACTTACCCAACTGACTGTACCTCCATTCAACATACACACAAAGCCGGAGTTAGATTTTCTGTCATTGATATTCCCTCCCCAATCACCATCGGTGTAGCACATGAGACAAAGTGACGAAGATCCAGCGATGCCTCTAAACTGGGGCCCCACGTGCCGCGTCCCCTGAAGGTAGCGCATGATGCGCTTCACGGCCTGCCAGTGAAGTGGACCGGGATTGGCCACAAATCGGCTCACCTGCCCAACAGCATGGGCTATATCTAGTCGGGTGGTGACCATGGCATACATCAGACCGCCCACTTCGGACAGATATGGGATGTCCAGCATGTCAGTTTTCTCGGCTTTGTTGGATGGCGACATGGAGGTGGAGAGTTTGCACTCCAAACTCATGGGTGTGCTGGCAGGTTTGCAATCTTCCATGTCCTATCGTTTGAGGATGGAGTCGATGTATTTTGTCTGCTTCAGGCTGATGGTACCTGGTGCTCTGTCGCGCTTGATGACAATTCCAAGATAGAAGTCAAGAGGACCCATGTCCTTCATCTCAGCTGCCCTTTGAGATTGTCTTGCAGCTACTTTGAAGAAGAACATAGAATCAGCTCATCAACATACAAGGCGACCAACATAGTCCCTTTGTGACTCTCATGCACATACATGCTAGGATCATTGTCGCAGTGCATGAAGGACTCCTTGGCCATGAAGGTGTCCATCTCCTCTTACCAAAGTCTTGGCACTTGTTTTATCCCATAGAGTGCCTTCACCAATGTGCACACCTTGTCCTGAGGAGCATCAACCCCCTGTGGAACCTCCATCAATACCTCCTTGTCAAGTTTGCCACAAACAAAGGCTGTCTTGACATCCATCTGGTTGACCTCCATGTTCTCGGCAGCAACAATGGCGAGCATTGACCGGATGGAGGCAAACGTCACAACTAGAGCAAAGGTCTCATTGTACTCTATGCCAGGCTGTTGGGAGAACCCCTTTTCTACCACCCGTGCCTTGTACTTGTCTATCTTGCCATCCTGTTTCCTTTTCACTTTTAGCACCCACTTGGACCCCACAACGTGAGCCCCGGCAGGTTTGTCCACCAGCACCCATGTTCCATGCTTTTCGATGGAGCTGAGTTCACTACGAATTGCTTTTTCCCACTCTGCTTTGTCAGGCTGAGTGAGTGCCTCTGCGACAGATGTTGGCTCCTCTTGAACCAAGAATGAATAGTTGAAGCCTGTCCATTCATCCCTTTCTACGTCGTAATGCTGCCGAGGTACTCTGAGGCGTGAACTGCTCCTTGAACCGGCTGGCTGGTGCTGATGATGTGGTGGCTGGAGGTCTGGTTTGTTGCTGATGATGGGAGAGGCATCCTCCTCATGTTCTAAAGGATCGGATGCATCGGAATCAGAGTTTGACTTCAGTGAGTCATCTTCATGAGCTCCTCTCCCTCTTGCAGCACCTATTCCATGCCATTGTGCTGGTCCTTCGTCTCCCTCTTCAAAGAGAATGAGCCACTCTCCCTGTTTTGGAGCATTCTCGAGTTCGAGATGCTCTCTCTTACTCAGAGAACGTTTGTGGAAATCCATGTGTTTGGTGCGAATGACCTTCTTGGCTCCTTGGTCCCACAGTCAATAAGCTTTGTTGGGGGTGTCCTAGCCGATGAAATGCACTTTTGTGCTCTTGCATCGAGCTTTCTAGGGCCCTCACCGGCCTGGACCTTGGCAAACCCGGTGCCACTGAACACTTTGAGATGGGAGGCATCCGGCTTCCTGCCTGACCATGCTTCTTGAGGTGTCTTCAGCTGCTGTGTCTGCTTCCTCTTGCCACTCCTTTGCAGAGCTGCTTCAGGTGTGAGGTTCACAACGTAGGTAGCCGTAAGTGCTGCTTCAGCCCACAACCTAGGAGGCAGCTTGGCATCAAAGAGGATGCACCTTGTCATGCCTAGGAGCTTCTGGTGCATCTTCTCTACTATGCCATTGCTTTGAGGTGAGTAGGGCATAGTTTTCTGGTGTTCAATGCCCTGCATCTTGAGCCACTCCCTGGAGGCTTCATACTTTCCCCCACTGTCTGTCCTGAATGCCTTCACCTTCTTTCCACTTTGTCGCTCAACCATAGCAACAAAAGCTTGCTGATTATCCTTCACCTTGTTTTTCTTTTTGAGAAAGTATACCCACACCTTGCAACTGTTGTCATCAATGCATGTGAAGAGATATCTGCTGCCTCCATTTGACGGTATGTGAAAGGGACCGCACACGCCATAGTGCACGAGGTCAAGGTGTGCGAGAGCACGCGTGCCATTGCACTTGAAGGGCTTCCTTTTTGCCTTGACTTGAAGGCATGGCTCACACATGCTCCCGGCTCCCTTCGCCTCATCACCTAACTCCATCCCATGCATTAGCTCTTGCTTTGCCATGAGCTCCAATGTGCGATGAGCCATGTGCCCAAAGTGCCTGTGCCACAGGTTCTTGGAGGATGTGCATACTCTAGAATGAATAGTCCCGGTGGTTGCATTTTCTCGCGGGTTTGTTGCTAAATCATCTCTTGCCACTGCTTCCGCTGATCCAACATGTCCTTCCTCATCTGAATCTACAGCGCTACTCTCCTCATCATCACTCTCGACCAAAGATTGAGCTGTTGAAGTTGTTGTTTTGGTATGCAAGACATACAGTCCATCAACGCGAGGAACCTGTGTGACAACCTTCTTGGCAGATCAGGAGATATTGATGTCCTTGGTAGGGACTATCACCGCTTCCCACTCAGTAAAGACCAATGTCATGCCATAATCAGTTACATTAACGACGGAGAGAAGGTTGGCTATGAAAGAGGCCACGTAGACCACCCCCTCTAGCTTGAGGTCGGAATCTCCACCGTTGACACCCACTGTGACCAGCTTGTCACCAATCCCCTCAGTTACCTCAACCTTGCCGTTGGCAACTCTGAAGTTCTTGTTGCATGGAGCAAGAGAGATTAAGTCTCACTTCTCCTAAGTGGTGTGCTCGTTTGTGCCCGAGTCAAGGCCGTAAGCTCTTGGCCTGAGTATCACCCTCCTTTTGTTGGAGGCACACTCAGCCATCAAGTTTGTGGGATCTTTCCCTCCATATCCCCCTCGTAATTCATCCCCGTCTCCTCCCTCTCTCTTGGGTGCACGGCACTCTCGAGCCCAGTGTCCAGCCTTGCCACAGTCATGGCAGTTTCCTTGGAGCTTTGCACCCCTTCCACTGTTGCTAGTGCTGTTGTTTTCCTTGTATCCAGAGGAGGAGGTATTGCGGAAGGTGCCGCCATTCCGTGAGGCAAAGGCAGCCATGTTTACTTCACTGCTGCTACGACGCATGGCTTCATTCCGCACATACTCAGAGACGCTGGTGTAGGAAACTAGATCTTCAGTCCACCCTCCAATCACTGTTATCATGGGGCCCCAACTTTTCGGCAGCGTCATCAGAAAAATCATGGCTTGCATGTCGGATTTCACCTAATACCCCATGCATGTGGCTTGTTGCAAGAGCGTCTCAAACTTCTACATAAAAGCGGAGACATCCTACCCTTCACCAAGCCTCATGCTGATGAGGTTTTGTAGAATGAAGAGACGGTTTGCAAGTGAGGAGGACTGAAAAACGTTGCCGTGTTTGGCGTATGCCGCGGCTGCCACTGTACAACCGCTGATGTGTGAAAGGACTGAGGGTAGTATGGAGGACACAAGAATTGCGAGAGCCTTCTTGTTGAGCTTGACCCATGCCACAAGGTCAACACCCTCCTCCTTTGGTGCTGGGATGGTTCCCTCAAAACATCCTAGCAGATCTCTATCATCCATGATTATCTCAAACTGCCACTTCTAGAGCGCAAACCCCTCTCCATCAAACTCGAGGATGGGTGAATGATTCCATGGTTCTCCTATCCCTGCCATCCCTACAACTACAACTACTACAGCTGCTGCACCTGTTGTTGATGCCGATGAACTTGTGTTTGGGGTCACTGTAGGCTGTTTGTGAGAAGAGGCAACTGCTTCCCTTGTTCACATTGGCCGTTGTAAGCAGATGTAGACTGATGTAGGTTCATGTAGGCTGATGTCAGCTCCCAAGATAGAAATGTGTAGATGTGTTGCATTCCCCTCCTGCTGATGTTGCCTTGCAAACAGAGAAGTTAGGTGAGAGCGAAGGCGCTCTCACTGCTTGTGACCTTAGCGGCTGCGTGTGTGAAACTTCCCTAACCAGAGGAGTGGGCCCATAACCCTTTGTTAGCTACTGAGCTAACCACCTCTGGAAGAGAAGCTACAAAACCAAAAATCTCACAAACGTTTTTAGGTCTTCTTCCTTTGTTGACATGTGTCATGCACCGCAAAGTTAACCAGGCATACACTTCACCTTCAAGAGTACTAGGCCTTACCATTGCATCTCAAGAAGAGCTCAAGTCGTCAATACATAAGAGTGCATCAAGCAAGGGTTAATTGATCAGCATGCAAGACAAGTCCTTTTGTAGCTGTCTATCCAGTTCTACAACTCAAGATCACATTCCTGGGAAGTGGCCTGAACCAGCCAAATCACCAATAGGCTTGCATTGTGGGCTTGACACATAAGCATCTTAGTCTCAAGGTGACAGACCAACTATGTAGCGTCCAAGAAGCTACGGAATTTCTTTCTTGGAAGCTTCTATAGCAAGCAAGATGTGCATGGGGTGAGAATTGAAGTCATGACCTCTCACTTGCCCAAATCAATAAAATGGCCAAAGTAGCCACTCACCCACATGGTGTACTTACAAGTCATATCTCACAAGAGACAGAGCATAGTTGAGTGACACTACAACGGATCAAGGGGTCATATCTCCACAAGGGGTAGAGCATTCCTCATCCGTCCTACAACACTGAACAAGGGACAAAAACATTCAACAGGAATAAAGGTGGGAAGGAGAAGAAGGAGCTCACCAACATGATGGCTGAAGGGTTGCCCATGAAGGGGGCAACCCTCCTTAGGCCCGGGGCATTCACCCTTGACTCGGGCACCAATCACCACTCATCAAAAGAGAAGGGTGGACTTGTCTCCATCGTCGAATCTGACATGCGCATCAAGTATGCAAATGGAGGCGTCGTCCAAGCCATGGGAGAAGGGGACAAGGTAATCACGTTCAATGTGAATGGTGCGGAGAAAGCGGTCAAGCTTCAAAAGGTGGCGTACATGCCCTCCTTTGCAGCGAACCTGCTGTCGGTCTCACAAATCACCGACAAAAAAATGACAGTGGTGTTCGCCAACAAGGAAGCCGTGGCCCTAAAAAATGAGGACATCAAAACTTTGTATACCAAAGACGACCTCATGCTTCAAATTCCAAGAGTCGTTGGCCTCTATGTGCTTCAAACCAAAGTCACCAAGATTCTGGATGAGGGACTGGCATGTGCCACAAAGACAGTGGCACCGAAGCCAAAGGACGCACCATCAGTGACCACTGCAGCTGCCACATCAACCAAGGATACCAACGCTGAGCTTTGGCATCGGTGATTTGGCCACGTGGCCAACAGCACACTGCATAAGATGTAGACGCAAGAGGTAGTCCACGGAATGGAAGGGTGCACCATGAAGCATGGAGAAGTGTGTTTGTAGTGTGAACCATGCCTCCAAGCAAAGGCAAAGAAGACGCTGTTTGGGAGAGGAGATCAACGAGTGGAGAATGTCTTAAAGATGATCCATAGTGACATGTGCGGACCCTTTCACACGACGTCTGACGGAGGAAGCAAGTACTTCCTGACCTTCATCGACGACCACAACTGCAAGTTGTGGATCTACATCCTCAAAACAAAGGGAGAGATCAAGGAGAAGCTCCCGGAGTTTGTCGACATGGTGGAGTGACAAACGTCCAAGAAGGTGAAGATGCTCCAAAGTGACAACGGGGGTGAGTAGGAGGCATTCAAGTCTGGGCTCAAGCATCATGGGATCCGCCATGAGCAAACCACCCCTCACAACCCCCAAAGCAATGGCGTGGCCGAGAGGATGAACCACACCCTACTCGGCATGGTGCAAAGCATGCTCTTCGACGCCAAGCTCCCTCCTCGCTTTTGGGCTGAAGCTGCAACAACGACTTGCTACCTCTTGAACCTCACACCAGTAACCGCCATGTGCAAGCATGGAAAGGAACAGGACAAGCAGCTGAAGACCCCATGAGAATCATGGTCGGAAAAGAAACCCAACGCCTCTCATCTTAAGGTGTTTGGGTCAATTGCATGGGTGAAGATCCAGTCGGGAGAAGGTGGAGGCAAGCTGGATGCACGTTCCAAAAAGTGCGTCATGGTTACGTACGACACGTCACACAAAGCCTATCGGCTTTGGGACCAGGCAGCAAGAGAGCTGGTGAGGAGCCGCGACGTTGAGTTTGACGAACCCACCCTTGGAAAGGGAGAGCTGCTAGACCCGATCCTCACTCCCACGGCGGGAGAGTGGATAGTGTTGCTTGAGTTCGGAGACCAAGCACCCAACAACTGGCTTGCTTTGCCAGCAGGTGGTGGTAATGGGAGAGTAGCTGCGGAGGATGACACAGCATCTGAGATGGATGCAAATACTGAGGCATCCGGGATTTCTGAGTCTGACTTGGATTCTAACGACTCTTTTGACAACAACAACGACGACGACGACAACGACGACACACCACCACGTGTGGACATACCAGCACCAATGCAAGAAGCTGCACAAGCATCCCGGCACAGTT